>JADBJO010001021.1:397318-469818 GCA_016801955.1 Conus betulinus
CAATCATCACCATCCCAATCATCACCATCATCTCCCAATCATCGCCATCATTTCCCAATCATCACCATCATTTTCCAATCATCACAATCATTTCCCAATCATCACCTTCATTTCCCAATCATCACCATCCCAATCATCACCATCATTTCCCAATCATCACCATCCCAATCATCACCATCATTTCCCATACATTTCCCAATCATCACCATCATTGTTTAGTCATTACCGTCGTTTCCCAATCATCACCATCGTTTCCCAGTCATCACCATCATTTCCCAATCATCACCATCATTTCTCAGTCATCACCATCGCTTTCCAATCATCACCATCGTTTCCAGTCATCACCCTCATTTTCCAATCATCACCACCATTTCCCAATCATCACCATCATTTCCAATAATCACCATCGTTTCCCAATCATCACCATCATTTCCCAATCATCACCATCATTTCCCAGTCATCATCATCATTTCCCAGTCATCATCATCATTTCCCAATCATCACCATCCCAATCATCACCATCATTTCCCAATCATCACCATCCCAATCATCACCATCTTTTCCCAATCATCACCATCATTTCCCAATCATCACCATCATTTCCCAGTCATCATCATCATTTCCCAATCATCACCATCATTTCCCAATCATCACCATCATTTCCCAATCATCACTATGGTTCCTAATGATCTCTATTGTTTCCCTGTATTTTCAGATGTCTGAAGTGCTGCTTTTGGTGTCTGGAGAAGTTACTGAGATTCATCACCAAAAATGCCTACATCATGGTAGGTGAACCTGACTGGGCGTGTTCTAATGAGCATTTGTAATTTTGCAAAGGCGGTGCAGTTTACTCACCGTCATATGCATGGATAGACCAGTCAGCCTCTATGAGGGTATGTTTGAGGGGGACAGGATGGGGATGGGAGGAAGAGGGATGAAATGACGATAAGGCTGGGGAAGAAGCAAGTTCAGCGAACACAGAATAGTTGGAACGCAGAGAGGGGGGGGGGGGGGGGGGGGGGGGGGGGGGGCAGGGGATACAATAATTCACACACAACCTGAACAGCAGCAGGGCAGCAGGGAAGAAAATTGAAGGGTGGTGGGTATGCTTAATAACGTTTACCAACCAAACACACACACAACACTCAAATCAACATCGAACACACAAACGAAATAATCATTATGTATGTTTCAGTTTTTGTTGTTGTTATTTGTGTTTTGTTGATGTGGGGAGGAGGGGGGGGGGGAGGAGAGGGGCGGTTCCTTCTTCTGTTGAGGGTTGGTGAAAGTAGTGGACATTGCATCAAAAAACCTGTAACCTCCCTCTCCAACCTTATTCCAGTGCTGTGCATTATGTGCATGCATGTGTGTGTGTGTGTGTGTGTGTGTGTGTGTGTGTGTGTGTGTGTGTGCGCTTTAAATGGCTTGCATAGAGCTGGCTTTGTGAAGAACCTAGGAGGACTGCCAGATTGTGCACTTGACCATTACCCACTAATACTGTTCCTTGAAAAAGTTGAACACTGTGTTGTGATGTTGATAGTGGTGTTCATTGTACTAGTGCAATGGCTTGTGTATGTGTGTGTGTGTGTGTGTGTCAGGTGCGCTTACAGACGTGTGTGAGGTGCGCTCACATATGTGTGCGTGTACATGTGTGAGTGAGGTGTGCTCACATATGTGTGTGTGATGTGTGGATGCGTGTGTATGTATGTGTGTGTGTATGAATACATTCTTTCAAAATTTTTATTTTGCCTTGTGTGGTGGATGAGAACAATGGATTTACAAGGTTTTTTTTTTCTTAAAGCTATACATATCAATACATTTTTTCCCCATAAATAACAGCAATTGCTGATACTCCTCAAAATTCACTCCAAACATGTTTTTTTGCAGTTGCATAAGAAATAGTATAATACATACATCAACTGGACATTTCCTTCTGAAAGCGAAAATTGATAAATTTTCTAGTTTTATGTTCACTTTTCTTTGGGAATTTATTTTTTTTTTTTTTTTTTTCTTTTTATACCTGTTCTTCAGATTGCCATTTTCGGGAAGAACTTTTGCACCTCAGCGAAGAACGCCTTCTCTCTGATCCTGCGCAACGTGGTGCGAGTGTGGCGGTGGTGGATAAAGTCACCGACTTTGTCATCTTCCTCAGCCGTCTGGTCATCATCGGCCTCGTAGGTGAGTACTGCATGATGTCGTGGTCAGTGGTGTTGGTGCTGCAACAGCTCAGTTGAATTCTGGGTAAATGGAGTCCAGAGGAAGTTTACAGAACTCTGCGAGTCGCAGAGCCTGACATATATATCGGCATATATAAAGGACATAGAATGAACAAAAAAAAAAGTTAAGAGAGTGTTAACAACGTATCCAAGCTGTTGAGCATGTTAGCATTTAAAATCTACTTCAGATTTGGAACAGATAAAAGAAATGTGGTCTTCAGTGGCGAGAAGTCAGAGAGGACTTGATGTTCTTATGATATACCACCATTGTTTTTATTTCCCATGCACAGTATATAGAGCCTCCTGTGATTGGTCCTTTGGTTTGTGCGTAATTCATACACTCGGTGAAGAGGGGTCATCTTTACTATGATTCTTGTTCTTCGTGTTTTGCATTGTTGTTTGTCACAGTTGTGGCTAGTGCAGTTCTTGGTGGTGTTGGGACTCACGGTAGTTGATTGCGGGAACCAGTTTTTATCTGTCAAAATGGTTATTTCCCTTGCTAAGTTGGTTACTGTATTCACTCGCATGTGTTTTTTGGTTTGTCTGTCGGCAAGATGATGCAAAAATTGCTGAATTGATTTTAAGGAAACTTGGTGGACTGGCTGACTGTGGCCCATGGGACAACCTAGTAAACGTTGATGTGGATCCCAGGTGCTGATTCAGATCCTAGGGCAGATCCTGGATCCAGTAGGGGAGATGACGCAGGCATCGCCGTGCTGATCTTTACGGAACTGGACAGTTTGTGCCCCTCCTTGTCACATCCCCTTTTTGCCCTGTCTGTGCCTTCCAGCGCTGTTCCTGGCTTTACACCATTTCTGAGAGAACCATAGAGTGCGAAATAACTCTGACATTTTGTATTTATTGTGTACAATCACTTCAAAGGGTTACTGTATGCGTTCACTGAAGGCTATGCAGGAGCAGAGATGTGTGCTTTTGGGCCCCATTTCTTTAGAGGAATTTTTCCCTCGCTCACATCTCTCTCTCTCTCTGTGTCTCTGTCTCTCTCTCTCTCTCTCTGATCTTTTTATAAACTCAAATCGTTGGCATATATGAAAGTCTCCTCGTTGTATACATTGATCATTAAAATATTGTCGACAGGCGATTCTTACATTGAAATTCTGACGTCCATAGAAAATCATAATCAGAGATGCACGAGAGAGGCAGGCATGAAAATTTGTTGTGATTGTTATCACGATTTTGATGACGCTGGTGATGATGATGATGATTTCAATGATGGCGATGATGATGATGATAGTCATTGCTGCTGCTGTTATTGTTGATTTTGTTATTGTGATTATTATTGTGTACATTATCGCTTTTGTTGTTATCTTATTAATATTGTTGTTATTATAAATTCTACTACTGCTACTGCTACCATTACTGCTACAGCTGCTGCTACTACTACTACTACTTTTGTTGTTTTGCACAATAATTTTATCGCAGCACTCTATACACAAATTAGTATTATTTCTCATATCAACTGTACTGTATTATATCCTCATTTGCTTTAAATTGAAATGCTCTGTCCAAAGACTGATATCTTATTGAATTCATTCGAAGAAACGGGGAGAGTCTGGGGGAGAGCATGGGTGATCAAAAAGGATCTTCTTGCTCCCTCATGCTGGGAATCGTTGCTGTTGACCAGTGGAAGGTCAATTGATGGTCAGTCTAAGATAGGAGGCAATAGCAAGGGGAGAGGGGTGTCTGTGGCGATAGGGGGTCGGGTGGAGGTGGGTACTGGGGGTATGTGTATTGTTTCAGGAAGTTAAAGATCGTAAACTTGTTAAGTACAATTATTGTTATTCTGATGTTGGTGGTGGTGATAAGGATAATGTTAATAATGGTGATGCTGTTCATCATCATCATTATTACTGATGTTGCCGTTGTTGTTGCTGTTATTGGGAACCGGGGAAGGGGCTGTAAATTAGTTGGATGATACTGTCAGTGAAATGTTCGCCGATATTATGGTGTATGTGATGTATGTATCTCTTTTATCATTTTTGGTTGGTTTTGTCTGTTAACTTTATCTGTTTGTTTGATTGTGTTCTTTTGTTTCCCTTGAGCTTCTCCTTCTGTAAATATGATTTTCAAAAAGCCGAGTATGCAGCATTAAGGTGACGATTTTGTGGGTGTGGTTGTAATAGGACGGGACAGTGAACCACTGTACATTTATCGGAACAACTGCATTGTACAGATTTTCAGTGTCCCTTTGTTCCCTCTTCTTCTTCTTTTTTTCTTTTTTTTCATATAGAAATGAATTTGTTGCTCAAATGAGATGATGGAGCAGGGAATTCTTGTATTTTTTTTTTTTAATTAACAAATGCGGTAATCTTTTTCTTTCAGTCTAACGTTTTTCCTCCCTTCATTTGACTAGAAAAATGATTTTGTGTTAAGAAAAATGGGGACGGGTGGAGGGTAAAGGAAGTGATCACTGTGTTATTGCTGTTGGGGGAGGAATAATGGATGAATATTTCATTTTGTAACATCTGTGTCATGCCTTTCCCTGCGTTTGTCGCTAGGTTTGGTTTTGTTTCAGCTTGGTATGGTTTGGTTTTTGATTTGCTTTAAAATGGTGTCTGTGAGTGCTTGTGCTTGTGTGTTTGTGTGCTGTGTGTGCATGTGTATGCAGGTGTGTGAGTGTGTGTGTGTGTGTGTGTGTGTGTGTGTGTGTGTGTGTGTATTTTCATGTGTGTAGATGTATGTTTGTGAGTGCGTGCGTGCGTGTGTGTGTGTGTATGGAGATCGAAGTGTGCTGCATCGATGGAAAATAATATGCTTTTGAAACAGAGTATTTGTGTTCTTTATTGCTTCAATTTTTGATAATCTTTCCTTCCTTGATTTATTATTTCATTTGCAGAGTGATTGCCATTGTATAATACCATCATATTTTTTTTGTTAGTGTTTCCTATACACTCATTTGAAACGTTCTTGTGGATGTCTGACATTATGTAAGCTTTTTTTTCCCCCTTGGAATTTTCTGTCATTTTAAGATGTGATGTGATGTGATGTGATGTGATGTGATGTGATGTGTGTGTGCGTGTGAAAGAGAGAGATAGAGAGCATGTGTGGTGTATATGTATGTGTGTGTGCGCGCACGCGTGTAAGGGTGTGTGTGTATGTGCATGTGTGTGTGTGTGTGTGTGTCTCTGTCTCTGTTTGTCCGATTGTCTGTGGGTCTTTATGTGTGTGCCTGTGTGAGTGCATGCTTGCGTGCATATGTGTTTGGAGAGGGGGGAGGGGCATGGGGGCATGCATATGTATGTGTGATTGAGTGTAGTATGTATGTGTGTGTGAGGCACTCGTAATTGCATGCATTTGTGTGTGAACAGTTTTGTATTGCGTGTGTGTGTGCACAGTTTTTGTATTGTGTGTGCCCGCATGTATGTGTGAGCGTGCACATGTGTGTGTGTGCATGTGTGCGCACATGTGTACGTGCCTATACAATGTTTGGTTGTGCACTTGAGTATGTACGCATGTTCGAGCGCACGTGCGCGCGTGTTTGTGTGTGTGTGTTGTGTGGAATGTTGACCTTTGTTCAATTAAGTGAATATCTTAACAGCATGTATGGTGTTGATGCGATGATGTCTTAAAAAATCCCACGATTGCCAACCATACCCCCGGCCTGCTCTCTCTCTCCCTTCTGCTCTCCTCCCTCCTTTTTCCTTATGTTCATCAGCCATTTTCCCCCTCGGTGCCTCGCCCCTTCTTTTCTAGGTTGTGTGAGCACGTGTTCAGATGAACATTGAAAGACAGTCGTTACATTTCTTTCCGTTCTTTTACCCGAAACGGTTCCACAAAGTAACTTGATTTATATATACTTTACATATGTTTCCATGGAAATGTCTATCATGCATGTCTTGTTCTTAGTTGACAAATTATGTTTTCTCAAATTATTTGTTTTGGGGATTGCCTGATTGCGATCTCACAGTGTGCCGTTGAACATGGCTGTACAAAAAAAGGTCCTGCTCAGAATATGGTGAAAGATTTTAGCCACGGAGCAGCTGCTTTGGGGGTGATCCTGTTACAGTCTAATACTTATGTTAATTTTGCGTCAACTTGGTTTGTCAGCATGGTGATGCATCCTAATGTTGGGTGATACTTATGAATGTTTCGTCTTGCTATGAGCAGTAGAATAACCATTGCATCCATGAATTGTCAGGGTTTGGCCAATCCACAAAAACGAAAAAGATGTATCCAGTTATTTGAGAGAAAAGTCATACTCTATATATTTGTTACAGGATACCCATTTCCGACCAAAATTAGAAAATTATAGTCATGCAGAATGGGGTTATAAATGTTTCTTTGCACCCAACAATTTACATTCTCCCGGGGGGGCTATTTTGTTCAATAATAACTTTGAATTTCAGTTTTGAAAAAATTTATAAGGACACAGGAGGTCATTGTATTTTTGCATCAGTCAAAATAATGGACACAGAATGCCTCACTGGCAGTATCAACGGACCTAATCGTGATGAGCCAGAGTTTATCATGGAGTTGGAAGATCACATCAGGGAAGTCGGTGCTGAAAATGTTGTAATTGGAGGTGATTAGAATTTAGTTCGCAACTACTTTTTAGATTGCTATAACTATAAAAACGTAATGATAATCCTAAAGCGCAAGAGCAGATAGAAAAACACGGTGGACAATCTAGATTAAACTGACTTCTGGCGTGAATTAAATCCAGAATTACACAGATATACTTGGAGGAGAACTAATCCATGTCAACAGAGTCGTTTAGATTTCGTTCATGTTTCAGAAAAGAGTTTACCGTCAGTTCAAATCTTTGTTGTAGTTTTGAAAGCCAGAATGTAACAGAAAAGTATGCTGCTCTTTTTAACATGTCCCAGGGAAATTTTGTGGCACAATGGATTCCATACTTGGTGTTATTGAAGTAAAACACAAGTTGTCCATTGTATACAAAGGTTATGACAACGGCCAACTGTGGGGTATCAGCTTTTGTTTTTCTAGTTTTTATTTTGTTTGTTTGTTTTGTTTTTTTGTTGCTTATGCTTTTCTGATGTCTCTTCCTAAACCTTGTTGTGATTCAAAAGAATTCTTTTTGTGATTTGATATGCAAACAACAATGATAACTTGTTGATGAATTATGTCCAATCACTTTGTTGTAATTAATCGAATATGAATATGATTTTGTCAGTCACTATCTTGTTCATAAAGTTTGTGATCTGAGGTGCAAACAACTGTGATTACTTGGTAATGAGTTATGTCCAATCATTTCATCATACTAAATCGAATATGCACGTGTATTTGTGTTCATTATGTCTGGTTTGTACTCTCTGAATTTCGAAATACAAACTTTTTTCCAAAAAAAAAAAAAGAAAAAGAAAGAAAAAAATGAAATCAGCGCTGACGTGGGAGTTACGTGCCTTACATTGATTTCATGATGAGAGGTACCCATTCACGTAGCACACATGCAGAGATAAGGGGTATAGAACAGACAAGGAAACCATATGCTTTGAATGTGTGCCAGGTAAGTGTAAGTGAAATCAACATTGATTTGGAGTTAGGTGCCTTGCATTGATTTCATAAAGGGACCAAGAGTAAGTTGTCTGCCATACACATCTTTTACCATTTATGTCTGCTGTTTGTTTGTCTTGTAGGTGCGGGCACCTATTTTTTCTTCGATGGTCGGATTCCGTACCTGCAGCAGTACACGCCTACCCTCAACTTTTATTTGGTGCCCATAGTGGTCAGTACTGATCTCTAGAGAGGAACACATGAAAAGAGAGTGAATCTGGCATGGAGATAACAGTCGATGGTGTGAACAGCTGACATGGCTGCTGTGTGTATGATTGTGGAGTGACTTTCACAGTTGTAGCAATACTGGGTCAAAGACACACATGTACAGACCAGTACACACACACACATTTCTCTCTCTCTTCTCTTACACACACACACACACACACACACACACATACAGATGTACACATGCAAGCATAAAATACAACTAATTCTTCAAAAAAAAGAATGTGTAGTAGACTTACAACATAATTATGTGACACATGAAACACTCTCTGTTCTGATCATATAGATGTGTAGATGTTAGAGTATTTGTGTTGGATTGTAATCTAACTTGCATGTGATCAACAGATTGAAAACCAGGACATACACTAATTAATTGTTACATGATTATGCTTGCATGTGTCTGAAATCATAACAGCTACCGTGTTCAACTGAAATGATATGCATTTTTTATGGCTACCAAGAAGCATCTCAAAGGCAGTGCACCCATGGCGTTCATTCCAACACCCTGTCCACAGCTACAGCCCGGCTCGGCCTGGCCCGGCCCCAGCACCAGTAAACCATAGGGGACTAGTCAGTGTCAAGTTGTCAAGAGGCAACCCACTGGAGGAGACACTGCACTGCTGCTGAGTCACTTTGGTGGTGTTCAGTGGTGCCTGTTCTGATCTAACATATGCAGGACACCACATACTTAGCCCCTTACTGATAACAATAATTGTTTAGTCGTGGAGATGGCATGAGTGAGCTCCCTCTCTTGAGGGCGCCGAGATGGTGAACGTTTGTACTTGGACAGTCACTGGTGTAATGTTAGGCTGCCATCTTCAGTCATGTGCAACAAGGTAGAGTCTTTACATAGTTCACCCGGGACTTTGCTGTGAATTAGCCCTGTCCATCTCGCTCTGTCTTTGTGTGCCATAATTCATACTTTCTTCCCATCAAGATCTGGCCAGGACATCTTGTGTTCGGAAGCGCCGTACACATGGTCTGTGTATCCTGCTGTTCATCTCTCACCAATTTCATGCCAGCATTTCCACTTTAAACTGGGATGTCCTAAATGAGCCTCAGAGCTAAACTATAAATAAATGTATAAAAAGCAAACAGCCAGTGTGGTGATGTATTTAGCATCACGGGCTTCAGATGGAGGTGGTGTGAGTTTGAATCCCCATATCCATGAGGCTTATCCTTAGAACTTTAAGCCCTTGCCACTCCTACCTCGACTGGGATCCAGTGAGAGACTGGAATCATCATACACCTTCTCCTATGACTTCTCTGATAGCGTCGCTTAAAGTAACTATATCGGTGAACGATGTGTTATGGCTGAATGGTGTGTATGTGGTGTTGGTTTCTGGTGGTGATGGTGGGCTGTTACCTGCTCACAATGGTGTGTATGTGGTGTTGGGTTTCAGGTGGTGATCATGGGCTGTTACCTGGTCAGTGGTGTGTGTGTGGTGTTGGTTTCAGGTGGTGATGGTGGGCTGTTACCTGGTCACAGTGGTGTGTGTGTGGTGTTGGTTTCAGGTGGTGATCATGGGCTGTTACCTGGTCACAGTGGTGTGTGTGTGTGTGTGTTGGGTTTCAGGTGGTGATCATGGGCTGTTACCAGGTCAGTGGTGTGTGTGTGTGGTGTTGGTTTCAGGTGGTGATCGTGGGCTGTTACCTGGTCACCTCTGTCTTCTTCAGTGTCTACAGCATGGCCGTGGACACCCTCTTCCTCTGCTTCTGTGAGTTCACCGCCTGCTGTACTCTGTCCCTGTGACTATGTCTGTTCAGGGAGTGGGAGGACAGCTGGTGTGTGTGTGTGTGTGAGTGTGTGTGTGTAAGCGAGTGTGAGTGTGTGCGTCGTGTGTGTGTGTATGTGTGTGTGTATGTGTGTGTGTGTGAGTGTGTGTGTGTAGTGTGTGTGTTGTGCTTGCGTGTGCATGTGTGTGTCCCTCTGGCTTCCACTGCTTGTTATTTTTTCTTCTCCACTGTGACTAACTTGCACAAGGAACCCACAACCATGTGCATCCGAGTCACAGTACATGTGTACAAATCAGTTTGTGTGCATGTGTAATGGACACAAGTGTACGTGTGGTTGATAATGCTTTAGTGTGTAGGTGCATTATAAAAATGAATGCCATATATTCATACGAGTAAGTAGAGGTTATACATGTGTGCCACAGACAGCAGTGTCCTTTGAGGTGAAGAAGCCTCTGTGAGGCATTACCTACACTGGCACCTTAAAGGATGTGAAAAACCAGGACATCTTTTCTTCCCTAGAAATTTCTTTCAGAATTGTGACAGAAAATGAACACTCTGTGATTCAACCAACCCTATGTAGGATATTGCACAGTGCTCGTAAGATTAGAGTTTGCTTTCCTGACAGTCAGATTGAAAAACACTCCCTGATTCAACCAATCTGACGTAGGATGACACAGTAATAAAAAGATTAGAGTATATTTTGATGACAGTCGTGATGAAAAATAAACGCAAAATAGGAGTTTTGAAGAACAATGTCCAAGTTTTCATGTTTCAACTGTTTTTTTTTAGTGTATTCATTTTTGGACTTGTTATGATGAAAATGAAATGCAGATAGGAGTTTTGGAAAACAATGTTCAAGAATTTCATGTTTCGTCTGTATTTCAGTGCATTTTCTTTGGACCCATTCTTTTCATTCATGACTGTAGGAAAATTGCAGTCTGCTTATAGATCATCATCAAGGTGAGCTGTCTGTCACTGCCACCCTGTGTCTGTTCTCTGCAGTGGAGGACCTGGAGCGGAATGACGGGTCAGCGGAGAAGCCTTACTTCATGAGCAAAGGGCTGATGAAGGTGCTGCACAAGAAGAACAAGCCCCCCTCTGAAGGAAAGTCCCAGGACTGAGCAGCTCCCCCAGCTGCCCGTTGTCCTACAGGGCGAGGCAGTGCAAGGCAAGGAAGGAGAGGACAGAAAAAGAGAACACTGATGACCCATCCAATCCACTCAAATACCGACACTCCTGCATACCCAGGAGAAGGTGATAGTAAGCTGAAAACTCATGTGCATACATTCATGGACATATACAAACCTGCATGCAGAAGCGCTGAAGCATGAACTCAAAGCATGTGCATATGTTCATGAAATACTTACACACTGATTATTTGATGTTTTGAAAAATGAAATAAACCTCAAAGTTTGATGATGATCATACACTCAACAGGAAACAAACAAATGCACACACACACAACACACACACACACACATACATACATACATGCATACATACACATACACACACACACACACACAAACACACACACATATATATATACATGCATACACTCACACACACACACAAAGTGGGTGGCATTGGAAAGCAAATGATTTTCTGTAAAAGTCATCAAATTAAAAATGAGTCCATATTGTAAACATTGAGATTCCTACTTTGTCACCAAAAACAGCCGTGCCAGTTCTGCACCGTTGATGGGGTGGGCTGTATGTCAGGGTGATATCATCAAGGCCACTGACAAAGTGACGAGACTTTTAACACTTTATGAAATGATCAAAGGAAGAGGGAACAAGAGACACACTAGTGTAAATCAACAATATCATGTTATGGAGAAAGGCTCCTTTTTTTGTAAGAAATACATCTAGTGAAGAGTGTGAAAAAAGAAAGAATAAGGTGTGAGAGAGAGGGAAAGGGGTGGGGGGATGAACGAAACTAGTGAACAGCGAATGTGTTAGTACAATCAAGACATGTTTGAGACCGACGAAAACGGTGAGTAGAAGCAGAAAGAGCAAGAGAAACGGACATGGATAATGATGAATGTCTAGATCTAAAGCAATAATTTTCTTGCCCTTCTGTGTAAAGTGTTGTCTTCAGTAACAGTATTTTTTCTCGACTTTCATTGTTCGTCAGTCAGTAATGTTAACGAAACACAGGGAAATTATTTGTTGTTGTGCCTTCGTGAACGTGTGGCGTGTGTTTGAGAAGCAAACCCTCTTTTCCTTAGCTTGTTTGATAAACACTTATGTATAGAAACGTTTCTTCATGAATTAATTGTTTTTGTCATTTTTTTTAACAAGTATCATCCATGTTTCTTTGTTTGAATGTTTGTTTTCATGAGTGGAGATATGCTTTCTAAGAAAATGAATCGTCAAGGTCATTGTATCACTCTCTTGAAATTTATATAGCTGCCATAAATAAATAGTGACTAAATGTAAACTTAAGTGATCTACCAATACATACTCGAGCAAAAAGTTACTAGTGTGAGCTAAAATAAAACTACTGGTATAAAAATTTGAAAAAATAAAACAAAAACAAAAGACAGTAGTGAAACTGGACAAATGAATGCCACGTCCTCCCTCCCAAGCACCGTCTTGTCTGAACGCAAGGCTCTGTACATTGCACTGTACTGTTTCATTTCCATGAAACGTGCTTCAGCAGCAGAACGTTGTGCCTTCTGACCATCGCCATCTCGGGAAGGAGGTACCTGAACTTTAACACCATCCCCCTTCCCCCTCTCTTCTTCTCCCCCCTTCCCTCCCAACCAGAATGGCTAGATACGCCACCCCTCCCTGCTCTCCTTTTTAATCTTTTTTTCAGTGATGAATTATTTCATGGTGGCAAGCCATTTAATTTCGGACCAAATATGTTTTAAGACCATACTGTCATATTTGACATACTTTTAATTTGGGACCAGATACGTTCTAAAACTTACTATCATACTTGACATACATTAAACATGGGACCTTGTACATTTTAAAACTTGACGATTGTACTTGACATAGTTTGATTGGGACCATATACGTTTTCAAACTTGCTATCATACTTAACATACCATTTCTGATTTGTGATTTGGGTCCCCCTCCTCCTAGCCCCGTGGCTCCCTTCCCTCTCTGAAACTAAAAGAAGAAGTCTGTGATAGGGGAGTCTCTACTGTCCTGACATTGGAAAAGTGTGGATGTTTAGTGGTTACTGGTGACAATGCATGTTTATTGGTGAGCGTGAAAGAGGGGAAAACCTGTCACAGGAAAATGACGGTCCTTATTATTTTTTTTTCTTTTATTATGTATTTCATATTTGCCACTTTTACGCATTATTTTTATTCAGATTTTTGTTGTGAACACATTACCTTTCCCGTCTTCAAACCTATAAAGTTCATTTAAACCATGGAAATAGACGCCGTTTTTGAGAATTTTTTGAGATTCATGTGTTCAAAGCAAAACTCTGTTACTATGGAAATTGATGTATTCTTTGTAAAAAGAATATCGGTTGTCATGTGTTCAAAGCAAAACTCTGTCTGTTACTATGGAAATTG
Organism: Conus betulinus; assembly: GCA_016801955.1. Lineage (NCBI taxonomy): Eukaryota > Metazoa > Mollusca > Gastropoda > Neogastropoda > Conidae > Conus > Conus betulinus. The sequence continues at coordinate 410,573 of JADBJO010001021.1, forward strand.
ATGTATTCTTTGTAAAAAGAATATCAGTCGCCATGTGTTCAAAGAAGAAAAAAAATGTAAATATTTTGCATGATGGTGTTTCAGCATCATAGAGGCAGAGAAAGGAATAAATGTTATTGTGTAAGTGATGTTTACCCAAGTTTCTCTTTTCTGCTGGACAATCACTTTGCCTTTGTACCAGCCCCATGCCAGCCCTTGCCCCCCCCCCCCCCCCCCCCCCCCTCCCTTCCCACCCCTCCCCTTTTTCACTCCCATGGAGACGCCAGGGACTTTTCCAGTATGAAATGGCATCCTTAAGGATTTCCATTCTGTGCAAGTGCTTTTCTACTTTCGTTGCCAAGGGTAATCACTGAGGATAAGTGAAAATCCTTGACATTCTGAAGCATGCCCCCCCCCCCCCCCCCCCCCCCCCCCCCCCCCCACCTCTTCAGTGTGCATGTGTGTTAGTTCTAGCTTCTTTTTTTTACTCTCCAGTCTCTGACAGATTGTCTTTGAGATCATGTTCACCTTTGTTCTCCATTCCAGGGACATCACTCTGGATGGATGGTAAAGAAGGGGAGTCACCCTAATGGAAGTTATGCCAGCTCTTGTTGTGCAGTTGCCGATCCGACTGGCTCTATCGAATGTTACACCCTTCACTGGGGAACAAAAATCAAATGAAGTGTTGGTTTCAAAAACGGCATAGTGCTGTATCTGTCACTATTCAGTGTAACCCCAACCAGGGTGATTTGTTCGTCCAGCTTTTCATCAGCCTATTTCAGTTGTCCAGCGTCTTGCCCACCACATCCCCTTCATGAAGTTGACTTGCTGCCAGAGATTCCATCGTCACTTTTTTCCCTTCTTCCCTGATTTTATTATTCTTTTTTTTTTTCTTTCACTGAAATGTTCTTTTTCTGCAGATGACTCATTTTGAAATGTTGCGGAAACCCATGAACTTGCAGCAGAGTGGGAGCCTGACTTGCCACTCCCTGTCTCTGCCGTTTTATAAACAGTTCCATCATTATCTATTTTCACCAACTTTTTGTCCTGTCTTCATGGCCCGTTCATCTGTCTGTCTTCTTCAGAGTCTTTTCACTTTTTTTTTCTCCCCCCTTGTAAACCATGGCTAATGTTGTCATATGGCAACAAGGTAATAAAACTCTTGGCACTGACTTGAATGAACACCGTCAATTCTACATTGTCTGTAAGCCTGTTCTACCAATATTACCCATTTTTGTGTGTGGAATAGTTCCGTGTTTCATTAAGTAAAGTGACAAATTAAGTCCAAAGGCTGACATCTTCAGCTTGACCTACTGTGGCCGGCAAAGTCCCACGTTAGCAGTACCCTCTCGTGTCATTCTCATTGATTAGCATTCAACAGAAAGAACAGCCATTCTTTCCACGGAGCATCAGCCAGTGAGATCAACACCAAGGGGGGCAGGATGGGGTGGGGGGTGGAGGCTGCTGAGCTAGGACTTTGCCTTCACTCACCTTCAGTCAGTGACATCAGAAGGCATGAATCGGTGTACATTTTACTGTGTGTGTTGAAAGTGCAGGACATTTTTTTTCTCCCTCTTTGCTGTGATAGCCTTCAAAGTGCCCTGAATGGTCAGCTGAGGTAGTGTAACACTGAAAGGCCCCCAGTCCCTCCTCCCTAACCGCCCAGGTTTCCCCCTACCCCGACCAGCTCCCCTTTCTGACCCCATCCAAGGCTCGGCCTCACCACCTTCCTGACCCTCCAACCAGCTCGGTAGGTTTTCTTTTTCCATCCTGCATGGAAATCGGTCCAATCAGAATCATCATTACACTGAACAGTGCCTTTATTATCTATACAGTAATTCTCATTCTGTCAAACACATTAAGTCTGTGTCTGTAGGTACCCTTACTATCTCTTCCAGTGCGTTTTAAAAGCTGGTGTATCTTGAAGCTGGATTCATTTATCTTATATAAATACTGTCAGTTGTACATGTTTCTTATAGTGTGCAGAAAAGTTTCTTACTTATCAGATTATACATATAGAATAGAAGTGTGCATTCCAAAATGGCTGTCTGAAATGTTTGAAAAAGCTTACTAATATCAGTGTTTGCTCTCTTTGAAAGCAGAGTAGAAGGGACGCCTGTCATTAACCGGTCATAGAGTTTATTTGTGGAGCCGACAGTCGTGAGATCAAAACACACACAGGGTCAGATTTTTTCAGCCTGTAAATCCGTCCTGTCCACCCAGCAGTAAACGGACACCTGATTCAGCTCAGGGAAGATTAAAGGCAGTGGAAGGATTGGGATGGGCACCGTCTTCCATCATGCCATGCCTTGGACACAGAGGACCTCTGACAGTTCACCACCCCTATGGCCAGTGGGCCGTGACAACATTAAACCCTTTTAACTCTTACAACGGATGAAGGGTGTCGACGTTTTTCAAGTCTGCTAGTTGTTGACAAGCATAGCTGGCTGGAGAAGCCGTTGATTTAGGTTATAGTTGCGCTGTTTTCTTTCCTTGTTTGTTTGGGTTTTTTTTTTATTTTCCATTGTAAATGTGTCTTCACTGTTTGAAATGTTGGTCAATTTCAGCAAGAGGGCATGGCATTTTAGCTCATCTTCATAGGAGAGGATTGAGGATGGTATCCAAGGGAGAATGTAAGCTTCACACTCATTCTACTCCCCATCAGAGGGGAGAGAAATGCCAGTGCTTTTTCAGACATTTTGGATGATCATGTTGAAGTTCACAGGCGTTTTGTACATTGCTAACTTGCAGAACACATGTAATTTTTTGCCATTTTTCAAACATCTGTACCTCCGTTTGATGAGCAACAAGCCTTTATAGATTATTCTGTATCTAAAGAAATGTGCCTTTTTCTGCAGAACTTTGGTCATTTAAGATTTTTTCTTTTTTATGTCCAGGTAAATCTAAAAAATCTAGTTCCCCATCCCTTCCCTTGTATACAAGTCGCCAAAATCTAGTTGTGCAGTTGCCAGATGGAAATTCAAATTTTGACCATGATGCACCAATTCCCTGTCATTGGTTACCAATCATCATTCATTTTACCAATGCACACCAGTTCTCATTTGCCTGGTAACTCCCCTGACGCCAAAACTACAACACTTAACCAGAGTGTTATTTGTACCTTGTGCTGGTTCACCAAACGAATTACTTATCCAGCCTGTAAATACTAATTTGTGTCGCCCAGACTGCCCCACGCCCCACCCCCAACTCACCCTAACCCCTCTTCCTTCTCATTTTCTGTGTCTCTCTGTCTGAGGACAATTTCCTTAATGCCTCTCAATCGGAGACAATTTCTGTGACGTATTTCCATCAGCGGCAGTTCTTCTAAAGCCTCACAGTCAATTCTTCTGAAGCCTCACAGTCAGTGGCAATTTCTCTAACATCTCTTGATCAGTGACACTTCCTTTAATGCCACTCTTAAGACAATTCCTTTAATGCTACTCGGCTATTGTCTACTCCTCTGATGTCGCTTAGCCATGGCAATTCCTCCTTACACACCTTGGTTAGTCACAATTTCTCTCATGCCTCTCAGTCAGTGATAATTCCTCTAAAATCTCTCAGTCAGTGATAATTCCTCTAATGTCTCTCAGTCAGTGAGAATTCCTCTAATGTCTCTCAGTGATAATTCCTCTGTCTCTCAGTCAGTGACCATTCCTCTATTGTCTCTCAGTCAGTGACCATTCCTCTAATGTCTCTCAGTCAGTCAGAATTCCTCTAATGTCTCTCAGTCAGTGATAACTCCTCTAGTGTCTCTCAGTCAGTGATAATTCCTCTAATGTCTCTCAGTCAGTGAGAATTCCTCTAATGTCTCTCAGTGAGAATTCCTCTAATGTCTCTCAGTCAGTGATAATTCCTCTAAATGTCTCTCAGTCAGTCAGAATTCCTCTAATGTCTCTCAGTCAGTGATAATTCCTCTAATGTCTCTCAGTCAGTGATAATTCCTCTAATGTCTCTCAGTCAGTCAGAATTCCTCTAATGTCTCTCAGTCAGTCAGAATTCCTCTAATGTCTCTCAGTGATAATTCCTCTAATGTCTCTCAGTCAGTGAGAATTCCTCTATTGTCTCTCAGTCAGTGACCATTCCTCTAATGTCTCTCAATCAGTAAGAATTCCTCTATGTCTCTCTCAGTCAGTGACGATTCCTCTAATGTCTCTCAGTCAGTGACCATTCCTCTAATGTCTCTCAATCAGTAAGAATTCCTCTATTGTCTCTCAGTCAGTGACCATTCCTCTATTGTCTCTCAGTCAGTGACCATCTCTCTCTAATGTCTCTCAGTCAGTCAGAATTCCTGTAATGTGTCTCTCAGTCAGTGATAATCCCTCTAATGTCTCTCAGTGATAATTCCTCTAACGTCTCTCAGTCAGTGAGAATTCCTCTAATGTCTCTCAGTGATAATTCCTCTGTCTCTCAGTCAGTGATAATTCCTCTAATGTCTCTCAGTCAGTGATAATTCCTCTAATGTCTCTCAGTCAGTGATAATTCCTCTGTCTCTCAGTCAGTGATAATTCCTCTAGCGTCTCTCAGTCAGTGATAATTCCTCTAGTGTCTCTCAGTCAGTGATAATTCCTCTCTCAGTCAGTGACAATTCCTCTAATGTCTCTCGGTCAGAATTCCTCTAATGTCTCTCAGTCAGTCAGAATTCCTCTAATGTCTCTCAGTCAGTGACCATTCCTCTAATGTCTCTCAGTCAGTCAGAATTCCTCTAATGTCTCTCTCAGTCAATGATAATTCCTCTAATGTCTCTCAGTCAGTGATAATTCCTGTAATGTCTCTCAGTCAGTGAGAATTCCTCTAATGTCTCTCAGTCAGTGACCATTCCTCTAATGTCTCTCAGTCAGTGAGAATTCCTCTAATGTCTCTCAGTCAGTGACCATTCCTGTAATGTCTCTCAGTCAGTGATAATTCTTCTGTCTCTCAGTCAGTGATAATTCCTCTAATGTCTCTCAGTCAGTGATAATTCTGCTAAGGCTATTAAGTCGCTGGAAACTCCTCTAATGCCTCTCTTTCAGTGGCAATTCCTCTTACGCCATTCATCCCCTTTATTTTCATATCCAGCGTTTCACTTTGCTTTGTCTTGTGTCGGTTTGGATGTATTATTCAGTTGATCCACTATATCATCTTGGGACAAAAAAAAACGCATGTCGATGAAAATATCAAATTGAAAAGCTGTACAAAGAACCATTTTATTTTTTCAGCATTTTGTATATGTATTTGGTCCTGATTCTTATTCACTGTCAATTCACTTTGATTTTTTTTTTTTCAAGTTGATAAACTAGGCTGGATGTGGTTATATAAATGTATGTGAGGGAAAGATAACTTGCAAGAGTGACAGGGGCAAAAAGCTTTAGAGTGATTACCTGTGTATATAAACTATTTCCATGGGAGAACTGATGTGCATGGGTAGAGTGTTCGAACCCGACAAGAACTGGATTTGTTGTCGTTTCACTCTTGCTAACGCTTTTTCTCTCTAACCTTGGAACTAACTCTGCTCAACTGGTTTGGAAGATGAACCGCTACAGCTGTTACATCATCTGTTAATTCAAAAATGCATGCACACTTACAAACACAGGACACACTCATTCTCACTTGACTGTACACTTATACAATGTACACACCTATTGTTGAAAGGTTGCCTTATCTAAACAGATCATAGATTTATTTTTCATATCATCTGTTTCTTTGAAATCTGATGGTATGCATGCACGCTCATTGTTGAAAAGTTGCCTTATCTATATAGATCATAGATTTATTTTTATATCATCACCTACTTCCTTCAAATCCGATAGTATGACCAGACCTGCCTTACAAATGGCCTCCTCAGAGCTTGCTTTTCATTGAAAATCCACAGAAGCTCCAAGTGTGTTCTGTTCCATGTGCAACGTGTCTCTTGTGTGAGTTCAATTTGTCAATACACCACTGTTTTGATGATGGGAACACTATTGTATTTTTTGTATTGTTACCCAGTAAAATTATTTCCATCTCAGAACATGTTCTTGCTGTTGATTGGTGTCAAAATGCTCGAATGTCTTTTTTTTTTTTTTTTTCATTTCCATCTTTGCCCTGAAAGTTACGCTTATACTTACACCCAACATTACACAAAAACTGCTGTACTGATTTATACTAAAACTAGTCGAAATATAGAATGTGCTCAAAGGTAAAAACAGTTAAATTTTACAGTGTTCTGAATCACATGATAGATCAAGCATCCATTCTACCTCGTTAAGGTCCTTGTTTACATATGATCACACAATTTCATTTGGCCCGAACAAATTGGATATTCAAGACACTGCTCCACAAAAACATGAATTGATGCTAAAATAGTAAACATTCATATGATATTTAACAACAAGTCAATTTTTTTTTTCAATAGAGGGGAAGAAGGACGAAAATAATCAGGGCATGATCACAAGATTTTGTGTGTCTCAGGGTTTTCTCTTTTGTTTTGTTTTTTTATATCGGCCTTGAACCCAATAATTACAACACTCAACTCATGATCAACATCCAGCCGACAGCTTTGTACAAAACACAACACACGCACATCATGGAAACTATGGTAAAAAGGAACTTAACTGGCTCCTGTGTTAGAAATGGCAGGCTCCAACAACAGTGTGCAGTGCAAACCTTTTATTCACTTTCATCTTCCATATCCTCATCATCATCGTCCATGGCAGCTGATGTGGAGGCCTTGACCTTGGGTTGTACTCCAGCATCTTTGACCTTGCCCTTTTTGCTTTTCTTGGGTCTGACTTCCTCCATTTGCACTGGACAACAATAAGCTACACATTAATGACCTTAACACTGGACAACAACAACGAGCTACACATTAATGACCATGAACACTGGACAACAACAATGAGCTACACATTAATGACCATTAACACTGGGACAACAACAACGAGCTACACATTAATGACCATGAACACTGGACAACAACAATGAGCTACACATTAATGACCATTAACACTGGACAACAACAATGAGCTACACATTACTGACCATTAACACTGGACAACAACAATGAGCTACACATTAATGACCATGAACACTGGACAACAATGAGCTACACATTAATGACCATGAACACTGGACAACAATGAGCTACACACATTAATGACCATTAACACTGGACACAACAATGAGCTACACATTAATGACCATTAACACTGGACAACAACGACGAGCTACACATTAATGACCATGAACACTGGGACAACAACAATGAGCTACACATTAATGACCATGAACACTGGACAACAACAATGAGCTACACATTAATGACCATTAACACTGGACAACAACAATGAGCTACACATTAATGACCATGAAACACTGGACACAACAATGAGCTACACATTAATGACCATTAACACTGGACAAACAATGAGCTACACATTACTGACCATTAACACTGGACAACAACAATGAGCTACACATTAATGACCATGAACACTGGACAACAATGAGCTACACATTAATGACCATGAACACTGGACAACAATGAGCTACACATTAATGACCATTAACACTGTGCAACAACAATGAGCTACACATTAATGACCATTAACACTGTGCAACAAACAATGAGCTACACATAATGACCATTAACACTGGACAACAATGAGCTACACATTAATGACCATTAACACTGTGAAACAACAATGAGCTACACATTAATGACCATTAACACTGGACAACAACAAATGAGCTACACATTAATGACCATTAACACTGTGCAACAACAATGAGCTACACATTAATGACCATTAACACTGGACAACAATGAGCTACACATTACTGACCATTAACACTGTGCAACAACAATGAGCTACACATTACTGACCATTAACACTGTGCAACACAACAATGAGCTACACATTAATGACCATTAACACTGGACAACAATGAGCTACATTAATGACCATTACACTGTGCAACAACAATGAGCTACACATTACTGACCATTAACACTGGACAACAATGAGCTACACATTAATGACCATTAACACTGGACAACAATGAGCTACACGTTAATGACCATTAACACTGTGCAACAACAATGAGCTACACATTACTGACCATTAACACTGGACAACAATGAGCTACACATTAATGACCATTAACACTGGACAACAATGAGCTACACATTAATGACCATTAACACTGGACAACAATGAGCTACACATTAATTACCATTAACACTGTGCAACAACAATGAGCTACACATTACTGACATTAACACTGAACAACAATGAGCTACACATTACTGACCATTAACACTGGACAACAATGAGCTACACATTAATGACCATTACACTGGACAACAATGAGCTACACATTAATGACCATTAACACTGGACAACAACAAGCTACACATTAATGACCATTAACACTGGACAACAACAATGAGCTACACATTAATGACCATTAACACTGGACAACAACAATGAGCTACACATTAATGACCATTAACACTGGACAACAACAATGAGCTACACATTAATGACCATTAACACTGGACAACAACAATGAGCTACACATTAATGACCATGAACACTGGACAACAACAATGAGCTACACATTAATGACCATTAACACTGGACAACAACAATGAGCTACACATTAATGACCATGAACACTGGACAACACAATGAGCTACACATTAATGACCATTAACACTGGACAACAACAATGAGCTACACATTAATGACCATTAACACTGGACAACAATGAGCTACACATTAATGACCATTAACACTGGACAACAACAATGAGTTACACATTAATGACCATTAACACTGTACAACAACAATGAGCTACACATTAATGGCCATTAACACTGGACAACAATGAGCTACACATGAATGACCATTAACACTGGACAACAACAATGAGTTACACATTGATGACCATTAATACTGGACAACAACAATGGGTTACACATTAATGACCATTAACACTGGACAACAACAATGAGCTACACATTAATGACCGTTAACACTGGACAACAACAATGAGCTACACATTAATGACCGTTAACACTGGACAACAACAATGAGCTACACATTAATGACCATTAACACTGGGACAACAACAATGAGCTACACATTAATGACCGTTAACACTGGACAACAACAATGAGCTACACATTAATGACCATTAACACTGGACAACAACAATGAGCTACACATTAATGACCATTAACACTGGACAACAACAATGAGCTACACATTAATGACCATTAACACTGGACAACAACAATGAGCTACACATTAATGACCATTAACACTGGACAACAACAATGAGTTACACATTAATGACCATTAACACTTAACAACAACAATGAGCTATACATTAATGACCATAAACACTTCACAACAATGAGCTACACACTAATGACCATTAACACTTGACAACAACAATGAGCTACACATTAATGACCATTAACACTGGAAACAACAATGAGCTACACATTAATGACCATTAAAACTGGACAACAACAATGAGCTACACATTAATGACCATTAACACTTCACAACAATGAGCTACACACTAATGACCATTAACACTTGACAACAACAATGAGCTACACATTAATGACCATTAACACTGGACAACAACAAGCTACACATTAATGACCATTAACACTGGACAACAACAATGAGCTACACATTAATGACCATTAACACTGGACAACAACAATGGGTTACACATTAATGACCATTAACACTTAACAACAACAATGAGCTATACATTAATGACCATGAACACTGGACAACAACAATGAGCTACACATTAATGACCATTAACATTGTACAACAACAATGAGCTACAGGTCACATTAATGACCATTAACACTGGACAACAATGAGTTACATATTAATGACCATTAACACTGGACAACAACAATGAGCTACACATTAATGACCATTAACACTGGACAACAATGAGTTACACATTAATGACCATTAACACTGGACAACAATGAGTTACACATGAATGACCATTAACACTGGACAACAATGAGCTACACATTAATGACCATTTAACACTGGACAACAATGAGTTTACACATTAATGACCATTAACATGTACTGTAAACAACAATGAGCTACACATTAATGACCATTAACACTGGACAACAATGAGCTACACATTACTGACCATTAACACTGGACAACAATGAGCTATACATTACTGACCATTAACACTGTATAACAACAATGAGCCAGCTACACATTAATGACCATTAACACTGGACAACAACAATGAGCTACACATTAATGACCATTAACACTGGACAACAATGAGCTACACATTAATGACCATTAACACTGGACAACAACAATGAGCTACACATTAATGACCATTAACACTGGACAACAACGAGCTGCACATTAATGACCATTAACACTGGACAACAACGAGCTACACATTAATGACCATTAACACTTAACAACAACGAGTTACACATAATGACCATTAACACTGGACAACGACAACGAGCTGCACATTAATGACCATTAACACTGGACAACAACAATGAGCTGCACATTAATGACCATTAACACTGGACAACAATGAGTTACACATTAATGACCATTAACACTGGACAACAACGAGCTACACATTAATGACCATGAACACTTTACAACAACAATGAACTACACATTAATGACCATTAACACTGGACAACAAACAATGAGCTACACATTAATGACCATTAACACTGGACAACAACAAGCTACACATTAATGACCATTAACACTGGACAACGACAATGAGCTACACATGAATGACTATTAACACTGGACAACAACAATGAGCTATACATTAATGACCATTAACACTGGACAACAACAAGCTACGCATTAATTACCATTAACACTGGACAACAATGAGCTACACATTAATGACCATTAACACTGGACAACAACAATGAGCTACACATGAATGACCATTAACACTGGACAACAACAACGAGCTACACATTAATGACCATTAACACTGGACAACAACAATGAGCTACACATTAATGACCATTAACACTGGACAACAACAATGAGCTACACGTTAATGACCATTAACACTGGACAACGACAATGAGCTACACATTAATGACCATTAACACTGGACAACAACAATGAGCTACACATTAAATGACCATTAACACTGGACAACAACAATGAGCTACACGTTAATGACCATTAACACTGGACAACGACAATGACCTGCACATTAATGACCATTAACACTGGGACAACAATGAGCTACACATTAATGACCATTACACTGGACAACAACAATGAGCTGCACATTAATGACCATTAACACTGGACAACAACAACGAGCTACACATTAATGACCATTAACACTGGACAACAACGAGCTACACATGAATGACCATTAACACTGGACAACAATGAGCTGCACATTAATGACCATTAACACTGGACAACAACAATGAGCTGCACATTAATGACCATTAACACTGGACAACAACAACAACGAGCTACACATTAATGACCATTAACACTGGACAACGACAATGAGCTACACATGAATGACCATTAACACTGGACAACAATGAGCTGCACATTAATGACCATTAACACTGGAATGGAGTCTACAGCTGAGGGACTCAAACACTTAACTCAAAAGATGGCAAGTCCAATCCCTGATAGCCATTGGTGGAAGACATGTGAAGGGAAAATTTTTCCATTTGTCCAGGTGAGTATGCCTTAACCTGCCAGTGACTGAACCGATTTCAGGTACGTATCCACTCAATAGATCAGATATGCAAGTTAAACATCCTGTAATCCTGATGGGTACTCAGAGGGTTACCAATAACATTGAAGCTCCCAACCTGTGCCTAGACTCAAAGAAGAGGCGCAGACCTGACATGGCCTGCAAGGTGATCGCAAGAGCAAGGCATGCGGAGCCCACACAGCATACGAGACTTCTCTTTTAATGATGCTCACAAGGGTTGAGAATCGTGAAGATGATGCCATAGAATACCACTCTGGTCAGGAACTACTAAGAGGCTATACTCCCAAGTTTCCTCTTCATAATGCTTCACTATGTCGACCAGGCTTGAGAGATACAGACACCTGCAGTGTTGGTCAGGAAATCTGAGCAACACTCTCAGAGATCCATTGCATGGATGGAATTTGACTGCGTGGTGCCCAGTCTTCCCATCTGAATCCAAAACACACTCAACTCTGGCTGGAAGCTGGTTAAGGCCGATTTTCCAATCTCTTCACCTGGTTCTGATTAGAGGTCAAAAGAGGTCTCTCCCTCTACTCTGAGCCTCCAGTTTACTGTCATAAGACTCAATTACATGTCGCTTACAATGGACATAGATACATGGGTATTAAAACTTTGTGTAGACAGGATTCCATAGACAAAGTTAATTCTGAACCAACAACACAACAGAAAAAATAATATCAGGCCAATATCTTTCCTTTTTGCATTCATTTCATGTGCTGTGAAGAAGTATGCATAAGAAATGAATTTTGAAAAAAAAAAGGAAAAGGGAAAAAAACACAAGTTCTTGATTGATCACACAAACCCACTCTCTCTCTCTCTCTCTCTCTCTCTCTCTCACAGGCATTCATATAAAGTGCACACGCTTAAATTAATTGTGTAAAAACGGTTTTAAATTTCATTCATATATAACGCATACACACACACATGCACACACACACACACACACACACACACACACACACACACACACACACACACGTGCATTCATTCATATGCAAGCAGAAAGACAAATTCATGTAAAATAAAAACACACACAGTTCACAATTACATCTGCAAGCCTGCACTTGCGCTTTTATTCACACATACCATCTGTGTCAGCTTCCAACATTTCACTCTTCCTCTGCCCATGTCTCAGTCGCTTCAGCAAGCGGTTACGTTTCTTGTTGGACAAGTTGATATTATTTGTCTTGTTCTTCCTGAACAATCAAACATGCACACACTTATCATACTGACACTGCTTATCATGCTAATCTTGGAATGGACGTTATTCTTCATGCTCTTACTGTCCATGCAATAACATAGTATACTTCTGTAATATCTGAAAATCACAATTAATCATGAAGAATACACGTTCCCCCTGCAATTAATGATCTTGACTACCCAGTTCAGGTCAGACTCAAACTCCCTGCATGAATTTTCTCTCTGAATGAGAAAAAAACAGCCCTGATTGATAACGGTGGAATTTCTGGGCTACTATTAACAACACTGGTAATGAGACTGGCCGAGAGGGTCAGGCTGTGCTCCCCCATTCGCTGTGCACACAACAGGCTGGACAGCAGAATCACACACTTCCATGAGATCACGCTACTTTCACTTCTTGCAAACTTTACCCAGTGCCCTGTCTGAGAGAGATGGAGGGTGGTGGTGGTGGAACAGGGGGAGGGGAGACAAGTCTGTTCATATCCATTCAGGCACTCCATTCATTAACCCGTTCACTGCCTGAAAAATTTTACAAACAAAGGCTTTCCCAGTGCCAGGGAAATCTAATGATTTGGGGGTAATAATTAACAAAAAATTCTAGCTCAGAAACTACAAAAGATATAAAAATGAAATATATATGATTTTTGAAGGAAATTGAATGGAGATTTTGAATCTGGGCTTTTTTTGTTTTATTTTTTTGATCATAAAAAAATATTTAGGCATTTAGATTTGGGATAGATTTTTTTGCACGATCAAAAACATATGTATTACCCACTACAGCTTCACATCCAAAAAAAGAACACTGAGCAAAAAAAGTTGAAAATAAAGTTGATATTGTCACACACTACACCTGTAAGTGAAAGTAGAACAGTCTAGAAGTCTATCAAGACGCTCACACTTCATGCAGACAGGTCAGTCCACGACCACGCCCCCCCCCCCCCCCACCACGCCCCCCTTGCTGAACTTCAACCCTCTCTTTCACTCCTCCTCTTCCCCTACCGTTCCTGCTGCCCGTGTCACGCTGCGAGCAAGCCGCGCTCTCCCCTCTCGCGCTGACTAACACGTCGCTGGCCACTCGCACACAGTGCAGAGTACACACTAGGCTGGCTCATTCGACGCTGGTAACCAGTCAGCTGATTCCATCACTATCATCATCTCACCTTCATGCTCGAGTGAGTCGTTGAATAAAAGATTATTATCTTTGTCAAAAAAGATTAGCAGAGCCTGCTCAGCTGTGTAAGTACGCTGATTTGGTCGCTACGCTCTCGTCGAAGGTTGCGCCGCCATCTTTGCAAGCGAGACAAAGCGCTGGCTGGTCATCCAGTCAGTGATGAGGAAAAATGGTTCTTTCCCCTCACGTGTGGTCATTTGCATATCATTTTAATACTGCAGACATATAAGGCTTACTACGCACACTCTATTTCAGTCCTTTGATAGGAATAGTAACGAATGAAAATTCAAGAAAAATGCATGACGTCAGTGGACGGCCCATAGGCACTGGAAGTACATTGGTAACCAGGAAGAAAGGTGATGGTGAGAAGGAATGCATTGAGGGAGAGTTGTGGATCGGACAAAAGCTGGGTTAATCTTTACCGGATGACGTTTTTGACTACACAGACCCATTTGTGTGGGTCATCCAAGACCCACACATTTTGTAGAGGCTTTTCAGTCAGATCACATGCATCTTTAAGGCCCACACCTGATAAAGAGTGGTTCAGCCACTTATTCCTCACCCAATGGCGTGGGTCACGTGCAACCCATTAAAAGTATAGGTCCTGGGGAAACGCTGGTAACTGACTGTGCCAATACATGAAATTTCTGCGACCAACAGCTATTAGGATTGTTGAAGAACTCCTAAGATTTTTGTGAGCATAGCTGTATCCATTAATAAGGTATGATGTTTTTATTCAGTCACCGGGTCATGGAAGACCCAAGAAGCATAGTAAAGGTTAAAATATTTCTTTTTTTTTTTTTCATTTACTGAAACTTTGTTGGTTCTGTCTCATTTTGGGGGCCTCTCATTGACATTACTGCCATGCCACTCACTGCTGCTCTCCCTTACACAGCCCCACACCATCCCTCAGATCTTACAGGTCAAACAGTTGGTCTAAAACAAAACAAAAAACAAAACAAAACAAATGTGCAATAATCTGTTGTTTTTTCTCATGCTTATCAGCATAAAGATAGTCGGCAGATTCGGTGTTTCTGATGCCAGAAAAAAAAAAAAAAAAGAAACAAACAAAAAAGGTTTCATCTTAATTTCTTACAGGTTGGTCTGTGCACAAACTAAAGAAACTCGATCCAAGCATCAGTATGAATATTACAAAAGAAAAGAGCAAAAATGTCTTCTGAGTGGCAAAAATAGTAGATCAAGTGATGAAAACATTCAAGCAATTGTTATGTTTGCCATGTGTGCATAGTGATGCCACTAATTTTAAAGAGATACCGACAAAACAACCACCATTATCTAGTGATGCCACTAATTTTAAAGAGATACCAACAAAAACAACCACCATTATCAGAACTCCCGTGTTCTCATTAGCTGTTCAAAGTAGTCTCTATATCCCTAACACACCCTTTGTTTAAACCCAACAACAAAGACAGACAGACTACTGCTCCATGCAGAGGCCTTCAGGTTCCGCCATGTCAGAAGGCTTCACAGACTCACATTTTGTTCTTCAGCATGTCTTTGCTGAACAGCTCCAGGTCCTCCACGTTCAGTTTCCGGCTGGTGTTTCTGTTTGGCCACGGAGCGCTGGCGCCGCCGCCATTTCATCGTCTTCCTCTGCTTGTCCTGCAGATATTGAATTCAAAGTTTAAAAAAAAACTAAATGTGCTATTTCCAATGCTTCTTATTCATGCTTCTTTTATGACCTTATATTCATTCTCTTGCTTAAACTTTATTGGCATCTTTTAAGTTGTATATTATCTTTTACTAATCCAGTCTCTTAAATGATATGGGTGTGTCACTGTGTGTGTGTGTGAGCGTGTGTGTATGTGTGTATGTGTGTGTGTGTATATATGTGTGTGTGTGTGTGTATGTGTTGTGTGTGTGTGTGTATGTGTGTGTGTGTGTGTGTATGTGTGTGTGTGTGTGTGTGTGTGTGTGTGTGTGTGTGTGTTTGAGTGTATTTTTTAGTGTGTCTGTTTTGATAAGACAAAATTCTTTATTTATGAGAATAATGAATACACACTCGTGCTTTCTTTTTTGTGAACATACATTCTTCACCCTAGTAAGGTACTACAATATGCAATGAGACGAAATACTACATGAAAAAAAAAACTGGTCATGCAATTATACTGATAGTGCAACATCAATGAAAAAGAAGAGGGGGGGAAGGAGAGGGCTGTGGGGTGGGGGCACAGAGAAAAATATTTTAATGAACAACACTACATAGAATGTGTAAAACAGCCAATAAAATGAATGTACGAAGTATACATGTAACTTGGAAAAGACACAGACGGACACACCGAGAGAGATAAAGACAAAGAGAGAGAGAGAGGAGAGGTGGGGTAGGTGGGGGGGGGGGGGGGGGGGGGGGGGGGTGGGCTAAGAAACGGGAGGGATGGATAAAGGCTAAAGCATAAAAAAAAGTCAAGTAACATCAGCGTAACTAGAAATTCATATGTAACAGAACATGCGATGCAAAAGTAAAGAACATGCATACATAAAACTCATACACTGGTGTAAAAAAACTATGTGAAGAGAATATAATCCATACAAAGCTGCACACACACACACACACACACACACACAGGGCAAAGACAAAGATACTGACTGGCAGACAAAAAAAAAAACAGACTAAGGAATCATAGTATATTGAAGGATATAGTAAAGGTCAGAACATAAGCACTAATATAAGCATGCACAAATCATGATTTTGAATAAGCAAGAAAGTAGTAGGTACATACACAGTTTACTAAACAGGGTGACGGGGTTGGGTGGAGGGGATATGGATCAAAACGAAAGAAAACAAAGAGACAGATGATGAAAGACTGACAAAGAGACATGAGGAAGGGTGGAGGGAGAGAGGGGAGGGAGAGACAGACAGACACAGACAGTGAAAGACTGAGAGAAAGAGAGAGATGGTGGTGAAGGGGAGGGTGGGGGTGAAAAGGGAGAACATGAGAGATAAAAGGAAACAGCAAAGCACAAATTGTAAGCATTTTTGATATGGCATGAATATATGTAGACGTTGAGCAGACATGAAATTAAATGAGAGAGAGAGAGAGAGAGAGGGGGGGGGGGAGGGGGGTAGAGAAAGAGAGAGAGAGAGAGAGAGAGAACAAAAGGAAGAAAGACTGAAAAATATTACAGAACTGAAGAAAATCATTTTAACAAGTATATTTAAACCACTGATAAACAAAATAAAAGATTATGCACATTAGTAACAAAACTATTAAGACAGAGAGAAAGTGTGAGCATGCGCTTGCTTGGATAAAACGACACAATAACTGCAGTTAAAATACTTCTGTAATGTAGATAAGGTACCAATCCCTTTTTACTGTTTTTTTTGTACTTTTCATTTCATTTCTCAAAATAATGATGAAATTAAGTAGTTAATGGTGATACTATAAGTAAACATGATAATATTGCATAATTCACACACTGGCAAAATATAACCAACAACAAGTCAACATTAAACAATCGTTGTCAAAAAACCGTTCACTTACTGTCTTTTTCTTATTCTTCAGCTGACCAAAGACTCCCATGATCGATTGACTTCTGTGCAGTAAACTGAGAATCCTCCTGGCTTTGTTAAATCTGGTTCCAATGTCACACACACTAGAAGAAAAAATTCTGTGAACAAAAAAATTATAACATCACCCAAAACAGATCTGTATATATAAAAATGCCAGTGCACTCAGCATAAAATCTAGCTAACGAACAGCTTCCAATTTCCTGAACTGAATGTTGTTCTAAAATGCATGTAAGAAAGTAAATGACTGAACAAATTTTCAGTTTGGAACTGGCTGAATTCTCTGAGACTTTGACACTATTTCCACACTGGAGTTGTGGACTCAATCAGGAGCAGTGCCCCTTTCTGGGATCATGTTCTGAAGGAGGCAGATGACGCTCTTTCCCAGGAACATACCAGAATGGAACAAGTTGCCTCAGGAGGTTCTGACAGCTGAGTCACTGGACTGCTTCAAGTCCCAGGCTGGCCTCCCATCTCTAGAACCTGAAAGTGAAACCACACACACCCCTTCCCCACTACCCCCAACCTTCCCCCCTTACCCTCCTCCTGACCACTATTCCCTACAATCCCTCCTCCCCCCTGCCATCCTTCACAGTTACTTTTTCACTCCTGTTCCCCCCCCCCCTACTACTTATTCACCATCACCCCCCCACCCCCCTTGTTTCTTTTTTTTTCTCCAAATCCTCACAACAGCGCAATCTTCGAAATCTCCCCAAACTACGACAAAACCATCAGCAAAATGATGTTGGTTGTACAAAGGAAGAAGGAGAGAAGTACCATGTCTTCCATGGCTACTGTCAGCCTGACCTGCAGAGACACGAGTAATGGGAACAGTCTCTGGCACAGTGGCATTGTCAGCAATTCTGCCTGGTGCATCAGAGCCGTCAGAATGCTAGTGAGCCCGAAGACCAAGGACTTTGTGAATAGGAATGAATGAAATTTGAAGTTGAGCAGAACTGCCTGCAGATCAACACTGTCCCTCTTAAATCTACAAATATGAAGTAGATCCGTAATGACAGCATTGCTCTGGCATTTGGTATGAGTTCCCATAGAGCCGCAAGGTTGGGGATGAATTTTTCACTGGTTTTAATTCTGTTTCCTGAAAGCCCTTCAAATGGTACTATAAACTGACTCTGAGGCTCCTCTTACGAATACATGCGTAACATCTTGTACACAACACACATTAAATCCCGCCTCCATCCTTCGGGTGTGGATGATATGCATACATATTTGAATCTTGTGTGCTACCTGAAGATTGAAGAGCATGAGACAGCATAAATTCATATCCCTAACTAGAAGGGAGCACACAAAAAATCATGATGATAATAATAATAGCAATCATCATCAATCATCATCATCATCATAAATAAATAAATAAATGTTAAATAAAATGTCGGTTGGTGCTGTGCCATACATTTCTGGCAACTGCCACAGTAACCAGAAAAAACTTGCCAGGTGCCCCAAACCCCCTCCACCCCCACCCCTGTCAACTAGCACTATTCTAATTGGGTACTTCGAAGGTGTGTGTGTGTGTGTGTGTGTGTGTGTGTGTGTGTGTGTGTGTGTGTGTGTGTTGTTGTTGTTGTTGTTGTTGTTGTCCTGAGATTTCACAAATGGGTCAACCCATTAATAATCAAGCATGTTCGTTTTGATTTTCTATCACTCTGTGTGTGTGTGTGTGTGTGTGTGTGTGTGTGTGTGTGTGTGTGTGTGTGTGTTGTAGACCTGAGATTTCACAAATGGGTCAACCCATTAATAATAAAGCACGTCGTTTTGATTTTCTATCACAGTATCAGAAAAATAGTATCGAATTTTCGTACCAGTTATTGAGTCAAGTTGTAAACCTTTTTGAAGACCACAGACTTTATAGTCTGAAGTTTAGGAGACATTTCTGTAAACAAGTTTCTGTGAACAGACATTTTAAGCTAAAAAAAACTGTCCGCTTTTAGCTGATATTCTCTCGAATGGATCAAAACTTTAAATAAACACAGATGTGCGAATTTCGTGACTTACCAGTTACCGTCTCTGAAAACTCTTCACGTCAACACCAAACACATGTTCAAAAGAATTTTGAGAGTAACGTCCCCTCGCTTCCCTTCCTTTGTGAACTTTCATCGCTCAGTTGTTTCCCTTTTTTCCTAACATAATAAGAAGGGGGTGAGACGAAGAATGTGGCAATTCTATGAAACCATCCACAAATCACCTTAGAATTCAGACAAGATTAATATTGTCTCTGGATACAAGACAGTTTGTTGGGGATTTCCCCCCTTTTTTTTTTTTTCTCGTCTTAACCATGAAACGTCACCATTGGCGTTGGTTACACTTCATCAGTAGAGAGAAATGGGAGAAAAAAAAAATTAGGGAGAGGGGAATGAAGTTTGACTGAATTTGGTCTCAGGTCCTTAATGTTTGATACAAAGCACACAAATGTGGAAGCCAGAGAAGAACTAAGAAAATAATCTTCCTGTTTCACTTTTCACTACCCCCCCCCCCCCCCCCCCCCCCCCCCCCCCCCCATCTTCGCTTCAGTTCACCATTGAATGTCAGCTAATCCGTGAAATTTACCCTCGATTTTGACAAAGAGTCGATTTTGTGTGTTCTTTCAAACAGATAAAAGTTTAACTCTTTGCTTGAAAATGTAAAATATCGCCATTAACATTGCAAGGAATTTTTTTTTTTTCTTTTGCTGTCCCAACCTCTGTACCACCTCACTGGCAGTGCACCCACGCCGCTCATTTCGACATCCCGTCCACAATCACAGCTCAGTCAGTCCCACTGCGGCTCCGGCACTGGCAATCCACAGGGAGTGGTTAATGTCAAGTCGTAACCAACCGGAGGAGACACTGCACTGCTGTCGAGTCACATCAGTGGTGTTCAGTGGCGCCTGTTCTGATCTAACATACGCAGGACACCACCTACTAAGCCCCCTACTGATGACAATAGATGCTTAATTGCACAGCCGGCGTGAGTGAGCTCTCCTCCGGAGGACACCACCACGTCCGTCCAACAATAGCGCCCATGGACTCGCCGATACCAGTTACCCCGATGGAACCAAACCAAGGTCACAGACATGGAGAGGACACCGAAACTGAGGTCACCATGAGAGCAGGGCATGGAAGGCCACAACATTTGAGACTTTTTTTTATGCTGATTGATGAGAAATCAGGATGATAATGATGACGCTACAGATTTCCATTTCGGTCTGAGGCTGCATGACAGGGCTGTACTCTACGATTCCTTTTATAATATATCCCGGTGTCAGCCAGGCCCGTGAGATAAAGACACCTGCAGTGTTGGTCAGGAAATTTGAGCAAACTCTCAGAGACGCATCCATTAAGGATGAAACTTGACTGTGTGGTCCAAGTCTTCCGAACTTAGTCGTAGGAAACTCAACTCTGGGCAGGAGCCAGTCAGGGCAGAAAAATCCCACATGACTGATGGTAATCGAACCCGCGACCTCCCAGCTGGGAGTCCGTGACGCTAACCATTTCACCACAGCAGCTGGTACAAGGAATTTCTGTTCATGTGGAAGTGCTTCTGATCAGCAGGGAACCAGGATCCAGTAACAAGCCTGAGGGAATCCAAGTAGAGCGAAACAGCTGTTCGCTGATGGTCCTGCTGGCCTCCTCTGTGGGGGAAACTCTGCTTTCATGCTCCCCTCCCTTTAAATGCAGGTCTGTCTCGTAATGTATTACGTCTTGGATGGTTTCTGTTTAGATTACTAGAAGCCATTTGGATTATTTCCCCTGAGGGCTATTCATTGGCTCCTCTACAGGAGGAAAACTTTTTTAGTATTATCAGATTGTTGGTCTTGTGGAATGTTGCTTTAGTAAGATGTCACTTAGCACTTGATTGGCGCTTTATTAGACTTGCTGAACTGGATGCTACTGCACTAAATTTCACTTATGTGGGAATAATCCTTCCTGATTTATGTATGCGCTGGACATCTACTTGTTGCCATTTGTAGTGTGTGTGTGTGTGTGTGTGTGTGTGCGTGTTTAAGATCTGAACCATTTTAAGACCAAACATGTCATAAATGTTTCTTGCAAATGTGGTACAAAATGTAGAACAAACCGTTTCCTTGATTAGTAGATCAGAACTCTTTTAACTCCACTTGCATATGTAGTAATCATGTGAATGTTAATCATTTATCAATTTTTCAATATAAGTAAAGTTCAGTCTCTGTCAATGTTGTTAAAATGAAGTTTTTAAATAACATTCTTGAATGAAAAAAAAAAAAAAAGTCAAGAAAAGAAAAAAAATTCTTGCACAGTCTTGTTCATTTATAGGATGTTCTTCAGTTTCTTCTTTCGATCCCTTTGTTTGGTCTGTTGGTTACTTAAATGTTACTAAGATTTTTTCATCAATAGATGCTATTAAACATCAAATTGAATATGACTTACAACCAACAGAGAACAATAGAAATCAGCAAATGTTTGTTTTTAAGACAACGAGCAAGAAAAACACAGACTGAGAGAATGTGAGAGACTGATAGAAACAGAACTGAGACTGCAGATCAGAGGGAAGGGGGGGGGGGGGAAAAGAGCAGTTGGATAAGGAAAGGAGAAGGAGAGACAGGACAGCAAGACAAAGAGAAAGAAACTAATTGATTAAGGAGAGAAAATAGCCCCAAAAACACAAAGCAGAATGAGATAGGCAGACAGACTGAAAGAGCAAGAAAGACAGACAGAAAGAGGGACTCAGAAACCAACATAGAATGGTGAACAAATATGCAACAGACCAATACAAATTCAGATGAATAAACATACCGACAGACAACTCCACACATTATTCCAAACAAACAACAAAGTCAAGTCCAATTACAAAAAAGTTTATTCAGCGACAAAAAGACTCTTTGAAAAATTGCATGCAACACTAATACTCATCTTCCAATAATCACAATTGTCCACACAACTGAGACTTGTGTAAGGAACTGCAAAAAAAAACACCACACACACAGTAGTACAAAAAAATCGTGCACAACGTATTGTCAGAACACAGCTTTAACTGAAGAATTCCACTTCCCCATGCTCTCTCATACATCCATGCCCTCTCCTTTTATTGAACTGTTCCAATGATGACACAAGAACGGTAAACCTGCACTTGTTTTCCCATACAGTTCATCTGTTCTGGAGGTGAGGTGGGGGGAAATTCCGTCAAGTTGTCATGGCAAGGCAAACAGGCTATGTAACAATATTTGAATGTTATAAATCCCATTATTCTCCACCCCAGCATCAAAAACATGATTAAAACTTTCATTCTGGAACACATGTTCTTCTAATGGGGAGTCTGGGGTCTTGTTGGTTTACTGGGTAATGTCTCAGACTTTGGTTCCATGGTCTTGTGTTCAGTTCCCCTTTGAGACAGCCGGGTTAGAAAAGCTCTTCTCTTTGGAGTTCATTTCTGTGCAGACTGTGATTTTCTCCCTAGTCCCTCAGATCAGACTTTCCCCAGAGGTCCAAGGTGTGAATGCATGCATGAAAAATCTTGCATGCACATTAATATCCTATTGCACCTCTCAGGGAAGAGAAAGCCACCATGTGCTAGGGACTGCATTATATGACAATAAAGCACATGCACAATGGTGTTGTGTGTAGACATCGTCCCCAAAGACGGAATGTTTCTACCTTCAGAGATAGGATAAACAGTCGCATAAGCGAAAATCCTGTCGCATAAACAAAAATCCCCCTGCCAGTGGTGAGATTCAGTGTTCTAGCCAAGGAACAAAATGCGAAAAGGAAAGGTTAAATAAAAAAAAAAACATGTGATGCCTACCATCATCATATAGTAATGTGGGTTTGACATTGTGTGGAGTGTGGATGATTGTGGTGGTGAGGGGGATAGGGGGAGAGTGGCTGCCCAGGTGATCAACCTCATCCACAGAGAACGAGCAGAGAGGGTCAGGCAAGGAGGTGGAGGAAGTTGGAGTGGGGGGGGGGGGGGGGAGGGGAGAAGAGACCGATGTTGGGGGGGGGGGTGATGTTTCAAACCAGCAATTGCAATTGAAACCTTGCAGTTTTCTTTGTGTTTTTGATTGTTTTGTCTGAGCTATTGCATTTTTTACAACGAATATGCACAGGATTTTCAATGTACATCATCACTTGTGTTAAAACAGCGTGCACAGCATTTTCAATGTACACCACTACTTGTGTTAAGTACGGATAGGCTCTCAGTGCCTACACTTTACATATGTACTCATTTTGTAAGTGAAACAGTATATTTTTTAAAGTATGTTTATGAGTGAAACAGTATTATTAAAAAATGTTACTGGGCAAGAAAATGTGGCATCTGACTAGATTTCAAAATTTAGTCCTTACCTGTTTTCAATGTATTCACAGATTAAACTAATCAGGGTTTATGCTGACGCCCTTTTATCAACATGTTCAGAGTTGAGTATACTGTCTCAATCATGTGAATCAATCATCAGCACATTCAGTGCATGCTTTTGACTATAGCCATTGAAAATAATTCCAGTTGCAGAAATGATCATGTTAAAATATATCAAATTTTGATAATGTTTGAATTATCCAGCGATGCATGGTTCCTTGATTAAAAGGGCCAAACAGATCCTTCATTGCCTCATCAGTAGTTCTTATTTTGTCTGGTTGTATCACTGCATTTGTGATAGAATGCAAATAAAACTTTACTGTGTCACAGTCAAACATATTGTCTGCAACTCCACACATTTTACATGGCTTTTGTATTCATACTTTTCAAGTTATTTGCTAAGGTTTTCCACAATGACTTGACCCGATACTTGCATCAATGAGTAGTGCCATATTACTTCATTCACTCTTGGTGTCTTTAAAAAAAAAAAAATCTCAACAGATCATTCAAAATTTGCTTATTCAAAGTAGCACATAATACAAGAAGGAAATGGCTCCAAAGTACTCTCCCTGTACTTATCGCTTGTGAATGAAATAAAGTTTAAATGCTAGATTTAAATCAAGATCATCGCTGAACGTGCTTGGGCACAGGCAGTCATGTGTTTATGTGGTTGAGTGACAGGCGAAAGAGTTGGGAAAAGGATGGAGAGCAGAGGGATGGGAGTGGGACTCATGAAAAAAAGAGCTCCTTAAAAGAGTTACAAAATGTTATTCAGAATATCACACAAAAATTCTAGAGGCTAATCACAATACACTACAAACTATATAAAAAATTCATACGATGCCACATGAAAATTTTTTTCAATTCTACATGATTTAATTTTCTTGTATCCCCTTTTCCTTCTTCTCTTTGTACATCCCCAACTTAAGACTTTCGACAAAGATAACAATCTGTATGAAAGTTCCTGAAGGCAGAATTCCAGTTTCTTTCTGTTCTTTTTCTCTGCGGCTGTATATGCAAACAGTTTGCACAAAATATATACATATACTAAAACATGCACTGACAATTTACAAGAACAACTGTGTGATAACAGGAGAAAATTCAAAACACATCTGTTCCCTACTTCATTCACAGTACCCTTGAAATGCCAAAATCAAAACAAATCATATAAACAAGGGTGTGCCACAGATTTGTACATATCACAGCAAATAGAATGGGGAAATAAGTGGGCATATGGAAGAATGCACAGAAAAACGCATGAACATGAAAAGGAGATGTACGAAGTCAGAAATATTTGGACAAATGGATACTTAAGGTGAACATTTTTTTTTTTTTTTTTAAAACCACAACAACAACAACACTGCAAACACAGCTATTTTCTTCAAAAGAATCATACTTTGAGACTGCATCAGAACAATTATTCAGTTCCTTTATGTCTCAGCCTACAGTGGAGTTTGGTATTTAAACAACACATGTACAGTAATTTTTTTGGACTATAAACAGCTTTGAAATATAAGACTTCACTAACCCCTTGATTTTCAACTCAAAATCTTCCTTATGCCTGTTTACTCTAAAAATGCTATTAGCGTATTTACCCCCCCCCCACAAATATGCACTCTCACCAGGAACAAAGTTACTGAACAACATCAGGTAGTGTTGAATTTACCTGAATGGGTGATTCTGCAGTCAGTCTTGCAATACCTGCAGTCAACACACGTTATTCCCACATCAATCTTACAGTACAGGTAGTGTTGAATTTGCCTGAATGGGTGATTCTGCAGTCAGTCTTGCAATACCTGCAGTCAACACACGTTATTCCAACATCAATCTTACAGCACCTGCAGTGAGCGTATGTCTATCCAACAGACTACCTGTCAACACCAATATTTTTCACACTTTGAGAGAACTTTCTGCTTTGTCATCAAAGTTCTTGACATTTCAGGGCCTGTGGCCCACTGCTCTTAGTACGTTTTTCAACATGCTGTCGAAGAGGCAGACTGAGCTAGATGAGATTTTGTGCCACGAGAATCAGGGAGAGTCATCGCTCATTGTTCACGGTATTAACATTGGCACACTGAGACAACACAGAGCTAAACTCCACTTTGAGTTGGAGGAGGGAGGTCCTTTTCACGTTCATGTTCCACACCATTTTTGCAAAACACAGGTAGAAAAAATACACCAATATCGTACCCAAAAAAAAATCTGCTACTTTAACCATAACCAAGGTATTTTTTAATATGATGGTGCTTCCGTAGTGAGAGTCAGTTGACTAGCATGTTAGACTGAGCCAAGGAGACATGGTGAACTGACTGTGAAGCTACCACACTGGCTGAAATGCCATGTCAAGGGAGACGTCAGCCAGTGGAGGGCCCTCTGGTGGAGGTCAATTTTTTGTATTCCATAAAACTGTTCAAATCCTGATCGGCAAAGGCATCGTCATACAACGAAGGCTTAAGGCTTCAGTCTGGTCCGGTTTAAGCAGGCGAAAAAAACGATTGGCCAATCTGTGACGTACACACTTAGAATAGCCATGGCTGACTACGGAGCCTCATTGACCAACTCAACACAGCCCACACTGATGAGTTCTGGATCCAAAACCCCCAAACACATCCTTCAGGACCGCCTCACCTACATGGTTCTGCCACGTCACACTTGGCCAGAGGCCATGAAGCTGCAGATGGAGCTTGGGGGCCACAATCACTACCTAGAGGTGACTGGACGTTGTCCAGGCCATCGAGAGAGCAGGTCATCTAATACTCACAGCCTACAACAAGGGTAAAACCTCTGGAATAAAGGTAACCACACTTGAGAACATTCAACAAGTGAAAGCAGTTCATAACTCATGAACAACTTAGCCTTGCGGTGGTTCAAAACCAAGTTAACAATACATTCAAAACTGATTCACCGATACAAAATGTAAGATACTCGTGGCAAAGTTTGAAAAAAAAAAAATCTCCACGTGTACTTCCACTGATTACTATAAAAAGAGATACACACCATAAATGATCTTATTTACACAATAATACAGCAATCTGTAGTCGAGAGAACATGCATGTTGTTTTCACACAGATATACATGTACACTGAATAAATGGACATAAACCACAAACAATTGGACTCAACGCTGTAAACAACATACAGTTTAAAGAACAATGTTAGTAATAAACATTCATAACACCTCTGATCTAAAAAAAAAAAAAAAGTCGTACCACCTACAATACAAATTAGTACACATTTGTCTCAAAGGACCGAGCTGCATCAACTTTTTGATACACCATGGCTAACGCACATGCTAGTATCATCTAAAACTACATGTTACGATTGTGATGTCGCCATAACCTGCACAAAACGCCATTCTCACACTGAAAAAAAAATACAATACCCTGAAACTCTTCTTGCACAACAGAAGATAACCTGAAACATCATAAGGCCTCTTTTACACAATAATGGTGAAAACATGTGCAAAGGCCTCTTTTGCAGTATTACAAAATCAATCTGAACCCTGAAATGGCTTGTTCCAAGCGTGAGAGCAAAACAAAATTCCCATGATGATAAGTCCAAACAAACTGGGTGCAAATTACCCTCAATCCGACAAATGTTGATGAAAAGTGCCAGATGACAGAAATCAGCCTTTGCTAACAGAAATGATAAAAAAAAAAAAAAAAAAAAAAAACCTGCCTCAGACTTACCAGCAAGAGCAGAACACTAGATCCTGGACACTAAGGTCTTAACCTATGACTTGGATATGAACTGCGCCATGAACAAAGAAATCCCTTGAAAATAGGTCATTTTCTTTTGCTGCATGTCCACGTACAGCTTATGGGCAGTCTGGTCATGTTTTAAGCAAAATGACACATAGATATTGGCCACTAGCACATGCAGTAGACATCAATTACTAAGAAAAAAAAAAAAACTATGGGCCAGTAGTTCACCACAAAATCTTGCAACACTACAGCCAAGCCTTTGTTTGACAAACTGATAGAGGTAACTTTTTTGGATTGTGGGTTTTTTGTTTGTTTATCTGTTGTTTTTTTTTTCACTCCTAGATCCATTTTCTTTTCTGGCAATCAGTTTTGTCCTTCTAAACAAAAGACAGCATTAGCAGTTCTCAAACTCCACTCTCAACAAAGACAAAGCTAAAATACAAATGCAGAAACTGACTTGGCATACAATTACACCAGTTACTGGGTTACTGGGATAGAAAAAAGACAAGAGGAACAGAGACCAATAGGCAAAACATGAAAATAAAAACGAAAGACACCACAACTCGCACAGACATTCTGACACAAAGACGTAAGGATCTACAGCACAGCGGATCAGGCTACATGGAAACATTGCAAGGGGTGGCTGGGTCTGGTTCTCACTGACGCCTGAAAGCAAAATTTCCCCGCTGTGGCACAGGGGGTCAGCGAACAAGACGTTCAGATGGTTGTCTGCAGGTAGCGCTGATCCATTCCGATGGGGGAGGTGTACTCTGCAGCGCAGCGCAGAGTTGGGTTTGGCCCGGTGGACCCGAAAGATCCCCCAGCCAGGTCAGGCACCTGGCCTTGGTGGTACTCCGGGTTCGGACCTTCGGCTGCCTCAGAGGGCCCCCTAGGAAAAACAGCAAGGGTTATTCAGCGTGCATGCATTCTGCAGTGCGGGCGTCAAGTGCAGACCTGTTTACCCATACGATTTCGCCGTATTTTGTACCCAAGTTTGGTGAAAATATGATGAATACCATGAAACCAGCCAAAAATACATCATAAAAAAGATATGGAGCCAAAGTTCTCAAGCGGTAGTAGCACTTGTGGTGTACAACCATTGTGTTGCACAACATCATGCACACAAACACTCGTCTAGATGATGTTGGAATAATAGCAGGGACCTCCTGCTTTTAGAAAAATTCACAAATTTGGAAGATGTGTGCACACATCTCTAGGAAAATACACTCATTTTAATGGAGAAATACACCACCAGCAGCTTTAGGGTCAACAGGTCTGCAGGGGTCCCATAGCAAGCTGACCAGTCTGTCTGCGAAAAGTCCAACCTTTTCTCAACACTTCCCACAGCCCCAACACAACTGCCGTGACTGGCACATCACAACAGCCCCAAAGAATAGCACGACAACCACCACCTTCAGCAATAATCATCCCTATTACTATGACACTGCACTGCACTGGTGAAATTAGCCATCTAAGCAAAAGCTGAACATCCAAGCTTCCTCATAGCAGAGTATGACATACAAAACTTCACCAGCCTGGGAGATGGGGAAAATTTAGTGGCAGAGCAAACCATTACTTAAAACTAAGACCAAACACAATCAAGTAATTGTTTTCTATCATATAGGCTATTCATCTTTATTTATTGTTTTTCCCCTGGAAACTAATTTCTGTGGAAAGATACCTCTCGATAAAACTAATCCTGCTTTGAAACTCTACAGAAAATTATATCTGTCTGTATTGATATTCAAATTCTTTTGTCTGCCCAAAGTCCACCATCAATATAACTACAATCCTGTTCGTGTCTTTTTTTTTTTTTCGTTTTTTATTTTGCTGTCTTTCCCCTCCCTTCCCCTCCTTTCAGTGGTTTTACTCAAACAAAGCCCATTCTGCCTCCTCCCTACCCACTCCAAGGTTTGTCTGCTAAACCCTCCAGCAATGCAGTCCACAGGAATCAATCAACATCAGGGCACCACAAGACAACCCACTAAAGGAGACGCTGTGCTGCTGTCACCTCAGCAGTGCCTGTCATGTCACTGTGACAGCGCTCAGCAGTGCCTGTCATGTCACTGTGAAAGTGCTCAGCAGTGCCTCTGTCATGTCACTGTGACAGCGCTCAGCAGTGCCTCTGTCATGTCACTGTGACAGCGCTCAGCAGTGCCTCTGTCATGTCACTGTGACAGCACTCAGCAGTGCCTCTGTCATGTCACTGTGACAGCGCTCAGCAGTGCCTCTGTCATGTCACCGTGACAGCGCTCAGCAGTGCCTCTGTCATGTCACCGTGACGGCGCTCAGCAGTGCCTGTCATGTCACCGTGACAGCGCTCAGCAGTGCCTGTCATGTCACCGTGACAGCGCTCAGCAGTGCCTGTCATGTCACTGTGACAGCGCTCAGCAGTGTCTGTTCCGATCCACCATATGAAAGACACCACTTACCAAACATCCTCCCCCCTCCCCCCACTGATGGTGATATTGCTTAGTTGCATGCCAGCATGAGTTTGGAAAGTGCCGCCATGCCTATCAAATAAAAATCACCATGAATTGGCTGATATCAATGATTTAAGATATGAACTCACCCCAGAAAGATCTTAGAAAGAAAAACGATTTAAGATATGAACTATTCCCAGAAAGATCTTGGAAAGAAAAATGATTTAAGATATGATCTCACCCTGGAAAGATCTTGGAAAGAAAAACGATTTAAGATATGAACTCACTCCGGAAAGATCTTGGAAAGAAAAATGATTTAAGATATGAACTCACTCCAGAAAGATCTTGGAAAGAAAAACGATTTAAGATATGAACTCACCCCTGAAAGATCGTGAAAGAAAAACAATTTAAGATATGAACTCGCCCCTGAAAGATCGTGGAAAGAAAAACAATTTAAGATATGAACTCACCCCGGGAAGATCTTGGAAAGAAAACTGGTCACCAAAAAAGCACTGCATGAATAGCCACAGAATGTTAGACTTTTCTTAGATGAAGATCACTGGGCGTGAGCTAGTGAGCTCCATTCTGACTGCATGTCACTGCTGTGCTCTATGCTTTCTTTCATAACATATCCCCACATCAACTAGACCCATGCCAAATAGACCCTAAACTCGCAGCTGCAGCACTAGTAAGAAAATCCGAACAATTCTCAAAGAAACATCCATTAAGGGGGGCAAAACCAGACTGTGTGACTGCAGTCATCCCACTTAAGGCCATGGAGCACTGATCGACGGATAGGAGCCAGCCAGGACTGCAACATCGCACACATACATGCCTGTGATGGGAATCGAACCCCGCAAGCAGCTTGTCACCCCACCCACAGTCTGGTATCGATACAATCTTACTTGTGACACAGAGGGCAGGTAGGTGATGTCATACAGTCCTTAAACTTGCACGTGTTCAAAAAGGAAAAAAAAAAAAAGGTATGGACTGTACCCACACCTAAATTAGCCACTTGGCAAACTCTGGACAATGAACACTGCAATGCCAGAAATCCAGCCATCTTTGATACTCTTGAACCATGAACAAGAAAAAAGAAGTGACTAATCATACTACTCTTTACACTAAAAAAAAAAAAAAAGAGATAAAATAGAAGGAAAGGAAAAGAAAGCAAGAACTCACTGCAACAGATCCGAATCAGGCCCATCGCACAACTCCGAGTTGGGTCCGAAATATAAGCCAGACTCTGGGCCCGCGCGCAGGTCAGGGTCAGGTCCAGCATGCAGGGTGGGTCGGGTCCTCGCGCCAGGCCAGATCCGCCATGGTGGACAGGCACCGCAGTTGCAGCGTGGGGCTGAGGTCGTGGTTGAGTGGTCACCACTCCGTCCCGGTCCTGCTGGCCTCCTTGTGTGGTGATACTACAGCGACACAGGAATCAGGACAATGACCACAACATCCAGGCGGAGATAAAGTGTCAACTATGCAGTCAGGGAATGTTCTTGGAACAGACAGTGGCTAAGCATCTCTCTTCATACTCAACAAAGCAACAGGGAAATAATACATGATGCAGACAACAGGGGCAAAAGTGTCCATATCGAAGACATGGAACAGCAGGAGGTTGAAACAGATGGGACTGACTTAGATCCTAATGATGAGGCTGATTAGAACAAATCTGATGAAGAACTGCAACCTTGCTTTATCCATTGTAGGTGATCTCATTTCTTGCCTTGCAGGTTACAAGTTCATCATGATTATCACACACTGGGGTGAATCTGACATCTTTGTTCTCATCACTTTCTTTGGTATGTTTTCATGGCTCTCTTTTGAACAGCTTTTCAGCTAAAAGCAAACTCAAAAGCGCAAAGGGATTCTGTGATTTCTCCAGAATTTGCTCAGCACAAAGTAAGTAAAACGCCTCTGCAAGTTAAAAAAAAAGTTGAAACATTCTCTCTTCTTCACTAAGGTACAAGGGTCAGCTGAAATACTTTAATGTTTTCTGCATGAGGTGTACAAATGTGCCTTCTTTACCATCTGCATGTGCATATAGCTATGCGTAGTAATATAAGACGCGTAATGATTTTTCATTGTTGAATGACATGGGTGTGCACACACCCATGCTTCTTTCACAGCAACAAAAACATGCTTCGCTATTGTGTGGGTGAGCAACACACTCATACTTCTTTTATAAGAAAAATGATCACTATTTATTTCTATATAGCGTGGGTGAGTAACACACCCATACTTCTTTTATAAGAAAAATGAGGACTGTTCATTTCTTTAGAGTATAGGTGTGCACACACCCATAATTATTTCATAGGAAGATTGATGACTATCTAATTCTATACAGTGTGGGTGTGCACGCTCGTAATTCTTTTAAATGAAAATTGATGACATGTTTCTATATCGTGTGGTTGTGCACACACACAAACTTTCAAGAGATCATTCCAAAAAAAAGTATGGGCGTGCTCACGCTCACATCATACAGAAGGCTTCAACTTCATTTTGTTTGTTTTATTTCTGCACTTTTACATGATAAACAACTTATTTTTGAACAGAAGACAGGCCCTCGGAGAATAAAGGCAACACAATTTTGGTCAGGTAGAACACTAACTGTGTTAAGTCCTGAAGGGCTGAAGGCATGGCTAGGTGCACCATCACCCACAGCATTCACAATGGCTACCTGACACAGTCCATACAGGTGTGCCACACTGTGAAGAAATCTGTGAAAGCTGAAGGATGAATTGTTTGTATTCGATCAAGTCAATACCCAAGTACCTGACCAACAGATTGGACAATTCCAGGAATCTTTATTGATGGATTGTTTTTGACTGTCTGGCAGTAAGCCAGTGAACTGATCTGATTTCATTTCCATAAGCCAGTGAACTGATCTGATTTCATTTCCATAAGCCATTTCCAAATTCAAATCTTTCACTTGAGCTGTGTCACTTAATTCAACTATGAAAATAAACACAAAAAGTCTGAAAATAAAAACCACGCACACAACAACAACAAGTTAAAAAAAAAAAAAAAGCAAAAAAAAAACACACAAAAAACATCACAACACAAAATTCAAACCTTTCTGTGAGAATAGAGCGACAATCCAGCACGATATACTAGACATGAAAGAACAATCATGCAGACATGTACCAGGTTTATAACCACCAACATACCCCTGGAGGACAACACAGAAACAGGCAAGCATTTTTCTGTTCAGTGACACGACTGAGGATTGAAGATCCCATGGTGTACATGAATTGCACAATGGAAAATGCTGTCTAATGGCAAGGGTTTAAAACGTAAAGCGCTCAGCTGAAAGGGTGAACTGTGCATAAATCCAAAACAGATGGATGTTTTATTTAAAGAAGTCTATCTGGTGCTGACATACACTACGTCACACTTTCAGATCTTGGCTAATCCTTCCTTTTTCTCCCCTGTTATCACCTGCTGCCTGTGACAACTAAAACAATAAATAAATTCATCCTTTATAAAAGACTCTTTTTTTTTTCTCAATCCAGCTAAACTTACCATTATTTCCAGACTACAAGGCACTCCAGATTAAAACCTGCCTGCCCTGATTTTTTGCCTAACATTTATTTTCATCAATAATGAAGGCACTTCCCATAGAAAGGGCCCTCGATTTTTGCTGCATCCAAAACCAATCTCAAGCTGAAACTATGGACAACAGATCGTGACAAAAGTCAACTGACCAGGCTGAATTGACTAATCACATGTATTTAAAATACACAAGAAAGTCACAGTGTAAAACTATAAGAAAATGAAATCCACATAAGTTTTTAACAACACAAAAAAATTGTCATCCATAATCAGTCTCACACAACAGGACTCCAGTACAATTTGCACTTGGACTGGTTAAGCAGACTGGTACGCAGAAGTCCAACTTCTACTTCCATTTGGCTTTTGTGGATAGGTTAAGTATTTCTGTTTTTTTTTTGTTGTTTTTTTTTTTCAGGACTTGTGGGTTGACTTCAACGTGGTGACAACTCTGATATGGCCCTTTGCAGTTGGCTGGGCTGTAAGCAACATTGCCTCACCTTGCTAACGTCTTTATTTCCCAATTTTCAAACAATCTATAAGTCATTTCCTACATAAAAAATCATTTTTTTCCCGTCACTAGTTTCATTCCTCTTTTTTTTTTTTTCTATCAATTCACTTACTTTAACACAGTACATAGAGCACAAATACTTTGGCTTTGTAACAAGTAATAGACAGGTCATGTGTTGCTGTCGATTCTGATCATGAACACTGAAGTGTATGCGAAGGGTTGTGTTTCACTTGATCTGGGTGTCAATCAAAATCAAACTAGTGTACGCGATGGGTTGTGTTTTACTTGGATTTTGGTATCAATCAAAATCAAACTAGCGTAGGTGATGGGTTGTGTTTCACTTGATTTTGGTGTCAATCGAAATCAAACTCTGCACACGTTGTATGCCTGCTGTGCTTGTATTGTTGAAGTGATGTGCCCACTGGGTGGGTGACTGGGCAATCAGTGACATAGGCACTGAACGTGATGACACACCACGTCCAAGCTGGCCTGTGCAGCTGTTGCCCTTTGGATGTCACCACAGGTAAGAGTGCTCCAGGACATGAGTTGTCAGAGTCAGGATCTGAGAGGAGTATTTGTCAAATACACCAGAATTTACAATAAGAGACGATTTCTGAAAGGAGCTACTCCATTTAACTTGCATTTTTGACAGACATATGTAATAAGTGAGATTATGTACTCACAATGTTTTGGTTGTCTGTGTGTGTGTGTGTGTGTGTGTGCGTGTGCGCGTGTGTGCATGCATGTGTGTGTGCCTGCGTGCACACGCGCATTTTGTGTGTGTGTGTGTGTGTGTGTGTGTGTGTGTGTGTGTGTGTGTGTGTGTGTGTGTGTGTGTGTATTTGTGTGAGTGATGTCTATTTCGATGTCTATTAATTTAAACAAAATGCACCCAAACATATCACTGTTGGACAAACAGTCTGTCAAAACAAAATAGCTGTCATGAATTCCAGCGTGACTTTAAAAGATCATTTAAGAAAAACAATCACAACAAAACAAAAACCAACGACACTGGTGAGAAACAGTCTGTCTGAAGTCCATGAAAATGCAAACATAAATCATCAACAAAGTCTGCAAGACAAAACTACATCGAGCACACAAACAACACAGCTCAGCCAAGGTCTACAAATGAATCTTGCTGATAAAGCCCACAAGAAGCAAAAAAAAAAAAAAACAAAAACATACATAACACTTACAACTTAAAAAAAAAAAAGAACCCACATAAACACTGAGAAGCATCATTCTTAGTCAAGTCGTTACATTCACCGCTCAGCAAACGACACATGCCACATCAGGGCAGCAAGAAACATGACTCCTCCCACAATTCCATGCTGGACTGCAGTCTGGTATGGTGACTGCGCTAGTCCACCCTGGACATTGCTAGGACATACACCTCCCATGACTCTGAGCTATCCTCACTAGCACAGGGAGCAACACCAAAAGCCGCCAGCCAGCAAAATGCAGAACAGGAAAACAGAAATGGATACAGATACAAGCTGCAAAATCAATAATCACTGCAAAATCAATAATCAATCAAATGAATGAGCAAAGAATAATCAATATATAGGAAATCTTTCAGCCTGTGTCTATATACTTATATGCCACAGGGGTGGGTGGATTGGGGATTGAGGGGGGTGGGGGGGTATGGGGATAAAGTGGGAGCGGAGTTGGGGGGAGGGGGGGGGGGAGGGAACGCAACATGATTGTGATGACAGAACTGCCTTCCCACAGTCACTATCCAACCAGTTTGTCTTGCACTTAGCAAAAAAATGAAAATAAAAAATAAGTGAATAAACAAACTTTAAAACAAACGCTAATGAACTGGAGACAGGGCAGCACCTCTCTACAGGCCAGGCCACAACATCGACTCATGCCGGAGTAAATGTGACACCACAATCATGCCAGGAGCGACGTCACCAACCTGATGACAGGAGGCTGGGGGGAGGGGGAGGGACAGATGGGGGAGCGCTGAGGGGAGTGTGGAGGGGAGGGCGGTTCGGCGGGGCAGCAGGAGGTGGCGGAGGAGGCGAGGTGGTTCAGCATGTCGTTTGTGGTGCTCAGCAGCTGCTCGCTCTCATCCTGACAGCACAGCACACCCCCAGGTTAACTAGGTTCTGCTGTACACCACAGCACGCCCCCTAGGTTAACTAGCTTCTGCTGTACACCACAGCAGGCCCCCTAGGTTAACTAGGTTCTGCGGTACACCACAGCACGCCCCTAGGTTAACTAGGTTCTGCTGTACACCACAGCACGCCCCCTAGGTTAACTAGGTTCTGCTGTACACCACAGCACGCCCCCTAGGTTAACTAGGTTCTGCTGTACACCATTGCACCCCCCCCCCCCCAGGTTAACTAGGTTCTGCTGTACACCATAGCACACACCCCAGGTTAACTAGGTTCTGCTGTACACCACAGCACACCCCCCAAGGTTAACTAGGTTCTGCTGTACACCACAGCACATCCCCCCAGGTTAACCAGGTTCTGCTGTACACCATAGCACACCCCCTAGGTTAACTAGGTTCTGCTGTACACCACAGCACACCCCCCAGGTTAACTAGGTTCTGCTGTACACCACTGCACACACCCCTTGGTTAACTAGGTTCTGCTGTACACCACAGCACACCCCCTAGGTTAACTAGGTTCTGCTGTACCCCACAGCACGCCCCGTAGGTTAATTAGGTTCTGCTGTACACCACAGCACCCACCCCCCCAGGTTAAATAGGTTCTGCTGTACACCACAGCACACACCCCAAGGTTAACTAGGTTCTGCTGTACACCACAGCACACCCCCTCGGTTAACTAGGTTCTGCTGTACACCACAGCACACCCCTCGGTTAACTAGGTTCTGCTGTACACCACAGCACACCCCCCCAGGTTAAATAGATCTGCTGTACACCACAGCACACCCCCTCGGTTAACTAGGTTCTGCTGTACACCACAGCACACCCCCTCGGTTAACTAGGTTCTGCTGTACACCACAGCACACCCCCTTGGTTAACTAGGTTCTGCTGTACACCACTGCACACCCCCTAGGTTAACTAGGTTCTGCTGTACACCACAGCACACCCCTAGGTTAACTAGGTTCTGCTGTACACCACACCACACCTCCCAGGTTAACTAGGTTCTGCTGTACACCACAGAACACCCCCTAGGTTAACTAGGTTCTGCTGTACACCACAGCACCCCCCCCCCAGGTTAACTAGGTTCTGCTGTACACCACACCCCCCCCCCCCCCCCCCCCCCCCCCCCCCCCCCCCCCAGGTTAACTACGTTCTGCTGTACACCACAGCACACCACGTAGGTTAACTAGGTTCTGCTGTACCCCACAGCACACACCCCACGTTAACTAGGTTCTGCTGTACACCACAGCACACCCCCTAGGTTAACAAGGTTCTGCTGTACACCACAGCACACCCCCTAGGTTAACTGTATTCTGCTGTACACCACAGCACACCCCCTCGGTTAACTAGGTTCTACTGCATGCCACAACACACCCCGTAGGTTAACTAGGTTCTGCTGTACACCACAGCACCCCTTAAGTTAACTAGGTTCTGCTGTACACCACAGCACACCCCGTAGGTTAACTAGGTTCTGCTGTACACCACAGCACACCCCGTAAGTTAACTAGGTTCTGCTGAACACCACACCACACCCCTTAAGTTAACTAGGTTCTGCTGTACACCACAGCACACCCCGTAGGTTAACTAGGTTCTGCTGTACACCACAACACACACCCTAGGTTAACTAGGTTCTGCTGTACACCACACCACACCCCCTAAGTTAACTAGGTTCTGCTGTACATCACACCACACCCCCTAAGTTAACTAGGTTCTGCTGTACAACAAAGCACTTACCCCAAGTTAACTACGTTCTTTTTTTTCCCCCATCCCATCTTCTGTTCCACCTCAATGGCAGTGCATCCACGCCGCTAATTCCGAGACCCCGTCCACAACCACAACCAGCCCAGCCAGCCGCAGCCCTAGCACTGGCAATCCACAGGGAGCAGTCAATGTCAAGTCATCAAGAGGCAACCCACCGGAGGAGACACTGTGCTGCTGCCGCGTTACTTTGGTGGCGTTCAATGGCGCATCTTCTGACCCAACATTTGCGGGATGCAACCTGCTAAGCTCACTACTGACAACAAATTGCTTTGAGTCACGGAGCTGGCGTGAATGAGTTCTCCCTTTGGAGGGCGCCAACATGTCCCTCCTACGACAACCCCCATGGATTTGCCAATACCGGTAACCCTGACGGAATCAATCCAAGGCCACGAAAGTGGAGAGGACGTTGAAACTGAGGTCATCATGTGAGCAGGGCGTGAAAGGCACAGAATCTGAGACTTTTTTAATGCTGATCAATGAGAATGAGGATGATGAAGATGATGCTAAGGCTAACTGTGTTCTGATGTACGTCAAAGCATACACCCCAGTTAACTATGTTCTGCTGTACACCACAGCACACACCCCCAGGTTAACTCTGTTCTGCTGTACACCACAGAACACACCCCACCCCAGGTTAACTATGTTCTGCTGTACACCACAGCATACACCCCAGGTTAACTCTGTTCTGCTGTACACCACAGCACACACATCCCAGGTTAACTAGGTTCTGCTGTACACCACAGCACACACATCCCAGGTTAACTAGGTTCAGCTGTGCACCACAGCACACACATCCCAGGTTAACTATGTTCTGCTACACACCACCTCATACCCCCCCCCCCCCCCCCCCAAGGTTAACTATGTTCTGCTGTACACCACAGAACACACCCCAGGTTAACTATGTTCTGCTGTACACCACAGCATACACCCCAGGTTTAACTCTGTTCTGCTGTACACCACAGCACACACATCCCAGGTTTACTAGGTTCTGCTGTACCACAGCACACACATCCCAGGTTAACTAGGTTCTGCTGTACACCACAGCACACACATCCCAGGTTAACTAGGTTCAGCTGTGCACCACAGCACACACCCCAGGTTAACTAGGTTCTGCTGTACACCACAGCACACTCCTGGTTAACTATGTTTTGCTGCACATCACCTCATATACACCCCAGGTTAAC
This sequence comes from Conus betulinus, assembly GCA_016801955.1. Lineage (NCBI taxonomy): Eukaryota > Metazoa > Mollusca > Gastropoda > Neogastropoda > Conidae > Conus > Conus betulinus. The sequence continues at coordinate 449,798 of JADBJO010001021.1, forward strand.
TATGTTCTGCTGTACACCACAGCACACATGCCCCAGACTAACTACGCTCTGCTGTGCACCACCTCATACCCCTCACCCCCACTCCACCAGGTTGACTATGTTCTGCCATACACCACCTCAAGCACACCCCAGGTTAACTATCTTCTGCTGTACACCACAGCATACCCAGGTTAACTATATTCTGCTGTACACCACAGCACCCCCCCCCCCCCCCCCCCCCCCCCAGGTAACAATGTTCTCGTGTACAGCAAGCATACCCCTAGGTTAACTATATGTTTTCTTGTACAGCAAGTAAACACCCCAAGTTTGACTATGTTCTACTGTGCAGTACTACACACACCACAGGTTCTGCTGTACACCACAGCATATCCCCAGGTTAATTAGACTTTGCTGTACACCATAGGATATACCTCAGGTTAACTATGTTGTTGTGTACAATGCTGCATACCCCAAAATTAATTATCTTGCGTCATACAGCATTGCAATACTGCATCATCCCTATTCCCCATTCAAAAGTGACCTCAATTACCACATTTTCAGACAACATTTTGAAATTCTGGATTTTTTCCTCTACATTCAGGATTTGGGAATAATTTCTAAATCATGGAAATTCCAGAAAAAATCTGGAAGGGTCAACAACTTTGCACTGTACAGGATTTTCTGGAAGTCTCACTGCGTGGTCAGCAAGGGAGATGGAACGACATCTGAACACTAGACTTTGACTGTTCATGCTAGACAGCGATGACCATCTCACACTTCCGACCAAATTGGGAGTTTCAGAGACTTAGGTAAGTCAGTCACTGGGTTGATCTATGTAGAATTTATGCCGTATTTCCCACATTGTATACACCCCTGCTGCACATAACTTCAGACATCTTTTTTTTTTTTATTCTTCCTAAAAAAACGCTCTCTTACAGGCTCAATCCAGTATTTCATATGAACTACGCTTTGTGTTCTCTTTTGATTTATATCACCTACAGATCCATAGAGAGGGAGGGAAGGAGGAGAAAGTGAGGAGGGGAAAAGATGGGTCGATGTGTTTCACTTCAAAGAAAATGAACGGGGGACTGAGACAGGCAGACATGCTGTCAGAGTCAAAAGTGAGCAAGAGAGAGAAACACAGACAAAGAAAGACAAACAGAACAGCATTTTGACAGAGAAACAGAGACAAAGAGAGACAGACAGAGACAGAAGCATTTTGAGAGAGAAACAGAGACAAAGAAGGACAGACAAAGAGAGACACAGACAGAGTGAGAGAGAGCAGCATTTTGCTGTTCCTGTACCTACTGCCAAGCAAACTTAAGGCATCCCTTTTCTCTCAGCTTTAACCAATAAAACCCACTCACTGGCAATTCTGTTTTCATAATTGATTAACATAAATCTCATGACAACACTGAGTTTTGGAAACGTGTCCATGACTTTCCTCACTCGATGGTGTAGGAACCTACTCACATGGTAACGTGCTTGGCTCGTCGCTGCTGCTGCTGCTGCTGGGGTTTGGGGCAGCAGCCTTGGTCGTCGTCGTCTTTTTGCCAGTCACTGAAGAGCTGCCGGTGATTTTGGTTCTGGTGGAGACGGTCTGTCTGCCGGTTGTTGTGGAGCCTCCTGTGGTTCTGGTAGGTGACAGCCTGTCATGAAAGAATGCAGTGATGCTACATGTCCGTATTAGCTGTATAGAATGAAGATGAGTGTGCAGTGATCCTTTTAACCAGTAACTGCTGTTGAATATCGTCTGCCAAACTAGAATAACACTGATCCCATTAACCAGTAACTGCTGATAAAATATCGTTTGCATAACTAGAATACTATGGGGGATTTTCCTTGTTGGTCCCAGAGACTGGTTTATTTAGCTGGGACTGACAGGTAATTAAAAATGAGGAATATGCCAAAATGAAAACAAAACTCTACATGAATTTTCAAAAGCTGACGCATCATGGCCACATCAAACTTCAAAGCGATCACTCTGTGTCGTGGCTGCCAACATGGCCACATCAAACTTCAAAGCGCGATCGCTCTGTGTGTCGTGGCTGCCATCATGGCCACATCACATTTCAAAGCGATCGCTCTGTGTGTCGTGGCTGCCATCATGGCCACATCACATTTCAAAGCGATCGCTCTGTGTGTCGTGGCTGCCATCATGGCCACATCAAACTTCAAAGCGATCGCTCTGTGTGTCGTGGCTGCCATCATGGCCACATCAAACTTCAAAGCGATCGCTCTGTGTGTCGTGGCTGCCATCATGGCCACATCACATTTCAAAGCGATCGCTCCGTGTGTCGTGGCTGCCATCATGGCCACATCACATTTCAAAGCGATCGCTCTGTGTGTCGTGGCTGCCATCATGGCCACATCACATTTCAAAAAGCGATCGCTCTGTGTGTCGTGGCCACCATCATGGCCACATCACATTTCAAAGCAATTGCTGTGTGTAGTGGCTGCCTTCATGGCCACATCACATTTCAAAGTGATCGCTCTGTGTGTGTCGTGGCTGCCATCATGGCCACATCACATTTCAAAGCGATCGCTCTGTGTGTCGTGGCTGCCATCATGGCCACATCAAACTTCAAAGCGATCGCTCTGTGTGTCGTGACTGCCATCATGGCCACATCACATTTCAAAGCGATCGCTCTGTGTGTCATGGCTGCCTTCATGGCCACATCACATTTCAAAGCGATTGCTCTGTGTGTCGTGGCTGCCATCATGGCCACATCAAACTTCAAAGCGATCGCTCTGTGTGTCGTGGCCGCCATCATGGCCACATCACATTTCAAAGCGATCACTCTGGGTGTAGTGGCTGCCTTTCATCAATAAGTTTCATCATGTTCACCCTGTGTCATATCTTTTCAGTTCCTAGTCTACTTCAAAGACACGCTTCATTCTCTGAAAACACACCCCTGCAGCCGGCAGTCAATGAATCTTTCTTGGTCTTTTATCTTAGCCTGTTACCATAGGAAAAACTGACTGACAAAAATCAAAATTTCCATCTTCAACAAATGAGCAAAACAAGACTCTGAAATGTGGGAAAATGTTTGGGCTTCCTTCTTTCAAAAGACGTAAATAAATGTTAGTCTATCCGGCCTGGACTTTTGTGTCAGTGTAATTGTGTTGCATGCATGTTGTCCTGGTTTTGGTTTCACCGAGACAGGTTCCGACCCTTGCTGCTGAGTGACAGTGCAGGACAGTCAGAGTCAGAGGTTTGCAAAATCCTTGGTACCATCCCCAAGTATGTCAGCAGATGCACACACACACATACACTGAGAGAGAGGGAGAGAGAGAGAGAGAGAGACAGAGACAGAGACAGAGACACAGAGAGAGAGATACACGCACAGACACAGAGTGTGACAGACAGAGAGAGAGAAAAAGGGAGAGGGGAAGAGGGAAAAAAACAAGCACACATACATACACATGCATGCACAAATGCACGCAAACACATGCACACACACACATCTACAGCCTATATGTCTCAACCCACTTATATCTGCTCCACAAGATATAGACATAACCATACTTATTTCAAACACAAACTATCCTACACATTCACAACCACACACACACACACACATACAAGTACACACACACACACACACACACACACACACACACAAGCACACACATAAGCACTCACACACACACACACACACACACACACACACACACACACACACACACACACACACACCTGTCCTGAGAAAGTGCCACAGGCTCCATAGAAGCCTGCGCCCCTAGAGCCATAGGGGAGGCCGGTCTCTGCGGTCCCCGTGATACGTTCGATGAAGCTGAGGCTGTGCTCCTCTCTCTGCTGCTGTAAACAAAGGCATCTACACACATGGAATTCTGTTTACATCTAGAAAAGAGATTTAGGGTACAGGAGTGGTGGGGGTAAGTAAAATTTAGGGGAAAAAAAAAAAAAAAAAAGCAGAAACGTGGACCTTTGGAGACAGTAGGATGTAAACAGAAGTATTATACCCCAAAAATATGTGCAAATAAGCATGCACATCAACTACATATTCAAATTTACATACATTTCTACACTGATGTACGTAAATGTATCAAGACACAGCAAGACAGCAGACCACCAATGTTGGTCTGTTCACTGCCTAACAAAGCTTGAGGCAGCGTTTCTCTCTCCACAGTAAACCAACCTGTCTATGCATGTGGAATTCTGTTTACATGACAGATAAACAGATGAGGGACGATGAGGAAGAGAATCAGTTGGGAAGACATGCAGTGCCAAGACAAAGAATGAAAACAGGGGCAAGAAGACAAGCGGTGAAGAGTGACAGACAGACACAGAGCGGCAGACAGACAGACACAGAGCGGCAGACAGACAGAAACAGAGTCAGAAGAAAATAGGCAAAGGGGGAAACCTGAACTTGAAATTGGCTTTATTTGGAAAGGACAATATAGTAAGAACAAGGCCTTGATCATTTAATAACCAAAGCCATTCACCGACAGCAAAATTGATAGGGAAAAAAAAAAAAAAAAAACAGTGCAGAACATATTTAATCACTGAGAGGATATAAAACTGAAAACAAAACCCCAAATCACATGTATTCAATGGCAATGCACATACTTTTGGAACATTCATAGTGAAACCTTATAAAAAAGACCCTCAATAACGATTCCTTTCCTCTAACATAAACAATATTCTCATTACTACCAAAGCACTAAAGAAATTAACACTGAATGAAATGCATGTGTTTTTTTTGTTTAAGAATTACCCCTGAAAATCCCACAAGTGTGAATCGCGCCTTTTTTTCTTTTTCAAGCAAAAATCAAGAAGTGGATACACTCTACTGTTCTAGTGTCCATTTCTGTGTTGCTCTGTCACTGACCACTGATTCTGGAACTGGAATCAATCTGGAACATTCACCAACTCCCTACTTCTCTGACATCTTGCACGCTGCCAATACAGGCATGCCTACGCCAAAATCTGCTTTCAGGGACAATACAGACAGAAATCAGGGACAAATCTGTAAAATCTGGGACAGAACAGTGTCAAGATAGAAACACATCTTGCAGAAGGCAAACAAAACTCCTTTCCTCCCTTGCTGTAGACAAGGCCACTTTTCCAGAATTCTTTTTTGAAGACACAACCTCCTTCATGGTCGTTTCCTTCTTCTTTTCACTCCTTTCTGACCTATCTGACGAGTCGGAATCCGACTCTGAGTCGACATCATGTCTCCTCTTTGACGCCATGTTCTGACTTAAAGTGAAAGCGAGTTGTTTTTTTTTCTCGCGCACATGTGCATTACGTCTACTCACTTTAGCAGATGATATTCTGGGCTCAGTTCTGTGCAGCACGATAAGAACGGCTTTTTCCCCCGGGACGGCTGATTTTTTTTTTCTCCCGAACGCGTGTTGCAAATCCGGGATTTCCGGGACAGTGGCTTCTAAAATCAACTTTCCGGGACAAATCCCGGATGGTCAGGGAGGGTGGGCATGCCTGCCAATACTATCAATGATGTTTGAACCAAGAGCACTTCATGCTGGTGATATACAGTGTAGAGGCAGGTCCCCTGGGTGGTGGATTGGGGATCCCTTGAGCCTGAGGGGTGCACTGGATAATACAAAAGAAGGTGCCGAGAACCAACACAGCCTTAGAGACGGAAAACCTGGGAGTCCAAACCTGTACTGTCTGGTGCACATTAGCCCTGTAGTAACAGCACAACCAGACAACTACGGTCGACTGTAGGAAATGTACATTAGCCGTGTAGTAACAGCATAACCAGACAACCACGGTCGACTGTAGGAAATGTACATTAGCCGTGTAGTAACAGCATAACCAGACACAACACCACGGTCGACTGTAGGAAATGCACATTAGCCGTGTAGTAACAGCATAACCAGACAACCACGGTCGACTGTAGGAAATGTACATTAGCTGTGTAGTAACAGTATAACCAGACAACCACGGTCGACTGTAGGAAATGTACATTAGCCGTGTAGTAACAGCATAACCTGAAAACCATGGTCGACTGTAGGAAATGTACATTAGCCGTGTAGTAACAGCATAACCAGACAACCATGGTCGACTGTAGGAAATGTACATTAGCCGTGTAGTAACAGCATAACCAGACAACCACGGTCGACTGTAGGAAATGTTCCCCTATTCAATGCTTGCAACTCATGCCAGCGTTGCTCTGGTGTGACACAGCATCTGCTCAGAAATGTCGATATCCATGTGAATGTTCAGAATGGTCAGCCAGTTCTGACTAGGAAGTCACATGCCTCTTCCAGCTACGCAGATTTGGTGTTGGTACCGAACAAACAACTGAAATGGCCATCTTCCATGCCAAGCAGATACAAGGCATTTGTTTGGACAGGTAAGTATACTGTAAAACTACTCTTGGTGGTAACATTCCTTTCTGGAAGCAATGCAAGAACAATTTTAGAACTGATAAATGCATGCATTCAAAGAAAATGTCTGCAAGTTAAGCTGGCACTGCAGGATGTGAGAATGGCTGGCACTGAAGACTTTGACAGAACTTCCAGCAACATCACCAACACACACAACGCAGATTCAGCTAAGAGACGTACCTGCCCTCCGACTGCCACTGACTGGCAACACGAGTGAGTGTGGTGCGCGCTTTGCTCTCCTCGAACTGACAGGCCTCCAGCGCCATCTTGACCACATCCCGTTCCAAGGACTTGAACTCCCCGCACAGTTTGTCTAGACCTGGGAAAACCAAAGAACCATGACTGTTACTAATTAAAAAAAAAAAAAGAAAGAAAATGAAAAAAAATAAATAAATAACACCTCAACAACATATCATAGCAACTCCATTCACAAACAACTCCAATGTGCAAACTGATTCAATTCTAACAAGATAAAGAATTCTTCAAAGCCTACATTGGCGTAATGTAGTAGTCATGCATCACCTAGGTTATATAAACGAATCCCCTTTTCCACCTTATGTTTCTGCTCTTAGTTGGTCTGTCTGTCGGTCTCTCTGCCTGTCTGTTTGTCTGTCTTTTTTTCTTTTTGAGAGGATAGGGGTGTAGAAAAATTCCTACTGTCCACTGTCATCTCCTGGCTTAGCATATGCAGTGTGGTTTATCAGGGCAAGACTGCTTATTGCAATGACTTCTTGATGACAACGAACAACTGACGTCATCACAATCACCTCAAAATCCACCACCACATCTCACACAGAAACCATATCCTCCCATCAAAAGGTGAACTTTCCCAGAGGGTGAAAGCCTCATCACACTATACACCAATCCATAAAAAAACCCAGACACTCTGCATGAAGTCTGACTCAATGAACGACTGTCAGACACTCTGCATGAACTCCGACTCAATGAACGACTCTCTGACACTTTGCATGAACTCCGACTCAATGAACGACTCTCAGACTGAAACACTGTCAATCAATTCTCACATTCTGCTGTAACTCCACACAAACTTCACGCACACAAAACAAAACACCTTGCATCAACTCGAACGAATTCTACAAAAACAACTCTCAAAATGAAACACTGCAAGCGGACCTTCACAAGCAACTCTAACTCTACAAACCACGCTTACACACAGAACAAACCCTGGCTGTTCACTCTAGCTCTATGAAAAGGTATCAAACTGAAACACTGGGGTGAATCCCATGAACCAACTTCATTCCGTGAACAACTCTAAACACACAAACCAAAGTCTATCATTAACTCTTATTCTACAAAATTCTTAATCTGAGACGTAAACGAATCCCATGTGTCTTCTCTCACTCCAAAAGAAACTCTTACAAACAAACCAAAGTCTGCCATTAACTCTTTCGCTGTAAAGAACTCTAACACTCAAACTAAGGTATACTGATAGCTCTATCTCTGTAAACAACTCTCAAATACAAACCAAAGTCTATCAATAACTCTGTTTTTGTAAACAACAACTCTCAAACACAAACCAAAGTCTATCGATAACTCTATTTCTGTAAACAACTCTCAAACGCAAACTAAAGTCTATCGATAACTCTTATTTCTGTAAACAACTCTCACACTGAGGCACTGCAAATCAATCCCCTGAGACAACTCTAATTCACAAACAACTCTCACAACTACACAAACAACTCTCACAACTACACAAACAACTCTTACAACTATGCAAACAACTCTCACAACAACAACACAAAAAAAAAACTCTCACAACCTCACAACTACACAAACAACTCTCACAACTACACAAACACTTCTCATAACTGCACAAACAACTCTCACAACTACACAAACAACTCTCACAACTACACAAACAACTCTCACAACCTCACAAACAACTCTCACAACTACACAAATACTTCTCACAACTACACTAACAACTCTAACAACTACACAAACACTTCTCATAACTACACAAACAACTCTCACAACTACACAAAACAACTCTCACAACTACACAAGCAACTCTCACACCCACACAAAGGTCTCACAGCTACACAAACACAACTACACAAACAACTCTCACAACTATACAAGCAACTCTCACAAGTATACAAACAACCTCACAGCTCCACTAACAAATCTCACAACTATACAAATAATTCTCACAACTACACAAACAACTCTCACAACCATACAACTCTCACAACTATACAAATAACCCTAATAACTACACAAACAACTCTCACAACCATACAACTCTCACAACTATACAAATAACCCTAATAACTACACAAACAACTCTCACAACCACACAACTCTCACAACTATACAAATTAATTCTCACAACTACACACACAACTCTCACAACTACACAAACAACTCTCACAACCACACAACCATACAAACAATTCTCACAACTACACAAACAACTCTCACAAACCACACAAGTATACAAACCATTCTCACAACTACACAAACAACTCTCACAAACTAATGTCACATTTCAGTCAACCATCACTCTGCAAGCAATTCTTACGGGCAAATGAAACTCTTCTGTCATCTCTAAAGTCAAAAAACTCTCACAGGCAAATCCCAGCAGTCTACTACTACAAACTCTACAAACAATTTTCATATGGAAATCTAACGCAACAGCCACCTGAACTTTTACTCCAGAGATAAAAACTCTCTCCACACACACGCACACAATGCATACACAGACACACACACACACACACGAACACACACACACACACATACACACACATGCTCACACACACAGACACACATGCATAAAACACACACACACACGCACGCATGAACACACACATGGGCTCACACACACACACACACACACACACACACACACTCTCCCTCACACACATGACACACACACACACACACACACACACACACACACACACACACAAACACACACACAAACACACCCTCACACACATGAGTACGTACACACACACACACACAAAACACACACACACACACACACACACACACACACACACACACACACACACACACACACACACACACACACACACACAGGTCAACAGACAATGACCCACGTCTTATTTTTCTCTGCGTCCGACAGCTGAGGTTTGGCTGGGGACTGCTGGTGAGCAGGCGATGCCTTCTTCTTGGGCGTGGCCGAGCTGGAGCGATGGGGGGAGGTGGTGGTGGATTGCTTCCCCTTGGCGCGGGCAGGGGAGGCATGGCTGGAGGAGGAACTGCCCCGGGACTTGAACCCCAGTTCCATCAGCTGTCTGGCAGCCTCATCTTCATCGTGACCGCACCACCTGGGCGTTGAGATTGCCCAACTACTTTTATAATGTCTTCTTCGTGAACTGATTTCTAACAGGGCAGATCAACTGCGTGTAAAACACAACTGAACAGACTTCAATTTGTGACAAGATGGAAGTCCCAGATGCTGTGAAATGGTGCAGTATTTCCACAACAAACTGCGAGATCTCATGCACATCCATTTCATTCTTGTTTAACAATAACCCATCCTGCTCACGGGTCGACCGAAACATATCATCAATTATTAACAGACCGCCTAATGTACCACTACACAAACAGCAAGTAAACATGACACACACTGATAATTATTTAACCCTCTTGCATTTGCATTTTCCAGCCCAAATCTGCTCCTAGTATTCATACAGTTTTGAGAAATTTAACCTAAAACTCACCTACTGCCTTTGAAAGGCTGCAGTGGACAAAGTTTCCACTGCAGTGCTGTCAAATTTAGTATGCAAAATCCTAATACATCATATTTCATAATGCAGAGATGTCACATGTTTGGGATGCATGTTGGTGTCATTGTCACCCTGTTTGTCACAAAGCAATGGGACATCAAACGTTGACAATGTTACTATGATACACCAGACAGACAATAACATTGTCGGCATGCATTTGTTAGTATAAATCATCAAAGGGTGGCCCTACCTCAACTTGTAAACAGCAGTCCTGGTTCAGTAAATCCAGTTGGGATGATGTCATAAAGTGTCACATGATTGTCACATACACAAACATGCAGCCAGGTAACTTTACAGTTTTTGTTTTTCATCCTAAAAAAGTGTGTTTGTCGCTACTGAACGATTATTAACACCGGAATATACACAGTCACAGAAAGAAGTAAAATACATTATTTACACTCTAATGTGGCGTCTGGTCACACACAGCGGGAAGGTAAGTGTCACCACTGTCACATGTCACCAATATGGTGAATACTATTGTTGATCCATGGTTTCTACCGTATTTGCCGCATGGTTGTCATGGAAACAATCATTGTGCTGGCTGGCAGAGAGGACGTCACAGAAGAAACACTTGAAGGAGGTCTCCGGCTGTCGGCCTCTGGCTGTCTTGCGACCCACGTTGACACACTGACGACAGGTGCGCTTTCGTCCTTCAATCTTCACCTGTTTATGGTGGTCGATTGTTTACTTCGCAATCAGGGACTCTGCCACGTTTGACCGTCTTCCAGCACTTTCTTCCTGCTGGTAAAGCCAGCACGGAGCTGTTTTGCCATGTCAGCCCTGAACCACACAGGTGGTCATAGGTCTTCTTGGGTGTGGGATTATGGGGTGACCTTTGCCAGGTGATGTAGGCCTGCACGATGATGAGGTTGACAAGGGAATGGAAGAGGTAACGCCACCACTTCTTATTCTGATGACCAACGGGTAGTAAGCCCTGTGCTGGTCAGACTTGTCCATCCCTCCCATGTTGTGGTTGTAGGCCTTGATGACATGGGGTTGCAGCTTGTCGTCGCTGTCAGGTGCAGGTGTTGTCTTACCTGGTGGCTGGTTGGTGCTGAGGAAGTTGATGGGACGTTTATCTTTATATGCTGTCACCATCAGGGGCCCTTCTGCATCTGAACCACTCTACTTGTTGTTTTAGGCGAGCCTTGGTCACCTCCTCTGGAAGCCCTTTGCGGTTGGACATCACTGTGGCACAGGCGTATGTCCTGTGTTGTGACAGGTGTTGCATGAGTGGCACAGAGGTGAAAAAACGGTCGAAGTACAGGGTGTCGATTTTGCCCGTAGTACTCCGATGCCATTTTGTCCACTACTTCATGTCCGAGAGGTACATTTGTATTAGTGCGGCTATGTTGCCTGTGTAGATGTCGAAGTTGATGCAGTAGCCAGTGTCAGCGTCGCACATCTCCCACACCTTTACACCCCACTTGGTTGGTTTGGCCGGCATGTACTGTTTGAAAAATACTCGCCCTTTGAATCCTATCATGGCTTCATCGACAGAAAGGTCACGGCCTGGCTTGAAATTTTTCTTGAACAAGGGCAGAATCAAGTCGAGGAAGGTCTGGCTCTTGTACAGGGGGTCATAGTTGGGACTGTCACGGCAGGTGTGTTCTGTGTGTCTCTCAGGTGAAAATACTGGTTCAACTTGAGAAACCTTGTTTTTGACATCACCCCACTGATCCACGGCTCGCTAAATCTAAGATCAGTCGACCAGTAGCACCAGAGTCTTGGCAGACGTTTGATCCCCATCATGATCAGTCCAGCTACGTAGGCCCGCATCTCGGCAGGTGTCGTATCCTGCCAAAGTGGGTCAGGTTGTCCCCGCTTTGCCATCTGCTGCCTGGCGTACAGGTTCGTCTGGTCAGCAGCTGTAGTAAAAAACAACTGCGGCAGGAACAGAAAAAAATATTCAAGAGGTGTAGCTGTGTCTGGCAAATCATGATTTGGCCCAGTCTCCTCCTCAAAAGGCTGAACCACGGGGTGCGGAAGTCACCAGTCGCCACGTGGTCACAAACGCAGACAAAGGCACATCATCGTCTTCATCACTTTCTTCCCCTTCTTCTCCCACTTCCTCCTCTCCCACATCCACATCACTTTCATTTAACTCCTCTCTTTCATACCTCTCTACTTCTTGTAATATATCATCAACTCCTCTTTTGTATAATCCAAAAAATCACCGTAGGTAGAAACACTAGCAGACGCCATTTTCAGAAACAAGGCGATGCCGTCTGCAGCAAAGGAATGCAGTCAGTTCACAATCCTTGTCTTTGTGAATGAATCGTTTCCCACACCCCATACTACTGCTAAGATTTTATTGGACCCTCTCAGGGATGCCCATTTATTTTTAGCCAGCCTTGACTTAAAACGAGCTCGCAGTGTGTGAGGGAAAGTAACGTGGCACGTGCAGCCGTTTGCGGCCGTAACGAACCACGGGAGATAATCAGAGCGGCCGGATACGGCAAAACAAATGCAAAAGGGTTAAAAGGTGAAATGACCCACTAGCACACTGACAGTAACAAAGACACCTGATGTGTGTGTGCACTAGTAACAGCTAATACACCAGACTACCAGAGCCCGATCTACCAGTACACTCATGTTCACTAAGGGAAAAAAGGACTAACGAAAATATGCATGATGTATTAGTGCTCTGATTATTATATGGGCACTTGATCTGTCAATCCACAAATATAGTAACTATAAAAAACAATACCAAATCCTTCTGTGCAATGATACTATTTAAAGACTTAAAAAAAGATAACTGATCTACCAGTGCACAAATACTCACTGAAACCACACCACATCAACCAGTGCACAGTTAATAACTACAGACACCTGATCTACCAGCGCACTGATCACAACAACAGAAAACTGATCTTCCACTCCACTACCTAAAAACAAACAAAATGACTTACTGGTGCTTAACAAATAACAACACACCTGATTAGTCAGCGTACTACTAACAATAATCATTCTCCGTAAACATCACAGATCTGAGCGAATGCCTGAAGGACTGATAACTGACTGAAATGACATGGGAAACAAGTGATAGCGCCAGCAGGCAGCTGTCCAGTTAGCTCTACCCAGGGTAAGCACTCATAGAGCACGCATGAATGTGGACTGTAAGTGCTTAGAACTTGGTTTCTAACCAGAATAGCATACAAGAATGATAATAATAATAATGATTATAATGATAATTACAATAATGATAATAATTACTTCAAATAAAAAAAAAGTGGAAATATTTTTCAGCTTACGTAGTGACTATGACTAACAGTGATAGGGAACTATCCGTTAACCATGATTGCTGAAAATTTTGTAGCCCCAGCATTTCACTGCTGAATCAATAATTATGGGTCTGAAGGCACTGTGGATTCTATAGGTATAGTAGCACCTGCTACAACCTTCAGCTGCAGCATGTGAGATGACCAAGAAATGACACATCAGCTTCTCCTTGCAGAACAATTCCAGATTCTCTGACTCAAGGTTAGACAATGTTCAGTTTTGAACATCAACCACAGACAGACATATATACAACAAACCACATCTATAACATCAACCAAACACAGACATATATATTCACCTACGACACACAGACATATATATAGCAAACCACATCTATTTCATCAACCACACACAGACATATATATAACAAACTGCATCTATTTCATCAACCACACACACAGACTTTTATATACAGCAAACTACATCTATTTCATCAACCACACACATAGACTTATATATAGCAAACTACATCTATTTCATCAACCACACACAGACATATATACAGCAAACTACATCTATTTCATCAACCACACACACAGACATTTATATAGCAAACTACATCTATTTCATCAACCACACCCAGACAAATATATAGCAAACTATACCTACTTCATCAACCACACACAGATAAATATACAGCAAATTACATCTATTTCATCAACCACACACAGACAAATATATAGCAAACTACATATATTACATCAACCATCATCTATTTCAACCCCCAATTATGAAGAAGTCATTCATGACAGAAAAGTCAGAACACTAAGAAAATCACCAAGTCATACAGAAATCATGTTTCATACCAAACTGCTGTCACAAAGTGCCAATCGAAAGGTATGACAGTTTGATTAAAGCATCCCAGATCTTCCTACTGAACTAACCAAACATTGCCAGGTTCATCAGATTACTTAACCTCTTACTATGTGAGGGCTGCATGGCTTACATATGCTCATGCATCCCTCTTCTTTTTCAAATGCTTTCAAAAAGAGCACACACACATGCACACACGCATGCGTGTACACACACACACACACACACACACACACACACACACACACACACACACACACACACACACTGCTCACTAAAAAACAACTATCACAAAATGTAAATGACACAGACTCCCCTCCTCTGTTCACTTTCTTGGCATGATAAAAAGCTTATGATGGACTCTGTCCTCGTTGAAGTTCTACACCGCATCATCAGTCAATGACATCCCACAAAAACCTCTTTCACAGTCAACAGGTGCAATAACTCAGGCAAACACTCTACACTGAAACAATCACCTGCTGAAGAGGTCTTTGCCAGTGCAGATGTGCCCAACCCTACTCAGACTGTTAAAAAAAAGAAGGATATGGTAAGGTAAGGCATTCTTGCTATAACCCAGCTGAACGTAAAGGGCCCTATCAGGGCTGTAACCGCGTTGAAGTCAACTCACAAGTCATTTTAAAGACAAAACAAACAAAAAAACCTCATTCGCACAACCCTTTAAAATACACCTTCTATCTAAAGCATGCCGGAAATTTTGTTAAAAATCTTTCTTCTGTAAACTCTTACATCAGATTAAAAATGTTGATCTCTTTCAGAAATTCAAAGATCACATTGGGTAGGACATCTCTGAACAAGGTTTTCATTTCTACTGTACAATGTTTGTGTCTCACATCATGCAAGTCCCAATACTCTGAAAGAATATGTTTCATCATGAGTGGTACATGACATGGAATGCACCACGGAGCTTCTGCACCTTTCAAAAGATAAAAATGGGTGTAACAGAAGTGGCTGGTACGCAAACAGCACAAGACTGTTTTTTTCTTCCTTATTCTTATGATCATGGTAAAAACTCTTTCAGGTTTGGACAGATTTTAAACAGTTTGTTATCCGTCTGCAAGTTCCATTCCTCTTGCCAGAGGTCTTTGATGTATTCCTGGGTTTGGGGGGTTTCAGATCAGTGTACAGGACGATCTGCCTAACTCTTTCCTAAAAAAATAAACCTCACACGAATCTTGGAAATCTCCAAACATCTTTCATTGACAAAGCAGGACTCAACATCCGAGAACGCAGTCAATGAAAACGTGTAGCAAATGACACTCCAAACTTAGCGCTTACAATATTTCGTATTTGCCAAAAGTTTTTTTTTTTTTTCTTGCTATCATTACTAGCTGCTTCCCTGGCTGACTGGTCACTTACGAAGTCAGAATATCTTTGATGATGGGGTCAGCCTCTGGAAATCGGGCTCGAAGACGTGTGATTTTCACCCGATCTTCCTCATGCCTGTCGGTGAAAGTGGTCTCCTCTCCTGAGGAAATTCAAACATGCAGTCAACTACATGTACACATGAGATTTATCACAATGTTGTTCTAAACATATCTGCGAAACATAATGTAAAACTGAGATTTTTAAACAGTAAAATAAACTTCTCAAATGGATAACTGTAATTCACCCAACTAAATCTAGGCTTGCACGCAGGTACACATGTACGCACGCACACACAGGCGCACACACACACACACACACACACACACACACACACACACACACACACACACACACACATTAACACATATGAACCATATGCAAAAAATAATGCCACTATAACAGCAGTACAAATGTTACACACACTTGCATACACACAAACACTAACACATGTGAACCATGTGCAACAAAGGTCTTTCAACAGTCAGGATATAGCTGACACATCATTCTATCAGTATACTGCAAGACACTAACAAACCAGGAAATACAAAAACTGATGACAAGCATTTCAACTACATTCCAAACCAGTCTACACTATACGTTTGAGAAGCTCAGTTCTGTTCATCAATCAAGCATCCTTCTGCATAATGTACTTGCATTTTCACCAGTGTATGCATGTGAGAGAGTATGCTTATGCTTGAGCAAGACTTTGTCATGACGTTTACATCCCAGCCAACTACAGTGGCCAATGTGCGAGTAGCTGCACAAATGAATAGGATGGTCCTCATACGCTGCACTGGGAAGCTGCAGTGAACACAGTTCAGGTCATGGAAAAGTCAGTCAAGCAGTGCCATTATCTGAACTGTTTACAGTGCGTGCACACACACGCATGTATGCACGCCCACGCGCACACACACACACACACACACACACACACACACACACACATTCTAAACACACACATACACATATATGTATCAGCACAGTGCTGTGCACACATACCCACACACACATATGCCATTTATATACCTGATAGGGTTAGGTGCATGGTTATCTGTGGTCATCATAGATAATCTTGGACATCAGACTTGTTAAAAAAAGATTTTAAGAAAAGGCGTTTAAGTCAAATAAAAAAGTCAGGATTGTTCAACAAAAAAAAAAAGTGTGTGTGTGTGTGTGTGTGTGTGTGTGTGTGTGTGTGTGTGTGTGTGTGTGTGTGTGTGTGTGTGTGTGTGTGTGTATGTGTGTGTGTGTGTGTGTGTGTGTGTGTGTGTGTGTGTGTGTGTGTGTGTGTGTGTGTGTGTGTGTGTGTGTGTGTGTGTGTGTGTGTGTGTGTGTGTGCATGCATGCATGCGTGTGTGCCTGCCTGCCTGCCTGCCTGCCTGCGTACGTGCGTGCGTGCGTGTGTCGTACAGTAAGAGGAAAAGAGGTCTGACCATCTGCTCTGCACTTTACCACTGGAATTTTTGCTCTTTACCTTCGGAATTCTTAACTTTAGTGCATCAGATGCCCAGTAAAAGTCGAGGCACTGACATGTGCATCTGAAGGAATCAAGGAAAGTAGGAAGGGGCAGTACAAGGAAACACACGAAAATGTCAAGGAAGAAAGTTTGTATCTAATTCTGTTTCAGACAAGAAGCCAGTGAAGACAATAAAACCGCAGAAACATATGTTCAAGCTGTTGAAGCCTGTCTTGAGACGCCAGCAAAAAAAGTAATTTAAGATGCCTACTTAATTAAATGGTTGGTATAGCCTATTACTAACTGACCTTATTATCTTAGCTGTAAGTTCAGCATGTCAGCTGAAGCATTCCGCTCCAGACTACCTTTTATCTGACAATGCCTTTGTCAAAGAATCGATTACTCCTTTTTACTGAACAGCATATATACATTTGACAACGCCTTTGTCAAAGAATCGATTACAACTCCTTTTTACTGAAAAGCATATACCTTCATCCTCATCCTGAGAACTTGGGTACGCAGAGAAGGTTTCCCACTCCTCAGCTTAGTGTTTCCTCTCTTCCCATCTGCTGTGGCACTGCGAAAACTTACCTTTAGGTCCCCACTTAGTGTAACAGGACATGTTTCCTAAAGACCATTTTCTTACTCTCACTTAAACTTTTAGCATTACCCCCAATGATTCTGATTGTGATGTTTCAGGTAAAGACCAGAATGCACTTCATACACATAGCTCATGGAATACCTTCATTTCAGCTTCCCTGAACATAAAATCACTCACACCCTTTCTTCTTCGTTTACACATAGCTCTGTCACTTTTCAAACAATTTAACCTTGACCTGCAGGCCTGCGGGACGGTTTCTAAAGCATTACATCATTCAGAACAGCTAATTAACTTAACATGGTTTACATACGTGCCTTCCATACGCCTTCATCCCTGCAAGAAAAGTTTGGAGGCAGGGAGTAGGGGTGGGGGTGGGGTGGGGTGGGGGTGTGTGTGTGTGTGTGGGGGGGGGGGGGGGGGAAGGAGAGCTGATCAGAGAGACAAAATCAGGAAGTAGGGGTAAGAGGCTATTTTTTTTTTTCCCAAGACATTGGAAAAAAATCATACTTAGCATGATTACATTTGTTGCTTGATATATAACTTAGCATGATTACATTTGTTGATGTATAACTTAGCATGATTACAGTTGTTGATATATAACTTAGCATGATTACATTTGTTGTTGTATAACACAATCTTTATGGAAAAAAAGCATACTTTTGCAGAGACTGAACTATAAGACAGCTGAAAACTGTTTACTGCAATCAAGAATTCTGCCAATGCAGACGAGTCTCTCTCTCTCTCTCTCTCCCTCTCCCCCTCTCACACACACACACACACACACACACACACACACACACACACACACACACACACACACACACACACACACAACGACAAAACATTTTTAACAACTTTCAAACAATCAGACGGTCAAATCCTGTTTCTACTAATCCATCCTGATCAATACATACAAATACTTTTTCCTGCAAATGAAATGAAAAACAAATACACCATTCAAGACAGATTGTCAATTGTTTAAAAATAAGTGTAAACACATTTCCAACTTTATAAAATAGGTACATGTATAAGAAAACAAAAGGGGCGCATATATAGGGTGAAAGCAATGACTACACTCAAAAATCAATTGAATAAAAGCAAATGAAACCAAAACAAATCAGGGGAAAAAAAAAAGCTAACTAAATATTTACATATTTACACATTTGCTGGTAAGCAGTAGAATGGAAATAAAAGAATGTATGAAGCAGAATTTCATGTAACTATCTACTGTTCATTGAAAACTTTTGGCTGATTGAAGTTCTACTAATTACTTTATTTGGCTGATTGAAGTTCTACTAATTACTTTCTTTGGCTGATTGAAGTTCTACTAATTACTTTATTGAACTGCAATGAATTATTGAAGTCTCTGCCTTATGCTCTTCATACTTCAAGCTTGCACTATTGTCCTTTTTTTTTCTTAACCATACACACTATTAGATTTGATGGACCTTTTACAAATTTTCCCTTAACGTGTGTACAGTTTTGCAAATATTTCAATTATAATCTGAGTCAAGTATGTCATCTGCTCTTCTTGTTGTTGTTCTTGTTTTGTTGTTGCTATTGCTTTCTGAATTTAATCATACAAAAAACAATAAAACTGCATGAAATGCTAATGATTCAAAGTATGCATTTCAATCAGACAAAACCAAAACTGAAAGTATTACATTTTTATTTCATTTAAACTGTACACTTCACAAAAATAATTGTTCACATAACTCACACTCTGATCCACACACACACACACACACACACACACACACACACACACACACAGAGCAACTACAGGAAAAGACAAGATATACAATGTTAAAACACTTTTTTTCACAAGTCAAGAAACTAATCAATCATACCATAAATACACAAAAGTGAAGTACTTGGAGACAGAGCTAGTCAAATACTTATTAGTCATGTAATACAATACACATCGAAGTGAAATACTTGGGAGACAGAGCTAGCCAAATACTAATCTCATACTATACAATACACATAAAGGTGAAGTACTTAGAGACAAAGCGAACTATAAAGACATGCACTCAAACTCCCATTCCAGTCTGGTGTTGTTAGTTACAATGAGACTGCAATTTTTGTGTAAAAATCAACCACCAAGTACTCGGTTTATCACACACACATCACTGTAATAAAAGAAATCAGCACTCTCTCGTAAGTGTTTGTTTTAAGCTGTTACTTTTCTTTCTTTTTTCCTGCATTGATTTACATCCCTATCAATACCTGTATCTCTCTTTTTCTCTCCTTCTCTCCCCCCTCTACTACTACTACTACTACTACTACTACTACTACTACTACACACACACACACACACACACACACACACACACACACA
>JADBJO010001021.1:477318-482318 GCA_016801955.1 Conus betulinus
ACACACACACACACACACATTATCAATCTTTCACGAACTGTAAGAAAAAATCGCCAAATTAATACGACCTCTTTCGCTGTGTTTAGTCGTATGTACGGGTGGGTGTGAGGTGAAGCGAGAGAGTGCTTTTAATAAGTGCGTGCATTTGTGGCGTGTACTACATGCATGAAAAATGCGATTTAAAAACCCACTTACTGGCTCTACGCATATCAGCTATATAAAAACAAAACAAAACAAAAACACAACACAACACACACACACACACACACACACACGGGAAAAGAGCCAAAAAAAAAAAAAAAAAAAAAAAAAAAAAGGAAAGAAAAAGAAAAAAGAAATAAAATAAAAAAAAAAGGAAAAGAACGCTTCTTTCTGAGTTAGTTTACGAATGTTGTGACATTATGCACACACACATGACAGTTGTCCGACTTGGTGAGGTCATTTTTTTGTTTGTTTGTTCGTTAATGATAACAGCTGTCACATTTTGATTGATGCATTTCATAACAGTTTCATTAGATTGTATAATTTGTTTTGCCTGAGTTAAAATATCCTTTGTACAGTTGAGAATAGCTCTTCTTTCGAAGCAGTAAGCGTAAATGCATAAAGGCCTAACATTGTAAGGTTGGGGGAGCTATAGATTTAAATCTAAGTATGTAAGTAATAAGTACAGTAATAAACGGTTGTAACTCTGGCCATTGCCGAAGGTGTCAATGCCGCTGAGTGGGAGTAATGTCAAGCTGCATGCATGAAAGTGGTTTTTCAGTGTCGTGTTCATTCGTTTTCGTTCACTCATCTTTACATTGATTACAGTAGCGAGTACTCGATTAGAAGAAGCACGGCAGTTTTAAATGACCCCCCCCCCCCCCCCCTCCCCCCCAAAAAATTGACATAGGGAAAATGCTCTGCTACATCGCAGCAAAGGGAGATAATCCAAATCTGCTCCTCCAAAACGGAAACGGCAACTCTCTGTAGCAAATTAGTTGAGCCTTATTCTTCCGTATTTATTCAAACTGGATATATCTGGCCATGAAATTCAACAAATAACTAAAGTTAATATTAGTTTAGTAATTAGTGAATAATTATGAGTGTATTTAAAATCCAATACTGTATAGAGATTGTATTATTATATTCAACACCACAAACCTTAATTTTCTTACAAATGTAATAAAAAATATTTCCAAATTTACGTAACACACCAATTTAACTCCGTGAAGAGTCATTTAAAACTTTTATTTGACTCGCCTAACATCTATTTCTTAGGCGTAAAAAGCTTATCATTGCAGTTTCTCTGCTACAAATGGAAACTTTGAACAAATCTCACCCAATAAAAAACAAAACCGCAAAAAGACAGACAATACTTTCATCTTCCTAATGAATAAATTTTTAAGAATGGTATTCAATAGGCTAACCTGACCAAAACTGCAGGTGCATAGTCAAACGTCAATATGTTTTAAAAGTATGCATAGACTGCAGCCCCTGATTTGGTCTCAAAGAGAAATCCGTAGCATCATCATCTACATTCTTGTATTCTCCATTGAAGTAATCTCAAGTTATGTGCCTTTAATGTTATGCTTTTTTTTATTTAGTGACTTCGCTCAAGTCTCAACCTGTAGTTAGTTATGAGTTCATGCTGAGGTCGCTGGTATTGGCAAGTTCATAGGGGGCTATCGCTGCACAGATGTGGTTCAGCCCTGCTGCGAGGGACGTAAACATATTCTGGCTCCGTGATTGATGTCAATATTGGCCCGCTTACGTTGTTAGCTCTGCACAGACATTACAGAACACCACCAAACTGTCTCCATAGTGGGGCAGTGTCTCCTAGTATTCCGTCACGAGAAACGCTCCCCCCCGCCCCCCTTACAAATTTGTCATGTATTTTTAGTGTATAGATAAAAAAAAAAAATCATGTTAACATACAATATCTTGGGATGCACTGTCCCTTCTGGCTTAATTTTGAACGGTACCCATCTCACGCACCGTGGCTGCTTTTCGTCGGTCCGAAACGTTCCATAAGTTTGGTGATCACCTGTGTCTTTGTTATTTAAGCTTTGAGAATTTTCTTTATGTTGTTGACAATAAATGCCTTCTGCAGGATACACAATCTGCACGATACACAATAATCAGAAAAATAATATATGCAATACGGCTGTTACAAGATTTTTTTATGTTAACATGATTTTTTGTGATCTATACACTCTAAATGACAAATTTATTGGGGGGAGGGGGGTGGCAGGGGGGGAGGGGGGGGGGGGGTGGTGGTGGTGAAAGGTGGACCATTTTTCATGATGGACTATAGTGGATTATATACCATGGTGACAAATACATTGCAAACAGATTTGAAAACAAGTCTTTTACATTGCCCACACTATACAAAAAGCTATGATGAACCTCAAAGACCTGACTCATTTCACCTTTAAAACGCAACGCTTAAAAAACATTTGGAAAGGGCAAGAAAGTTGTAAGGAATCGGACTATATACCACATTCCTTGCAGGCCTTCTCAATACCACCACCCACTCTGTCTCATCTTACCAGCCTACAGGTAAACATGTGCTTGTGTTCAAAGCATGAAATTAAAGAAATAGATTCTCGTAAAAAAAATGAATAACCACAACCACATGCACACATGAACATACACAACAAAGGGCATTGAACAGATGCACACACACACACACCACCAAAGCGCTGCATGCGCACGTGACTAACATGCTACAAAGAAAGACTGCAGTATCACCGAAAAGCCAGACACACCAGAGCACAAAGGGACGTTTCTTCATTGCATGATATACAGGTGAAATTTCAACGGATGTCTTCATCAAATTTTTACACAGGTGAAGCTTAAATGACTTCAACATCAGAAATGCACAGAACATTACAGATTGCTGCCAGCATGAGAATGATAGATGACGTGGGCAAGGGCAGTCAGAAACACAGGAAAGGGGGGATGGCCGGGGGATGGCAGGGGGTGGGGTGGGGGTGGGATGGATGGAGAAGGGAGCTGGATCTCCTCAATCACAAGGGATGTATAAGGAGGAGGGGGGGGGGGGGGGGGGGGGGGGGGGGAGGGCTCTCTCTCACCACCACCACCACTCTCGAACAAATGAAGCAACAACAAAGATGAAGAAAAAAGAAAAACAAAACAACGACAAAATACTAAATGGGTATTGAATAATTGAGTCGCATGTGTGCATAGGAGTACTCTTCTTTTTGATGAAAATATTTTCAAATAATTTGTTGCGATTCGAGGATTTTACATCATTACAGGTCCAGGACGGAGGGCAGAACCGAGGCTATGGAGGGAGAAGGGTCTGGGATGCCCTAAGATAATGAATTTTCCAATGAAACATTGATCTTGCATCTGCAATTTGTGCATTCAGCAAAAAAAAGCCTACCAACCAACATTAAAAGCTGAACTGGCACAGGAAAGCACAGCCCTGACAGTACAAATCTTAAAACGCCTTTAGTACTCCATCCGCCAAACATGAACAAACAAATCACAAGACAAAACATGACACGTTTCGACCTTTTAGGTCTTCTTCAGGCACGATAAACAACACACTGGACAACAAAAATGATGAATGAGCAAACACTTATCAAACTGGGAAACGTTTCATCATCATCATAATCTTTATTGTTATATCAGCATTATCATTATGACTATTTTAACTCACACCGTCTCTTTCCCCAACAGCCTCGTTTTCATTCAACATGACTGACAGGACAGCCTGTGTGGTCAGGTATGTCACAGGCCAAATGTGGATCTGTCTCCAAATTCATCATACATTTTTGATACCTCTCTAAAACTATTACAGATATGCTGAAACTGTACCAAACATAATCCTCATTGTCTTAACTCAAACTTCACTGCGGTGACAAGATACAGGATTTTTGCTCAGTTTGTTAAAGTGCAATGACTAAATATGCACTCATCCATCCCCGTATCAATATTATTTTGCTCACTGCATCTAGGTACATCAGATTTACATCAAATCTTACAAGTCTACCGATACCATGTAGCAACCCTGATTTTAAAGACAAAAAATCATATATATATAAATATTCCTTGCGATATAATGACTTACAACTATAACTTTATCATAGTTTTCTTGTGAAACAAGATAAAATAGGTGATAAGAATGTGATGACTTACAGCTATAACGTTATCATATTGTTCTTGTGAAACAGTTAAAATCTGTGATAAGAATTTGACGACTTACAAACTATAATGATAGTGATCCAGGATCCTCTCTTTCATCCTTATCTTTGCAATGGACCCCCCTCCCCCCCTTAAAAAGAAAAATTAATAGGTTTGTGCCAGGCCCACAGGCCATCTTTCAGACAAGTTTTGCAGGTATGGCTTTTCTTTCCATTTTTGTTTCATAATCCTGTGCAATGGGAAACCAACAACCAACAAAGGGTGAAAACATACCTTCAGAGAGAAATATACTGTGGCTTAGAGACCAGCTGATTGTAAAAGGGCCAGTATCAGGGCTGTCCTCTCCTCAAAGTCAACTTTCAAGTCAGATTCACACACACACACACACACACACACACAAAAGCCATACACATGCAACTTGCTAAACATTCATATTCCATAAAAACACAGCAACCTTCATTAAAATCTTTCTTTCATAAAATCTTTACTCAGATGGAAAATGCTGATCTCTTTCTCAAAAACTAAAAAAAAAATCACATCAGGTAGTACATCTCAGGGTTTTATGGAATCTGTTGTGACGTGTTTGTGTCAGACATCATGTTAGTCCCAACACTTTATGAAAACATGTTTCACTGCCAGTGACATATCACATGCAGTACACCACAAAGCTTCTTTGCCTATTAAAAGATAGAAAGAAAATGGCTGAACAATATTTACCTCTTCCACGAAAGATATGTTTACAGTGTACATCATCCCCCCAATATAACAATCAGGATCACAGTTAAGCAACTGTGTTCTGGATTTCAAACCTGAATTCTTTGTAGTATCCATCATTTTTTTTTCCT
>JADBJO010001021.1:487318-492318 GCA_016801955.1 Conus betulinus
ACAGTAATCACCAGTCTTGAAAGTGAATGCATCTTACATGAAGATCCCGCGAATGCAGTAAAACCTAACAGGGCTCATATAATGATATGGACATCTCAAGATCCCATTTTGTTAAAAAACAAACAAAACAAACAAACAAACCAGTGAAACACTATTTGTCTTATAATGCAATGCACACATCATTTGCTTAACCGTTCACACAGATCTATAGCAAACTAAACTTTATACATACATACATACATACATATATACATTTATACCTATATACATACATATATATATATATATATATATATATATATATATATATATATATATATATATATATATATATATATATATATATATTTAATATCCCAACAACGCTCCTGCATATGATTATAACTTGTGCTTAATCACACACACACACACACACACACACACACACACACACACACACACACACACACAGCATAATTCCAGTGTCTAACCTTTCATCTGTGAATTTAATGTTTTCCCCAGGGAAGTTCCACTCAACATGCCAGTGAATGGTTTCACTTCTGAAAAAAAACACACACACACACACACATCAAAAATCCTGGTACAAAAATATTAAAAGAACTCATTATGGACAAAATGCCACATTCTGATCAAATGAACACTGCAGAACATTAAAAAAAAAAAAAAAAAGACGTCCAATACTTCAACATGAATAATTCCATTTTTCCCAATTACTTATGATCAAACGTTGAAATATTTAAATCATCATCTGCATCAAGATGGCTGCTAAGACATACCTCTTAACATGATCAAAGTATTGTGAGAAAACAGCCATAATCTCTGGAGAACAAGGCTCCTTTGGAATGATGCTGGGTGGGCAATGCACCCTGTGACTTTTTAAACAAAAATTTAATTTCGTACATGAATAAGGCACTTTGGATGACAAAATATATCAATTTTGCAGCACACAAAGCCGGACTATGTAACCATCTGACTACAGACAGCAAAACATTATCATCTGTGTGTTGCATCTGTGTGTTTGTCAGTCTGACCAATGCTTTAGCAGGTGACCACATAGACACTGACAAAAACAGATTTAACCACGTACAGGGCATTTATTGATTTAAACAAAAGGTACCCTGGCTGTAATCTGAGATAAAATCATTTTGTAATCTGGGAGACGCCCTGGTCATACTTTGACTAGTTTGAGACAAAAGTACTATCTTGTAACCAGAGAGATGACATACTAGTCTTAGTTTGAGATAAAAGTGTAATTTTGTAATCTAGGAGATGTCATGGCTATGATTTGAGATAACAGTATCGTCTGTGCTTTTGAATTCAGAGTGGACATGATCATTGTTTAGCTTTACATAACAGGATACAACTGTGAACAAACTCATTTATACGTTAAAAAAAAAATCCTTTTCATGTCGTATAGGAATTCCCACAGTATACAATCTATACCTGTTGAAATAATGTCATTACCACAGACACTGTGAGACAAAAAGTGGACCACATATAATTTAAAATTTAAGTGTGCATAGAATTGAGAACATGGGATCTTCAAGTAGAAATTAAGAGGTAGGGATAATGCATGGAGTTAAATGCCATGATGTAGGACTCTAGATTGTGGATTTGTGTGTGTGTGTGTGTGTGTGTGTGTGTGTGTGTGTGTGTGCGTGTGTGTGTGTGTGTGTGTGTGTGTGCGTGCGTGCGTGCGTTTGTGTGCACATGCGTGTGTGCATGATGCATGCGTGCATGTTGTCTGCAAACTGAGAAGAAAAATCTGCTCTGTGAATTGGCAATGTTTTTGAAGCCTTCTTCACTCTGAACGTTCAATGGTCATGGACATACACTGATATCATTGCCTTGATCTCAATGGCAAACAGACATGATTTTTTTAAAAAAAGCAACCAACCAAACACAAAAAAGAAAAA
The DNA here is from genome assembly GCA_016801955.1 of Conus betulinus. Classification (NCBI taxonomy): domain Eukaryota; kingdom Metazoa; phylum Mollusca; class Gastropoda; order Neogastropoda; family Conidae; genus Conus; species Conus betulinus. Next base: position 489,235 of record JADBJO010001021.1, read on the forward strand.
AAATACTTACTCAAAATGGTACATTGTAGTGTTTTGCTGGTGTCGAGTCATTCTTTTTGGCATCAGGTCAATATAAACACCTCTGTTTCTTGCATGGATAAGCAAGGATTTCACCTGTTAGTGCAGGAATATACAGATATAATCTATGAAAAACTACTATGATACATTTAACACTGCTGTCATTCAAAGACCAACTGAATTTGATCTCTTCTTTTAACCAGATTTTGTTTTCAGTCTCTTTAATTAGTAATACCATCTACAGGTAAAAAAAACAACAACAACAACAAAATCAGGAATGATGATTCTTTTTCCAATTTCTTCAAAAAATATACATGACTTATGACCAAGCTGAACTAGCTTCTTTTTTCTCAATTAAAAGTGATCTCCTCATGGACTTCCTGGCTTCAAAAAGATTTTGATTTCAAAAAGATCAAACAAGTATTATGAACCTTGTCTGAGACTGTTTGTAGTTGACTGAAATCAGCCGCCCAATCTCTTGTGAAAAAATACATTTCAGGACAACGCATGTTGTCACAGGTGTGTTCAAGCTGCAGCCAAGCTACATTCACACTGCCAACCAATTAAAGCAATACCATATCATTCCATACACTGACACAGCGCACTCCAATATAATGCAAAATTAAACCTATTGTGTTGTATTAGCAGAACAAGCTACATGTGACATAACCACTCCAGTAATGTATTAACTGCATCACATGTAATATGTGTGGAATGCAATGCATTTCACTGTTAGAATGATACACTAAAAGATAAAAGTGTCAAGTTTAATGATTAAAAAAAAAAAAAAGACTTTTTTTTTCATCAGTTACACACTCTACTCTAGTACTAAAGTCAGCTGCTCTGTTACTCACTCTCTTGGAAAAATCCTTGCTTTCATATTTTTTACTGTTCTTTTTGCTCTGCTCCACTTCTCTTTTCACCTCCTCAAGGAAATGTAAATCTGGAACAGGAAAACCTAACACACAGTAGCATTCCATCTTTCCTCTTTCATTTCTTTATGTTGTTCACTAAAAAACTGATGATAGGGTATTCAAAAGACCTCCAGACTTCGAGAATTTACATGATTTTGACTTCTTGTAGTCAAATACAAATTTGCACACATACATGATGCAGACATATATGATCAATATGAATTTATGAGCACATCTTTGTACTTATGCTAGCTGATTCAAACTAGAAACACTTAAAAACCAAACGACTTGTATTAACACCAAACCCAAATGTAGAAAATTAATCTGACTCACAGTTTCTTAAAAAAGTCATCATTCATAATCAAGAATGATGTCTGAGATATGTGCATGCATGTGTGAATACATCAATGGCTACAAATTCAGACTAATATATGAGGGCTGTCCATTTATCAGTTTTGGTACTCACCACTGCGCAAGTTAGACTCTGTGAAATCCTGTATCGCCACAAAAGCAGTCCTGTCTCTCTTGCCATCACACTGTTTTTCCTCCTTGTGTTTCACTACACAGGGCAGTGAACAGGTATGAAATGAACACCTGGGGCAGGTGTACTTTGCCTTCTCTGACTTACACACTTCACACCTGCACACATTAATTGCAAACACATTGCAAGTTCATCATTTATCACTGACAGGTGTTTTCTACAAATCACAGGTTGTACGCATGAAATAATTACTCTTTCTGTGCACATTTACAATGACAACAAAACAATACTTGTTTCTAAAATCTATAACTGATAACAGACTAGCTTTACAATAGTCCACAGCATGGGTATCCTCACCCATCATTACTTTTTTTTTTTCTTGCTTTCTCATCTTCTGAGCCATTTAAGTGGCATTAATTCGATTAAACCCACATTGCTCATTCTGGCTCCCTGTTCACTGCCACATCCCGGCTTGTTCCACAGCAGTCCTGACACTGCAATCCACAGGCAGCAGTCTATCTCAAATTATGAGACAACCCCTAGGAAGAGAAGCCAGTACTGTCCTGTCATCATTAAAAACGATGAATCAAAAAAAAAAAAAAAGACCCCTCGTACCTACTGTAACACTGAAATCCCGAACTTCAAACAAACCATCACCTATAACAACAAACCATACATTGTTGTGGATCTTGAAGAACTGTCCGTGTTCTCTTCCATTTTGCTTTTCTTGCAGTGTGGATGTTACTTTAGCACGTGGGCACAAGAGGAAGTGACACATTTTACAAATTTATCTAAATACCGAGCTGTCTGCAATACATATCTCTGCAACATCCGTCATCTGCAAAGTAATATTTTCCGGCTTAGAAAAGTTTTCATTCAACCTTTGAACTCAAATATAATGTTTCATGGTTTTGTCATTGCAAACAGTGTTGATTACGATTATACGGAACATTTGCATGCAATATTGGTGAAAAGATTATATTCTTCGGGCAAGAACAATCACTCTCTTCACCTGGTATCTTTGGTGTCTGCTTGAGACTGATCCATCAAACAGAAACTCGCTATTCTGTTTTGATTTTTATTGTCTCAAGTTATTCTCACTAACGATGACAGATACAGGTATGTAATTTTTAAGTACCTGAACCTGAACCTGAACATTGCAATCCCTCTATTCTCATTAGAAGAAATTTTCAAAATTCAATATCAGCACTCCCCTTAAGTCGTAACAATGTTAACGTCCAACATCGTTTCTCAACAGCTTTAAAGACTAGCACTGCCGCTGCGGGTAGCAGTTAACATGACATGTTCTTTACTATAAGGAGAACTTAAATAGTTCAGCTGTTTGCTAATCATTCATAAAATTAATTAGATTATATACAGTGCATTGTATTTCATTGCTTGGCAGACGAGGTGTAGTGTGTTTGAGAAAGTACGTCAACTGTTCTATGTGTTAACTGTTTTTGAAATTTATTAGATTATTTGTGTCAGAGTCTTAGTCTGGGTCAATCACTCTGCCGTCGTCATGTAAATCTGTGGCTATTCTGTTAAAGTAACTAAGGCAAGGCAGTCTCCTATAACTTGTGGCAGTAGTACTGAATGTCTCTGGGTCTGTCAGCACAGTTTTGCTCAGGTACTAACCATATAATGGGAGAATTATCCTGTATGAGCCCA
>JADBJO010001021.1:494818-505242 GCA_016801955.1 Conus betulinus
ACACACACACACACACACACACACACACACATACACACACCAACACACTCGCACTCACACTCACACTGACATCGACACACACACACATCACAGAATCAAAAACAATCATGGCAGCACATGAGAGTGGTTAAAGCGAGAAAGAAACAGACAGACCCCAACAACAGAGAGAGAGAGAGAGAGAGAAGAGAAGATTGATGAAAATTTTTGTCATGTTTCGTCTTTTGGATTATTTCTAGTACCGAGTAAAAGCCCTCCTCCTGCGAAAGAAGACGCCGCAACTGCTGCAGTTGTCAGTGATGGCAGTCACCAAGCAGCCGTGGACGTGGCAACACATTGTTTTAAGAAGCCAGTGAAAGAAATCAGCTTGCCAGATGATATGGCCAAAATGGGAAAAATCAGAGGCAAGTTGGAAAACCAAAGATGGTCAGGAAGAAGGTGGGAGAGAGGGTAAGGTTGGTGGTGGTGGTGGTGGTGGTGGTGGTGGTGGTGGTTGCTTCCTACTATAGCTGTTGTTATAATCTAAGGGGTTTGTTTATCATTCTTCTGGAGTTCATTTGTGTATATCGTCTTCATTTTCTGGCATTTAATGATCTATTCTTCTGTTGTTGTTTCTCTTCCAATCTTCTTGTTTTTTCTTGTTCGTTTTTTTTCTGTCTCTTTCTTATTTCTGAAGTTTAGGTGTTCATTCATGAATTAGAATTAGAAATTAACTGTTTCCTCATGCTTTTATTTTAATTTGATAATTTAGTGTTAATTTTTTTTAGATGATTTTTTAAGGGGGGAATTAACTTTCATTTTTACTCTCAATAGTATTTTCATTTTTTTTTTTTTTTTTTGGCTTATTACTGCTTAGTGTATTTGGGACATTAATTACAATTTAAAATCTTTTTCTTTTTAAATCAATGTTATGAATTATATGTGTACTGTAGTGAGGGTGTATTGTGTTGTGCCTATTTGGTCTGCTCAGGCTGACACTGATTTATTGAGGTGAATCACATAGAATGAGATCATACTGATACACAGCCGGCTGTGCTGATGAATGTGTTCATAGTTTTGTTATCTCCATGGATTTTACTTTCAAAGTGAGGTAACTGCAGGGGGAAATTAAAACAAATTTTAGGAATAATTCTCAGTGAATACACAAAAAAAACGACAAACAAGTTACAAGACAAACCACGATGCGTTTCGACCTCTTAGGTCTTCTTCAGGCAAGATAAACAATGTTCAGGACAATGAAAATGAAGAACAAGCAATCAGTTATCTTCTGTTAATATCAATTTTATGATTGTCCTGAATGTTGTTTATCTTGCCTGAAGAAGATCTAAGAGGTGGAAACATGTCATAGTTTGTCTTGTACCTTTTTTTTTCCTGTTTTTTTTTTTTTTTTTTTGCAGTCTCGCTGAGAATTATTCACAAAATTTGGGTAGATTTTTTGTTCAACTATTGTATACAGTGTTTCACTCCTGTTGCATGACATTGAAGGCCCTTAGATCAAACTTTTGAAATAGTGTACTTACTCAGTGTGAGCAGGTGAGAACTGGGGCTAAGGATAGGAAGGAGGGGTGTGGATAGGGTGGTGCCAAGAGGGAGTGGGAAGGGTTAAGAAAATGAAGGGCATGTGGTTGTCTTGTAATTGCAAAAAAGATCTCTGTTCCATTTTACAATTTCTTTACGCCGTTTTTTTACACCTCACCTTCCATGTCTCTGTCTCGTTTTTATTGTGTGAAAAGTGAAAGAAAGCCTGAACCATTCAACCAGCTCTAGGTAACCTTTACCGTCTGCTCATGAACAGGCGTACCAAGACCTGGTCGGTTTCATTCTGACCCTGAACGGAGCTGTGAAGGACAAGAAAATCTCTGACGACTTTCATGTGTCTGATGTAAGTATGCCTGGTGCACGTCCCAGTGAGGCCGCTCTCCTCTTCTCCGCCATGACAGATTATCCTTAAATGTGAATCACATGGGTCTCAAATATGTAGAACTTATGTGTGTATTTTTGTGAACAGAATGTAGATTGATTTGTCTCAGATGTTTAATCAGCCTGAGCCATGTGCAAAGACCTGACAGTGCCATTTGAAAATGATCGTCCTCTTAGAATCAAAGACAGACTGGATCGACTGTCACCACCTGCAGGTAAATCCATAACAACCTCATCCTGAGAATCCGATGTCTGTAAACATTCACAAATTATATATCCATAGATGTTTGAAGAACAAGAACAGTGGCAACAACAGCAACAAACCCAATCATATAGTGGCTTGAGTCAGATGTGTTTAGAAATGTATGTAGGAAAAACGTATTATGAGTTGGAAGAGGAATTGAAAAAAAAAAAAAAGAGAGAGAAGGAGGTAAAGGATGGTTATCTGTGGGTTATGATCCTCTGTCACTACCGCTTATGTCGAATTCAATAGAGAAAACAGGGGAGAAGCTTCTAATATGACCCTGACATTTTCTTGCCCCATTACCTTAATGTATAAATTTCTCACCAAAAGAAGAAGATTAAGACAAAAAGCGGGTGTGACTTTTGATCAAGATAAACCTTCTATTCCTTTGTGTTTACAGCTAACAGAAAAACTCATGAGTCTGCTGGGTGAGTTGGAGTGGAGAAATGGGGGTCGATGACATCCCTCCCATCGACCAGCCACAACGTTTTGGAAACAAGGCCTTCGGGACTGGTTCCAGCGGCTTGTGGAGGTGGGTAGGCTGTCTCGTTTTTATGGTGGCAAATTTGTTTTTTCTGTATTCTGTGTCATATTGACTCCTCCTCCTTTCTCTTTTTTTTTTTTCCCTCCATATTTGATGTGGGTAGAAATTGCTGGTTTGGTGAGGTATTTGTCTTGCAGGTGTGAATGCCAAAGTCAGAAGCATACATTAGAAAAAAAAATTTCAATACATAACAAGCAATATGTTAACTGAATGATGTATGGATATTTACATTTACCATTGTTTTCAGCAGCATCAAGGTGATTTGGAGTAATAGGTTGTGGCCCTTGATTTTTACTTTAAATCTATTTTCTGCAGAAATAAGAGCAGCTTCAGCTTTCTTCGAAACGAGCCAAGCTTTTTCTAGTAACATGGGGGTGTTCGTAATGTTAAGGGAGCAACTTTCTAATTACATATGTTGAAAGGAGGGAAACAGTGGCTTTCTTGGTTATCTCTTTTTTTTTTTTTTAAATTATGGGTGTGGCACTCGGTAATGTGTAAGATGTCTTGCTTAAGAGTTAAGGGGGGGAAAAAAAAAAAAACATTGCTGTCAAGTCCAAAAATGACAAGGTTTTTTTTTTTTTTGTGTGTAAGATTTTACACTTGTATTTTTCATTTCCATCGGGAAGAATGCATGAAGTATTTTTGCTAAAAAAGAAAGAAAAAAAAAAAGAAAATTTTCTGCTGGCAGAATAAGCATGGGGATGACTTTTTTGTGTCAGTGTGGTATTGTTTCTTTCTGTGTGGTTTGAGGAAGCGATGAGGGAGGGGAGGGGGGTTAGAGTATTGGAGTTCATTTTTATCTGTTACAGTTTTTCCACAGATTCATTATGATTGATTTTTCAGAGGTCAGAAGAACTGCTGAAAACAGCATTACCTGAGAAGTATCACCAAGCAATACCAGAGCTTGGTGTGTACCTGACAGAAAGCTTTGGCAACAGCACACGCATTGACTACGGCACAGGTGGGTATGGCGTCGTGATCAGCATGTCAGAATCGTCAGACATCACAAATGTTGGAGAAATCGTTTGAAGTTACTAGAGGGAGAGGTGGATGTTAATTGAGTTTTCACAGGATTCCAGATTTTTCCAGTCAGAACAAGTGGTGTGTGACTTAATGGGGGGGGGGGGTGGGGGGGGGGGGTAGGAGTTGGCAGAATGCTTTAATGGATTTTTTTGGTTCGAAGACCTGTCTGGGATTGACATTTGAGAGTCTATGCATTTGAGAGACTCAGCTTGCAAGGTTGTATGTGCATGACTGTGTTTATGTGCCTCTTTATGATATTTGTGTGATGTACGCGCGTGCGTGCATGTGCTTTTCTGCTTTTGTTGTTGTTGTTGTTGCTTTTCTATATATGCTTTTGCTTGGATGAGTGTAATGATTTATGAAATGTGCGTGTGTGTGTGTGTGTGTGTGTGGTGTGGTGTGTGTGTGTGTGTGTGTGTGTGTGTGTGTTTGTTGTGTGTGTGTGTGTGTGTGTGTGTGTGTGTGTGGTGTGTGTGGTGGGTGTGGGTGTGTGTGTGTGTGTGTGTGTGTGTGTGTGTGTGTGTGTGTGTGTGTGTGTGTGTGCAGGTCATGAACTGGCATTTGTGGCATTCCTGTGCTGTCTGTGTAAGATCGGGGCCATGGGAGAAGAGGATTACTCTGCGCTGGGTCTGAAAGTCTTTGACAAGTAAGTGGTGGTTGTAACCAGTGAGTGTAGACTAGCAGGTACATGGTGGTGGAGTGTGTATATATGCAGGTGTGCATGTAAGTGTAGGGTGCAAAGTGGTGAGCATATCCATCCATCAGTGGATGTCTCCGTGCATGTCTCTTCCAGTGTGCATGAGGTTGTATGTTGTGTTGTTTGATTTGTTCGTATGTCTGTGGGCAAGAGCTGAGTGACACGGTTGTGTCTACAAATACAAATCTCTTGCAGAGAATCTAGAATTTGAGAGGCACAGTCATCGTTACTGATGATCTCTTTCAAGACTGTTGCCATCATCACGTGGTTGGTCTCACAAGTTCAAAATCTCTTAGTTGAAAACAGCCGATGACTGTGGTGTTTATCGTCCTTTTGTATCTTTACGTTTTCCCCCTCAACGAAGACCAGACTCAGTGATCTAGTGGCTTGCACTTTGGACTGGCCGGTGACGATGTGGGTTTGATTCCCACCAGAGACGTTGGTTTAAAGAGATTTTTCAGCCCTAACCAGCTCATACCCTGGGATCAGTCTGCTGTGAGATTCGATGGGAACCACATAGCTGTGATTTTGTCCACGTAACGGACACCTTTTCTATGTAAATGAGTGTGAATTGTAAAGCATTTAGAGCTTGGTCTCTAGCCGAGGATAGGCACTATGTAAGTATTCATATTAACATTAATGAATACCTCTTAGAGAGTGTTGCTCAAATTTCCAGACTGCAGGTGTCTGTATCTCTCAGGCCTGGTTGATGATGGGCTATATTATGAAAGGAAAGTAGAACGCAGCCTTGTCATATAGTATATGATCAGAGTGGAGCTCTTAGCCATCCTCTTCATCATTCTCACTGATCACCATGAAAACAATCTTAACATCTGTGGCCCTTGATGTCAAGCCCTGGTGACAACCTCAGTTTTGATTTCCTCTCCAGATCCATGTCCAGGGCTGGGAAACAGCCACCCATCCTGTTATCTGTGACAACTAAATCATCTGGCCGACCGACAAGTGGCACTTCTCTCTTTCCACTTGTTCATCGTGCAGTCATTTCTTTTGTATGGTGCCTGTAAAAGTTTGGTTTGAGACGTAAGCTTCAGTGTATGCCAGTCTGGTTTCCGTCTTTCCCTCTTCACTTTCACACCTTCACTTTCACACCTTCACTTTCACACCTTCACTATACCCTTCTGCCCTCTTCCTGCCACCACTTCCCTCCCTCCTCCTGCTCTGTCTGTTTATTTTGTGTGTGTGTGTGTGTGTGTGTGTGTGTTTTCATAACGGAATCCTAACAGACTGCTGCCTTCCTAGGGCAAGGAGTGTTCTTAGCATGAAACATGTCAACAGCATGTAAGCATTGTGCCAGGTCAGCGTGGAAATGACAGATCTGCTCTCTTCTGGTTGATTTCAAATATATGTAGGTATGAAGCGGATTTATTTCTGAAAGTATGTGGGCTGAGGAGAGACACAGAGAGAGAGAGAGAGAGAGAGAGAGAGAGGGGGGGGGGGAGAGAGAGAGAGGGGAGAGAGAGAGAGAGAGAGAAGTTCATTATTCTAGTTCAGTCCAGGATTGTGAGAATGGTGCAAACATGACATTTTATTTTATTTTTGTGTACACTCATAAACAATAATAGGACATTTTTTATTTTTTTGCAATTCATATCCTGGTGAACAAGCAATGCTTTTATATCATATTTCTCTTTGTTAGGCCCTCAACTGCACATGTGCAGAACAGAACATGCTGCTGTTGAATTATGTTTGCTTGCTTTTAACTGCTCTGTCAGTAGTTTCTTTTGTCAACCATTTTTTTAGCTTGTCGAGAAGGGGAGATAGGTTGGGGCAAGTAAAATAAAAATTAGGGGAGGTTGGGAAGGAGGGGGGATGGGGGGAGGAGTCCATTTCTGATCTACTTGTCCCTAGGACAACTAGAAATTACTTGTGAATTTTTAGCTCATGTCCATTGTGGGTTTTTGTCAACGCCATTAGTGTCAGCAACGTTTTCAGGATAGACATGGTAGCATCCTACTGAGGGATAAGGTAGTACCACTCTTACAATAAAATTGGGCATTATTTTTCAGTTTCATTGTCATCCCAAACATTGTCATTGCCATCATCGCTCTGATGATTAACCACTAACACCATGGTGCCCTGCTGATGGTGACAGATACCTGAAGGTGGTGCGACACTTACAGATGACGTACCGCATGGAACCAGCTGGCAGTCACGGCGTGTGGAGCCTGGATGATTACCAGTTTTTGCCCTTCTTGTGGGGAAGCTCTCAACTGTTGAGTGAGTGGACTAGACCTGAGCGTTTTTCATGTTGTTTTGGAGAGACAGGATGGCTCTCAACTGTTGAGTGAGTGGACTAGACCTGAGCGTTTTTCATGTTGTTTTGGAGAGACAGGATGGCTCTCAGCTGTTGAGTGAGTGGACTAGACCTGAGCGTTTTTCATGTTGTTTTGGAGAGACAGGATGGCTCTCAGCTGTTGAGTGAGTGGACAAGACCTCAGCGTTTTGATGTTGTTTTTGAGAGACAGGACATTCATGGCGACTTGACATTGCCTGGACCGCTGGTGCCAGAGTTGCGGTGGAACAAGCCGGGGCATGACTGTGAAGGGGAGCTGGAATGAATAGTGTGTGGGTAATGACAACCCGGACAGGTTTTCCTGGTCATTTTTCAGACCATTTCCTAGCATGATATGATGCCTTTTTTTGACAGTATGACTTTTTACCAGACTCCCATTTAGTGTAAAATCTGATATGCAGATAGTTTTGAATTCTGTTCACAAATGGGAACAAAGTATACTATTATCTGAATTTATTTCAGTCTTTGAAATGCCCATGGAATGAAAACTAAATGTCACAGTTGGTGTAAAATGTTGATTAAAAAAAAAGTGTTTTGGGTCAAAATCTTACATTTATTTCATGACATAAATTACCTGCCCAGAATGGCCTCCATTCTGTCTGTAGTTGATTTTCCAGCAGACTGCCAAGGAGATTCTTCTAGTTATGCTGTCACCTTTTTAATACTTTTTTGTTTCGGTCTTGCTATGTTTTCGCCTTGTTTTGGTCTTGTTATGATGTCACCTTCTCAGACTTTTGGTCCTTTTCATGCATTGGTCATTTCATTTCTTTATATCAGTGTTTAATTTTGACAACAACAACAACGAAAAAACAGACTCACTCTGTAAACTTGCCTGTACATGCAATTTAGATCAGTGTTTGATGTTGACCAAAACAAAAACAAAACAAAAAACGCACACTGTAAACTTACCTGTACATGCAATTTAGATCAGTGTTTAATTTGACCAAAACAAAACAAATACTCACACTGTAAACTTACCTGTACATGCAATTTAGATCAGTGTTTAATTTTGACAAAAATAACCCTGACTCACACTGTACCTTGCCTGTACAGGTGCAGGTGCTGTTCATTGCGCAGGTGCTGTTCATTGCGCAGGTGCTGTTCATCATGCAGGTGCTGTTCATTGCACAGGTGCTGTTCATTGCACAGGTGCTGTTCATTGCGCAGGTGCTGTTCATTGCACAGGTGCAGTACATTGCGCAGGTGCTGTTCATCATGCAGGTGCTGTTCATTGCACAGGTGCTGTTCATTGCGCAGGTGCTATTCATTGCACAGGTGCTGTTCATTGCGCAGGTGCTGTTCATTGCGCAGGTGCTGTTCATTGCGTAGGCAGCATCATGAATCAGTGAAGAATGTGTGTGTGGCACACACCTAACTGAAGAATGCCCCCTCCCACTCCCACCCCCTCCCAGATTCACTGTGGTGTCAGCTCTCGGTGTTCCAAGGGCTGTCTGGCATGCAAATCGTGGTAACTTGCAGATGTGTTGTCAGGAAGAATGTAGTGGCTTACATGGTGGGTTTTTTTGTATGTTTGTGGGTTGTTAGTAATGTTATCTCTGGGAGTTTGTATTTTTCACACAGCAACTTAACCCCTTCATTGCCACAGTATAATAGCACATTTGAAAATCTGTATGCCGTGGTAAAATTTAGCTTTTTGGGGTAGGTTCAATAAAATGGTTACAGCTCACTTATTTCTTGACAGATCTCTCTGATTTTTTGCATGTTTTGTTGTTATGCATTTGTCTACAATGTCCTGTCAAAATGACTTGATTATGTTGATAATAAGTATATCAGAAATTGACATAATTATAAAAAGTTTACAAAAAATAACAGTTTTCGAGTATACACAAACACACTGCGCCAAATAGAATGAATCAGAACATTGTAAAAGTGGTCTTGTTGTTGATTCAGCATCAGCACTAACACATAACAGTCATATAAATCCCAAGGAATCTTGTTCTTGATGATAATCTGCTCATAATTGGGGGTACTATTATTTAGGTAAAAAGGGGCATAATCATGCTTTTCATGGTATGTTCACTAACATCTCTGTTACTCATCCATTTCTTGAGTTATTTGTTAGATTTTTTGTGGATTACTTTTTTATACCCTTGTCTACCATTTCACATCATTTTAACTTTATTTTGGGGGTAATAATGATGGTTCACACTAATAAACATATGATAAAACAGTTTTTGTTTAGTTTTCAATTTGAGAGTTTTACAACAATTCACCACATAAAAGCCCACTAAACACAGCACAAATACCTTTTGGAGTTTGCTCAACAATATTACAAACACCTGGGATTCATATTGTTGTCAATTAATGTCCCTCTGTGTAACAATCTGTATGTTACTGGGGGTACCCCAATTCTACTAGAAAGGGGCATAATTTTACTGTTTGGGGTAGGTTCAGTACCTCAATCCCTGTTTATTTATTTGTTGACATATGACTTAGATTTTATGGCTTCTCTTTCCTTATACCCCAAGCTATGATGCTGTATAACAATAATGTAGTATTGTTGGCCATTAGGGGATGGACAGGGATATAATGAATGGTGGTTTTACAAAAAGAACACTTTTCAAGTATACAAAAACAAATTGCATCATATAAAATCAGTGAAAACAATGAAAAAAGTGGTGTGACTAATTATTCAACATCAGCACTAACACATCACAGTCATATAAATCCCAAGGAATCTTGTTCTTGATGATAATCTGCTCATAATTGGGGGTACTTTTTTTAGGTGAAAGGGGCATAATCATGCTTTTCACAGTATGTTCACTAACATCTATATTACACATCCATATGTTGATTTATTTGTTAGTTTTTTTGTGGATTACTTCCTTATACCATTGTCTACAAATTTCATCTCATTCTAATTTGATTTTGGGGTGATAATGATGGTTCACACTAATAATATATGATAAAACTGTTTTTGTTTTGTTTTCAGTTTGAGAGTTTTTCAACAATTCATCACATAAAAGCCCACTAAACACAGCACAAATACCTTTTGGTGTTTGCTCAACAACATTACAAACACCTGGGATTCATATTGTTATCAGTAATTGTCCCTCTATGTAACAATCTGTATGTACTGGGGGTACCCCAATTCTACTAGAAAGGGGCATAATTTTACTATTTGGGGTAGGTTCAATACCTCAATGACTGCTTATCTATTTGTTGACATATGACTTAGATTTTATGGCTTCTCTTTCCTTATACCCCTATGATGCTATTATATAATCTAGGGGATGGCCATTAGGGGATGGAGGTACCAATGGTGGTGTTTTACAAAAAAGAACAGTTTCTGCACATATATACATGTTACAAACACATAAAACCTGTAAAAACACTGACAAAAAGTTCTTTTAGTGTTTACTCAGCATCACTGTAAGTATACAGTGTGGTCCAAATGTTTATATTATAATACTTATTGGTAAATGTTCAAAGTGACAACACACACACACACACACACACACACCCACACAACACACAACACACTACACGCACACCAAACCACCCGTAAGTAGACAACACTGGGAACACACACACACACCGCAAACACACATTTACACACACCACAACATCACAACACAACACAATTTACACAAAACACGCGTGCATGCATGCAAGCCCGCAAACACACACACACCACACAGGAGCGCACCCACAATTAGGCCCA
>JADBJO010001022.1:0-82500 GCA_016801955.1 Conus betulinus
CCAGAATTTGTCGCTGGTGACGCCGAACCCAGCCGCGGCCTACCCTAACATCAACGCGGTCTGGGATGTCTTCGAGGGCTACTTCAACAAGATGGGCGGTCTGCTCAAGCACGCCCCTGTCTGGAAGGACTACGTCTGGCAGTCCCTGTACGAGTTTGTCCAGGACAAGGTTCAGTATGTAGAGATCCGGGGAAGCCTTCCGGAGGTAGGTAATAATATGTGAGTGTGTATGTGTGTGTGTGTGTGTGTGTGTGTGTGCGCGCGAGAGAGAGAGCTTTCTCTCTCTCTCTCTCTCTATCTCTCTCTCTCTCTCTCTCTCTCTCTCTAGTAAAGATTCTTATCTTTCAACAAATCTGGTTTTGATCAGAATTCAGAGCACAGACACCAGTTGTGATAAAGAGGAGGCTAAGATTGCTAAGTGTTAATACTATGAATGATAACAGATCATTTCAGTGTTATCAAAGACGTGTCACTGCTTGCGGACTAGTCCATATACGCTACACAACATTCGCTACGTTTCGAGACCACACTGCGCATGATTTAAAACCGATGGATGAATAATTTTTTTTTTTTTCCGTTGCTACTTACTATCAGTTACCTGTCAACGTTAGTTGGAAAACAGACAGTAAGTGGGAATGGAATAAAAAAAAAAACTGGGAAAACACCGACCAAAATAAGTAATGAAAAATGCATCACAAAAATTGGGATGAAGAAAGGAAGCACTTTTTCTTCTGTTGAAATAATGAATTAAAAAGCGTAAAAAAAAAAAGAACAGACACATTTGCAGCATTTAAAAGAAATATATGTTGTGGTTAAACGTGTTATCGATAGCTTCAAACGAATCGCATCAGGGACTACATACTGAAGCTCTGAGGCATCTTTCGTATTATATTAACCCATAAGAATGTCCAACAGAATTAGAAAAAAGGACAGACAGCAAGGAGCACTCCGAACGATTGTTTGAAAGAATGGAAAAATCCTTCGAGTTGTATTACTAACTTTTCTGCTGACATCATTGTGAATTGTTTCGATGACTTGAATGAAGCTGATTTCAAAGATAGAGTTCATAGTGAATGGCGAGATATCTTCATACCTGACTTAGTGAAAGGCTTATTTAGTCAATAGAAATGGGGGAGAGATCACTCTGGCTATGAAGCTGAGCTAAAATGTACTTCGCCAGATATTGTTTTTGACGCAACTGGGCCATTAAAAGCAACTCAAATACAATAAATTAAAGACAGTTAAAAAGTATTCAACATTGTACGATGGTGTATGACGGAATGTCATATACAGAAATACAGTGCAACAAAATACCGTTGAACATACACGATGATTACTTTATCGCAACATAACACCATTTGAGTGTTACGCAAAACAGTTACGATTATATAGTGTCAAAAGAGAACAGTAATCGAGACCATGTGTGTTTAAAATCTTACTATTTTTAGATTACACAGAACGAATGTAAAACAAAAAGTCCATTGACAAAAAGAAACCTGACAACTTTTCGTCTTGCTGCAGATTCAGTTTGTTTAATCTCACAGCTCAAGGAGGAGTTCACGAATAATGGTATGCATTGCATGGCAGTCATTAGGCTACAGGCAAGTGTTGGGGGTTCATCGGTATCTTGTTTTGGCAACTGTTATTTGAAAACTCATTTCTATTTGATGCGTCATTGCTAGCCTCATCCCCACCCCACATCTTCACAGATGGGGCTGAGAACTATGTATCAATGTCCCACACCGCCGTTCCAGGTTAGGAGTGTCTCCATCTGGTCTGATCGAAGCCAGATTGTCGTGAAGTATGCATACAGTTCAGCCCTATTCTTGTAGTTTTCAGCTAAAGCCAGATACATTGAACATTCTGTTTATACATACAAAAGGAGGAAATGAAAACAATGCCTTACCTTTTTCTGCCCGAGGAATACGTGAGCCTGCGCTCGACTTTTCGTCAGGTGTCAATTCTTGTTTCAAATCAAGTGTGTTCACTCCTTGTCCTGTGAATAAATGAAGAGTAAGGTGGTGTTACTTCAACGCTGCTTCAGAAAATTTTCCTTCTTCTATCCTCTTTTGCTTTGCGTGATTAAAATCAGAACGATTTAGTTACCTCTTTATCAGCTTTTTTTCCTTAACCCGACACTATGCGCCAACCGGTCAGCAGCGGTTACAATGAGGCAAGCTCTAGATGAAAATTTGTGAACAATCTTTGTAAAAAAACACACCCCCCAAACTATAACTTAAAAAAAACATCAAATGTCACATAGGTGCTGAAGCTGTTTACGACCATGATCAAGTAAATTTCAGTTAGTATTTCATCACAATGTGGTAATACGGCCTGTCAGAATAAACAGTCTTGATGAAGTGATTTAAAATATGTTTAGCCCCAATCTTAACCATGTGTCACAGGAACATTCTGGCTGCTGAAAATTTAATATGTTCCTGAACTGCATGTCAGTAAGTGTGTCCCCTTATAATGTGTTGGTCAAGAGTTGTGACAGCTTGACTGAAACAGCAATGGTCTTCCATTTGATCACCAAAACATGCTAGGCTCAAAGGTAAGCTAGCCAGTCACTAACTCGGAGCTGAAGGGGTTAATTCCATGCCTTTTCTTGTGAGGACAGATATAATTTGGATAGAAAAAAGCCGGTGACCAAAAGAGGGAGACATCTGTGGATTGCCGGTGCCGGGGCTGCGGCGGGGCCGATCGGGCTGTAGCTGTTGACGGGGGTGTCGGAATAAGTCGCGTGGGTGCACTGCCCCTGAGGTGGCGCAGAGGCTGGGACAGCAGCAAAAAAAAAAAAAAAAAAAAGGGGGGGGGGGGGGCATGCTCAGTGCAGTCCAACACCAGTTCATCCACGAATGAAGGTACAGTACTGTTGGCGCCATACCGGAATTTACAGCCCAAACTGCAGGCAGAAACCAGAAAACCGAAGCCCTTGTAGACTCTGTCTTGACTCAAGAGTCCTGTCACAACAGAGAAAAATCCACTCGGCAGTATTTTCAATCATTTTGCTGACAAGACACAGACACACAAGACCATGAAAAAAGAAACCCTTCAGCAATTCCCATTTCTCCGAGGCTAACCAAGGTGATGAAATAACCCTTCTGCTTTTCTATTTCCTTCCGCGCTGTGATCGAAAGTCCAAGAATGTAATCGTAACAGATGTTTGGAAGAGAGAGTCAAGTTTCACACCAACCGTCCGGAATTCGTTTCAGCTTACTAAATTGTGGAATCACACTCCTGTCAAAAGATAAGCCTCGGCAACGTTCTTGTTCAATAAACCCTTTCCGCACGTCGCTCCGTCAGAATAACTAATCATTTCAACGCGCTCTCTCTCTCTCTCTCTCTCTCTCTCTCTCTCTCTGACTTTCAAATGTAGATGACGTGTCTGTGGGTGTGGATGTAAAATTGAGTGAAAAAGGAACGGAAAAGGGGGAAGAAACACATAGGGGGTCGTTCGAAGCGGATGTGTGTTCGCAGGCCTGAGACAATGAAGAAATGTGCTCTGTTAACATCACATGTAATGACGGCTACAGGAAGAACTAGCGTGTTGGTTTTAGCTGTACGAGCTGGATGGCACGGTGCACGAAAGAGAGTGGGCCATCACAAACAGCTACATGCCAGTTGTCCAGGAGTTCCGACGTCAGTACCCGAACTTCACTGGCATCAAACTGATCATAACAACTTTCAGGTAAATTGGGGAGGGCATATATGAGAAGGAGGAAGGCCTGGGTAAGAGAAACAACGGCGAGAGGTGGAACTGGGAGTGGGGTGAGGAAAGGGAGGGGGGAGGGCAAGGGCCGTAGGGGCATTTTCGGGTCTGTTCAGTTTACACCTTCAATCTGGCTCCTCTTTCTTAACTGTCCCTGGAGTTTTGTTCGTTTGTTTTCTGCTGCCTTCACCCAGTGCGCCTAGCATGCACGCGCACGTGTAAATACAGCCTCTCTCCCCTCTCTCTTTTTTGATTTACAAAACTTGCGCTGTCACCTTTCAGAATCATAAACAGTGATTTCTTTTGGTCTGTATGAATTTGGCAAGAGAAGACGAAGGAGGAGGAGGAGAAGAGAAGAAGAAGAAGAGAAGAAGAAGAAGAAGAAAGAAGAAGAAGAAGAAGGAGAAGAAAACAACAACTTAGGACAGTAAAAAACTATTTTGGAAACGATCTGAAGAAATATAGCAAGAGAGATGCAGATTGTGAGCTAAATTGCTTCTTGTCAGGTGGCCAAGTATTGCCATAGTTTGCCGTTGGTGAGAGGATAAAATGATAGTCAAGAACGCCTTTGTCGAAAGGTCAAACATTTTTTTTTTTGCAAATTGGTGGTTATCAAATGGACAAACTAACGATAAAACTAATTGTCTTGTGAATGAATTCTTGACAATGTGACATTTCTTAAGTAATAAATAAATCAGCATATGGAGAAGATGATCTCAAAAATACTCTTACTGGGAAAGAGACACTGTTCAGTGTTGGCAATATTGCCTTCGTGAATGGATGAGATGTCGGTAAAATTGCTTTTTTTTTTATAGTAGGCACATCGCAAAACTGCCTTTGTTCATTGGAAAAATCATAGGCAAAATTGCCTTCATCGGCCGATGAAAATATCAGCAAAACTACTTTAATAAACAGAGAAACCGTCGGAACAGCTGTGTTGGTGAAACAGGACCAATTGTAGGCGACGTGCGTTCGTTGTTGGGGACAATTTTTTTAGGAACAATTGCCATTCACAAGTGAACCAGTTCTCAGCAAAATTGCTTTGTGAGGTGGCCAAATCATTGGCAAAATTGTCTTTAACAATTGAAAGGAAAAGGTCATCAACAAAAATATATTTGTTTATTGCATGGACCATTAGCCCAGCTGTCTTTGTAAAAAAAATTATCTGAAACATTCCATAGATCAAAGTGGATTAATTGTTGAGAAAACAGCATTTCTCAGATGGCAGAATTATCGTTATTTCAAGAGGAAAATTGTCGGCAAAAGTGCCTAGCCAAATGTTATGCAAAATTACCTTTGTTAAATGGAGGGAATTTTCTGCAAATCTGCCTTTTACAAATGGAAAAGTTGGAAACATTGTATTTCTTAAATTCGCAAATGGTAAAATATGATTTTCTAAACTGGACAAATTGTTCGCAAAACTGCCTTTCTCAAGCAGCAAAAATATCAAAAAACAGCATTTCTCAGATGGTTAAGTTGTTGGCAAAATCACCTTTCTCAAGTGGACAAATTGTCTTTACCTTTTAGATGAAATGCGGAAAGTAGTTTGAGGCAATATGCTACGAGCAGATGGTTTGGCGATGAGAAGTCCGTTGTGGCGATGGTCCATTCAGGCAATGGCTCGTTCAGGCAATGGTCCATTTAGGTGATGGCTCCTTGAGGTGATGATCCGTTGTGGTGATTCCGTCCAGGTCATATTTGTCTGTATGTCTGGCGATTGCATGTTGAGGAGATGGTGCAATGAAGCGATGTCCGTTGTGACAATATTCCATGTAGACGATGGTTCACTGCGGTAATCATCCGTTGAGATGATGGTCCGCGGAGGCGATGTCTGTTGTGACGATGATCCACGGAGACAAAGGTCTGTTGTGGCGATGATCCGTTTCAGGCGATGGTCCGTTGAAATGCTGGATCGGCGTGGCGACGGTCCGTTGAGACGATGGTCGGTTGAGGCGATTTTCGTTGAGTCAGTCAGTCATTTCTGGTAGTCTGTTCGGTTTCTGTTATAGCGAATATCGTGCTCTGTCTCTTCGTCTGTCTGTCTGTCTGTCTGTCTGCCTGTCTGTCTCTTTCTCTCTCTCTCTGTGCTCTTCTTTTTCTTCTTCTTCTCACTCTTCTTCTTCTCCTTCTCTATCTCTCTCTCCCTCCCTGTCTCTCTCACATATCCAGACCATACCAGCTGGCTATTTTGTGATTAATGAAGTCACCTCCCCACCCCCCAGCCCCCATCGTTGTTCTTGTAGTGTGAAGAGAACAAATTTGGGTCAAGGTTGCGGTTTTCTTCTTCTTCAACCAAAAGTGTACATGTTAATAAGCATTAAGTAGATCAGATCAAGCCAATAGCACACATATGCACGCGTTAAGGCATGTATGTATACATCTGTGGAAACATAAGTTTAAGCAATCGTATACGTGTCCAAGCACCGTTCGTTTTGACCATTAATTCTTAAGTAATTCATTTGTTTCTTTATGTTTTTATTTGATTTAGTGATTTCTGATCTTTAACCTTCTTTAAACGGGCGTGTTTACTGGTGTATTTTCTCCTTTTTATTTTGTTTTGTGTCAGATGTCCTATATATGGCTCTTTCAATGGAATTATCAAATGATTCATTTATTACTTTATTGATGTACGTATTTTTTCGAATATGTATTATGTGTTTTATTCATTTATATGTCCATTACTTCTTTTTTATTTCTTTCTTTTTGCCTCTTTCTCCTTTTTCATTCTCTCTACCTCTCTGCATTCTTTTCTTCCCCATTCCCATAGCACTTTTTTTTTCCTGCCGCAGAGGGAAATCCCCCTGAGATGAAGACGAAAGTGCAGGAAGCTACCGCCATGTTCCAGAAGTACCCGGACATGGTGGTGGGCTTCGACATCGTGGGGCAGGAGGATCGCTTCCGGCCTCTCAGCGACTTCATTGACGCCTTCATGTACCCCTCCACCCTGGACCCCCCGGTCCACCTCCCCTATTTCTTCCACGCTGGGGAGACGGGTAGGTCTGAATGAACCGGTGAGGTAGGGTGGGAATAAGAAACGATGGGCTAGGCCGTACAGATATGAAGGGGAAAGGAGGAGCTCTTTAAAAAAAAAAAACTTTTGAAAAGGACCACTGACGGAATCAGGGTATCTTTATCTTATGTGAAGATTACCTGAGGTCTCAGTCTGGTAAATATCCACGCTGGAGAGAGAGTATAGTTTTCCTGTGGGGGAATGATTCGAGCTTGCGTACTTATATCATTTCTCTTCTGGAGAATTGGGTACGTGTTTTTACTCTCGAAGTGGAGTCTTGAGTCCTGTTCAGTAATATAATATCATAATTTCTCCAATGAAGAAATGTGTATAGTTTCTTCCTGTGGGATTTCTGGGTTATACTTTGTCCTGGAATGGGGGAGGGGAAGGGGAGTTTGGAGCCTGTTCAGTGATATACACAATTATGTCTGTAGAAACGGGTATGGTTTTCCTCTGTGGATGCTTGGGACTTTCTTTTTTGTACTATATCATATCTCCATCGGTTAGATGGCTATACGGGGGAGTCTGGGATCTATTCAGTCACAGAGTGTCCACACTAGACAGTTCCGACCTTTTCAGGTATATCTAGTATCTACACAGGAGAGACAGTTGTGTTTAACCTTTTGGGGATGTCAGAAACTTTTCAGATTTTTCATTATAAGCAGTATTACCTCTGGAGTTGACTGATATATTTCCTTCTTACAAACACCGGTACTTATACAGCTATACGCATTTTTCAAAAAGTGAGAGAATGGAACGGTTTTCTTCTGGAGAATATCAGATTTTTAAAAATTGTATCTTCAATGCTTACTGAAGAAATGGGTGTACTTCCTTTGTGGGGAATAGCTGGGAATTTTAGTCAGAAATACTATAACCGTGGCGGAGAGAGGGATTATGGAGAGAGCTCATCCCTGACATCATGTAGAATATAGCTTTCTGGTAAGGCGACTGGTTTTGCTTCTCATTTCAGTACCAACGGTCAAGTATAATAAAGGATCAGACATACAATATGGACAGTTCTGACCATATACGAATAGTTCCTAGGGTGGTACGGGATAGCTACCGGCTAACTGGTTAGGCAGATGAGGACAGTATTTCTTTGGGTCTCATTTTCTCATTTCACCTTCGCTTGTCATCTCTCTTTCTTATGGATATAGTTCTGACCTGTCCATGGTAATTCTAAAAAGAATTGTCGGAAAAAAGAATTCAACAGTAAACCAGGTTTCAAATGTTTCTTAATTCTACGTTGAAAGACGTCGCATGACGGAAATAAAAGAGGTAAATTGTAGGACATGCTCTGGTATTGTATCAGAAAAATGAATTTCCAGAGTCCGTAGAAGTTGTATTTATAGTTGTATTTATAGTCAGTGATCAGTTATTTTTTAAAAAGATATCTTGCCTATGAAACTTCGATCAAACACAACGTATGCCAAATCAAATTAACGAACAGTATCAGGACATGGATTAGTTCTGGTGACAGACGGAAGTGGCGTCCGTCTGTGGAGAAGGACCACAACGACATCTCTTCACACACAACATTGCCATGGATCTGATCACACAGAAGACTTTGACACGAGCACAGCACGGGCATGAACGTGGAGGGGATCAGGGGGAGTCAAAATTAAGGTCAACATGAGAGCAGAGTATGAAGGGCCAGAGACTTGAAGATAGGCTGCTGTTTTATTTTTTCATATTTTAAGAGGACGGTGAGATGATGCTGCGGAGTTTCATTTTTTAGTTCATGACTACATGGCAAAGTTATTTTTAAGCTTTCGTTACGTCATGATGATGATGATGACGGCATTGGTGACAATAACAATGAGGCTGATGATGATAATCATAGTGAGTGATGATGATGATGGTGATGGTGATGATTCTAATGATAATGATGGGGCGGGTTCAGCGTGGCAGGGGACGGCCACAGACTACAACCTGGTGGACGCGCTGCTTTTGAACACGACACGGATCGGACATGGCTACGCTCTTAGCAAGCACCCTCAGCTGCTGGAGATGGTGAAGGATGGCAAAATCGCCGTGGAAGTCAACCCCGTTTCCAATCAGGTCCGTCAGAAGAAAAAAATATTGACTTGCCTTTGTGCCAGTCCTCAAATTGTCTTGACGTCATTTCCTGCTCTTATGCACGATCCATGAATAATGTCCCTTGGGTGTCTTTCTCTCTATAAGAACGTCCACTCATTTGCGAATTTCAATATCACTTCCAGTCTGTGCGGGTGGTGAAGGGCGGAGAGAAGGGAGTGGGGCGAGGGACAAAGAAGGGTGGCAGTGCTGTAAAGTGGCCTGCAGTCCATGAAGCAGTTGTCTGCAGATTCTGCAGCGATCAAAATGCCCAAGAAATGAACTGTAATATGATTATTTTTTTTTACGGAGCAAATCACTTTTAGACGTCAATGTAGCTAACACAAGGGTAGGAATTAGGCATTGTTGATGTCAGCATAGACTTGATGAATTTCCTCAGAATTAATTCTCTTTCCAAAGTTATCTGAGGGTATGGTTTTTCCATACTGCATTTACTGCTACACAGTTTATGGACTTACATAACATGATTTCACGTATTCGTCTTTTCTCTTGAAAACGTTGCATTATCCACAGCTCCCTAAAGAACATTAACATCACTAAAATCGATTTTCTTGAAATATTTGGGAAAAACGCCCACGCGTGTCTTTCATTCTTTCCCGAATGCATTCATTATGTTTAGAAGTCACACAAATGTTTGATTAAAAAAGAGATGCATTTGCAAAGTACATTTTCCTCAGTGTCCATTTTAGATCACCCAATATTAGAAGGATGAATGTCGTCGAGTATTTGCCATTGTTGCTGTCTTACAGGACTTTCCACCATGAACAGTTTCGTTAACGACCAGTCATGGTTAGTATTGGTGACGTTTAAATTTATTTCTTCCTGATCAAATATTGCATGCTTTATCTATCTCTTTTTTTTTCTTGCAAAATAATCCCTCTTTCGTCATTGCAGGGTAGAAGAATAAAAGCGAAAAAAAAAATGCTGTCGGTGTAGTAGTCTGACTGTTCACTTAAAAAATCAGAAAATTGCAAAATTCTTTGTATTGCTAATAGTTTGGTGGTAAAATATGTCGTATCAGCTTCGTTATGCGATACGATCTTCTTGTCGACAAGTATATCATGCAGGTACGCAACTGTTTCTAGAGTTTATACTGAAAAAAAAAAAAAAAAAAAAAAAAAAAAGATAATTGTGCTTTTATTTAACGTGAACTCCGTGGTCAGCAAAGTGACCCCGCCTTTTTGATGGGACAGATGTCACTGAAGGGCGCGCCATCTGTCGGCTTAATAGTTCGATCAGCGAGAAAACATGACAAAACAGGGGTGTGAAACAGTGCGACTATAATAAAGCTAGTCAGTATTGTTGTCCTAGCGTGCGCTTCAAATCAAATAGTTATTGTGACTCTAGGGTCTATTTCACGGGCCGATATACTGAGCGTTACTCTATTTGTTAAGGAAAAACAAGCGTTATCTTTTCTTTTTCTCTTCTTTTCCCCATTGAATAGGTCAGTTTTGCCCCATTGGTCAGCTTAACAGGTCAATCACAGAGAGAAAACGCGAAAACATGTCCGTGATTTGGTATGTCTGTTAAGTGCACATACTGCGTTACAAACAGTTCGACTTGACTTATTATCAACTATCGATTCAGATCTACTTGTCTTGAAGTTTTATGTGACGTTTGTTTACTAAATGACGTACGCATGAATTGCGTTATGATCTTGACTTGACAAAGAAAAGATAACTCTCTCTGAAAGAGAAAGACGGGCATTATCTTCCCCTGCTTTTTTTTTTTCGGAAGATGCCTGTAATGGTCAGTCCCTGCCGTTCTTAAGTATGGTTATTCCTTACGTAGGATTATTCCTTCCTGTCTTTAAGTATAGTCATCCCTTCCTGTCTTTATGTAATGCCATCCCTTCCTGTCTTTATGTATGGTCATCCCTTCCTGCCTTTATGTATGGTCATCCCTTCCTGTCTTTATGTATGGTCATCCCTTCCTGTCTTTATGTATGGTCATCCCTTCCTGCCTTTATGTATGGTCATCCCTTCCTGTCTTTATGTATGGCCATCCCTTCCTGTCTTTATGTATGGTCATCCCTTCCTGCCTTTATATATGGTCATCCCTTCCTGCCTTTATGTATGGTCATCCCTTCCTGTCTTTATGCCTTCCTGTCTTTATGTATGGTCATTCCTTCCTGTCTTTATGTATGGTCATCCCTTCCTGTCTTTAAGAATGGTCATCCCTTCCTGTCTTTATGGTCATCCCTTCCTGTCTTTATGGTCATCCCTTCCTGTCTTTATGTATGGTCATCCCTTCCTGTCTTTATGTATGGTCATCCCTTCCTGTCTTTACGTATGGTCATCCCTTCCTGTCTTTATGTATGGCCATCCCTTCCTGTCTTTATGTATGGTCATCCCTTCCTGCCTTTATGTATGGTCATCTCTTCCTGTCTTTATGTATGGCCATCCTTTCCTGTCTTTATGTATGGCCATCCTTTCCTGTCTTTATGTATGGTCATCCCTTCCTGTCTTTAAGTATGGCCATCCTTTCCTGTCTTTAACTATGGTCATCCCTTCCTGTCTTTATGTATGGTCATCCCTTCCTGCCTTTATGTATGGTCATCCCTTCCTGTCTTTATGTATGGTCATCCCTTCCTGTCTTTATGTATGGCCATCCCTTCCTGTCTTTATGTATGGTCATCCCTTCCTGCCTTTATGTATGGCCATCCTTTCCTGTCTTTATGTATGGCCATCCTTTCCTGTCTTTATGTATGGTCATCCCTTCCTTCCTGTCTTTAAGTATGGCCATCCTTTCCTGTCTTTAACTATGGTCATCCCTTCCTGTCTTTATGTATGGTCATCCCTTCCTGCCTTTATGTATGGTCATCCCTTCCTGTCTTTATGTATGGTCATCCCTTCCTGCCTTTATGTATGGGTCATCCCTTCCTGTCTTTATGTATGGTCATCCCTTCCTGTCTTTAAGTATGGTCATCCCTTCCTGTCTTTAAGTATGGCCATCCCTTCCTGTCTTTAAGAATGGTCAGTTTGTCCTCTCCTTAGGCGTGTCATCGCTTCCAGTCCTTAAGTGAAACCATCCCGTCCTGTCTTTATGTATGGTCATCCCTTCCTGTCTTTATGTATGGTCATCCCTTCCTCTCTGTATGTATAGCCATCCCTTTCTGTCTTTATGTATGGTCATCCCTTCCTGTCTTTACGTATGGTCATCCCTTCCTGTCTTTATGTATGGTCATCCCTTCCTGTCTTTACGTATGGTCAACCTTCCTGTCTTTACGTATGGTCATCCCTTCCTGTCTTTACGTATGGCCATCCCTTCCTGTCTTTATGTATGGTCATCCCTTCCTGTCTTTACGTATGGTCATCCCTTCCTGTCTTTATGTATGGTCATCCCTTCCTGCCTTTACGTATGGTCATCCCTTCCTGTCTTTATGTATGGTCATCCCTTCCTGTCTTTACGTATGGTCATCCCTTCCTGTCTTTAAGAATGGTCATCCCTTCCTGTCTTTATGTATGGTCATCCCTTCCTGCCTTTATGTATGGTCATCCCTTCCTGCCTTTATGTATGGCCATCCCTTCCTGCCTTTATGTATGGCCATCCCTTCCTGCCTTTATGTATGGTCATCCCTTCCTGCCTTTATGTATGGTCATCCCTTCCTGCCTTTATGTATGGTCATCCCTTCCTGCCTTTATGTATGGTCATCCCTTCCTGTCTTTATGTATGGCCATCCCTTCCTGTCTTTATGTATGGCCATCCCTTCCTGTTTTATGTATGGTCATCCCTTCCTGTCTTTATGTATGGTCATCCCTTCCAGTCTTTATGTATTGTCATCACTTCCTGTCTTTAAGTATGGTCATCCCTTCCTGTCTTTAAGTATGGCCATCCCTTCCTCTCTTTAAGAATGGTCAGTTTGTCCTCTCCTTAGGCGTGTCATCGCTTCCAGTCCTTAAGTGAAACCATCCCGTTCTGTCTTAAGTGTAGTCATCCCATTCTGTCTTTACGTACGGCCATTACGTCCTGTCCCTAGGCATGTCATTCCTTCCAGTCCTTAAGTGTGGTCATCCCTTCCCGTCCTTAAGTGTAGTCTTCTCTTCCTGTCCTTAAGTATGGTCACCCCTTCTTGTCCGTAAGTATGGCCATCCCATCCTGTCCGTAAACATGGCAATTCCTTCCAATCATTACATATGACTATCTCATCGTGTGCTTAGGCACGTCATCCTTTCTGTACATAAGCGTAGCCATCCCTTCCTGTCTTTAAGTATGGTCATCTTATCCTGTCCTTAAGTACAGCCATCCCTGTCTGTCTAAAAGAATGTTCACCTCTTTCAAACTGGTCATCCCTTCTTGTCCTGTGACATAGTAATTTATTAAATGACACTGATACTCTGTTATTTCCTTAAATTAAGATTATGTATTAATTGAAGTCACCACAAGACGTTCTGTAAAGATTACTTTTCTGACTAGCTAGTTTTTGTTTCCCTTCCGTCAGATATCGGCGTCACTCAGTGATAGTAAATCCTCTGCAAATGCCGAGGAAGTAAAGGTATGAGATTTTCACTTAATCGACCTTAATATTGACGGACAGAAAGAGTTGTAACTGTTGCTTTTTTTTTGTTGTTTGATCGTGTGATTTTTCTTTAGGGGTGAATGGATTTTTCACCTTCCTTTGTGGCCGTCTCATTTACTCTATCACTGGGACTACCTCACCACCCTACCCATGCTGCTTATTCCGACTTCTCCCAGGCTCGTTCATGGTATACGTGTTAGCACTCAACAGTCAGTTATCAAAATCGGGTCCTGATGAAACATGAATACCCGCCAGAGGAGACCCAGCAGTGCTGTTGCCGAGCCACATCGGTGCTGTTCAGTGGGGCGTATTCGCTCCTTACAAACCTAGGACGCTACTTACAGAGACCCCTTCCCCTTCCCCCTAAGCCTCTTCCCCCCCCCCCCCCCCCCCCCCCCCCCGATTCCTGGCTTCTTGGGGGAGGAAGGGAGGGGGGGAGAGACTGAGGACCTGAAGCTGTGTTGCAGGTGTTGAAGTTGGTGGAGGACCTGAGGAACCATCCGGCGGCCATGTACCTGGCCAACAACCTGCCCGTGGTGATCAGCTCGGATGACCCCGCCTGCTGGGACGCCTTGCCTCTCTCCCACGACTTCTACCTGACCTTCATGGCGCTGACCGGACAGGACGCCGGCCTGGCCACCCCTGAAGCAGCTGGCCCTCAACTCCTTGACGTGAGGAAGGGGCAGAGAGAGAGAGAGAGAGAGAGAGAGAGAGAGAGAGAGAGAGAGAGTGAGAGAGAGGAGAGAGCATTGTTTGTTTTGTTTTCAAAAGTGGTAAAAAAAATGTTTTTTTTTTTTTACTTTATATTGTTTATGCCTCTCAAATTCGTGTACCTGTAATATCTCAGACAAAAACCTGTAATTTGAAAAAAAAAAAACACATACAAAAAAACCCCCAAATCCCCGTAATCTTCATAATCGCAATACTTTAGCAACTTTGGTAGATTTGGAAGGGCTGACCGGTCGGCGCGTAAGACTGCTTCGTCGCCATCTTTCGACAAGGTAAAAGACGCAAGGCACGCTCGGAAATGTCGTTTTACTGCTTTTGACCGAAACGGTAGCAGACGAAACTTCACGTTTAACAATTTTCCTTCGTTTATTTTTTCCCGTAATTCTTTGCGGGAGGCCGTAAGTTTGATTTTTTTTTTCCCGTGAAAATTACGGCAAAATCGTAAGGGTAAACAGGTCTCTACATTCTGAAAGAAAAGAAAAGGAGAAGGATGCGGGGGGGGGGGGGGGGGGGGGGGGGGGGGGAGCAGGCAGAGTAATGTTAAAGATTATATGGGTAGCATGATGGTGTAAGAGAGTACACTGTTAAGGAGTATATGGGTAACATGATGGTGTAAGAGAGTGCACTGTTGAGGAAGAGGAGGAGGAGAAGATTAAATAACTAGCATGATGGTGCTGGCAATGATAATGACCATGATAATTAGGTGAAGAAGGGTAATAAGATATTTCATCCCTGAAGTGATCTCAGTCAGCAGTATGACTTCAAACAACTCAATGTCACCCTCTTACATGTCGGTATCAGTTTGTATCTCACTGTCTGCACAGGTACAGTTCCATGACCTCGAGCGAAAAAGAGGAGGCCTTGAAGACATGGGAAACAGAATGGAAAAGTTTTATCGCAAGTTATGAAAACTGCTCCGGACGGTCTCTGATTGATTGGTTGGTTGGTTTAACTCTACCATCTTTTTCTATTTTTTCTTTGTTCTTTTTTCCTCTTTCATTGCAGTAAAACCAGTTTTCTGTCTGAAGGAAATTTGGTATGTTCTGTGTGCTCAGCGTTGGCATTTCTGCAAGGCAGTTCAGAGTGGAAAGCAGCATTTGTTTGGATTTATGGGCATGTCATTTCTTCATTATGGGAGCAAGAATCATCCTACTTGTTTGTTTTTACAGTTTTTTTGTCCGTTTCATCTCGGTTGCAATTATGCTTCTTTTTTTTTTTTAAACGCTGTTCATCCTCAAAAGCACCAGATTCCAATCAGCCATCCAGCCAGTCCATTTCAGTGTTGGTCCCAGCGCAGAACAATGTCACTGCCAGACTACGAATAGGCCACTCATGATAGAAGGCCCTGCGGTGCAGCCAGGTCAGTTGGGTGGTGCTGAATTGCGCTTATTCTGATATTAAAAAAAAAAAACCCTGAGCTCTTACCAATTAATGACGGTAGCTGCTTTATAGTTAAATCCGTTGACTGAGCCCCTGCCCCTCCCCCTCCCTGTCTTCCCCCTCTACTTCCCATTTTTACCTTCTTCCTCGAGTAGAGAACTTTTCCTGCAGTTCTGGCTGTCTGTGGAATTATTGTGTGTTGATGATAGAGGTTGTATAGCAATAAATCAATGTTACGTTCCTTTTACTCGAAGCAAATAGCCAACAGCTATGTTGATGACAGAAAAGTTATGTATTGGGTAAATCGCCAGTTCAGAAAACGCGGGGAACGAACATACGACCCTCTCTATCCTGCGAACGGAATTCCTTAGCCTATCCATGCTATCAGTCCTGTGGAACTACAGATACAAAGCAACCTCATTAAGATAGCCATCTCAAAACATACCAGACCTAAACTTACGTAACCAATACCCACGAAGAATACTCAATGACGGTCAGTAAATCCGTATTGCAAAATGTGTCCATCATTGCATGAATATGAAAAGACAATAATTGTTCCGTGTACAAGCTTTAGTATAGATATGCTATTATCATGTAGTGTCTGAAAGGTTCTCATAGCAGTTTCAGTCCGAGAGAAAGGCTGATAAGAAACAGCAGTCAAGAAGAGTAACTCTTGCTCAGACTGTTGTACCCCCATGCCACGTTTTGAATTATGTGAAAAGTGCGATTCTCCTTTATTATTTAAAATATTCTGGAATTTAGAACAGTACGAGCAGTTTTCAAATGTTTTCCCCCAGGATGTATTGTCTTTCAATGCAGAAGAAATTTTCTGTTTAAAAACCCTTGTTGTTTGTGCTCTTCTTTTTGGGGGGTGACTGGAAGAAAAGGAATGAACGTCACCGTGGATGGGGTGTAGTTCTCCAATATGGTGAGGTGGCAAGAGTCGGGGAAAATCGAAAGCTGGATGTAAAGGAAGGAAAGAGAAGATCCAACAGCTGTAACGGGGAGATGGAGAAGGCGGTGTAAAAATGAGATATCCCCTCCTTCCAAAAAATATCCAAGGAATCTACATCACTATCTTTTAACAGGATCAGAGAAGCTTGGAAACTGAAGGTTTGTCTGTGCCCCATAAACAACGCTTACGTATGCACGAGGGCCGCCCCATCTCCCACTCCGTTCCTGTATTCGTTGCACCATCTTTTGCGTGATCGTTCTGTATATGCATGCTAACGAAGGAACATCGAGATCAAAGTATTTTTTTATTTAATGCTTCCCGTTTTAGATGTTTCCCATTTTCATTGGCGCTTTTAAACGTTGTTTGGTTCTGGACTCAAACATGGCGTATTGACACTGCTTGTAAACTGTGATTTTAAAGACAACTAAGGCAGTTTCCATTGCAGCTGTTCTGCGACTTTACTCGTTTGATTCACCACAAATGATCAACTCTGACTTGGCCATATTTGGTCAGATACATTCGAATACGGTAAATGTTTGTTCAATATCTAGTAAACTATTTTGTTTATTGCTTTTCTACTCCGTAGAAGTTCTATTAAATGGTCTGATCTTGATGGGAATGCTAGATATTGTTTGTGGCACGTCTTTTCGGTATATTAAACAATAATTGCAGCAACTAATTACAATTTCTACAATGTGCCCGTTGTTTTTTTCACATAAATGACAACTGTGACAAAGACAAACTGCATTTGGTTCTTGCGAATAATAAAGACGAGTTTTGGAATAGACCAACCAAAACGGCTGATATCTAGACAACAAATCGGTCCTGCATTGGCAGTATGCAAGCTCAAATTCTGTCGTTGAAGGTGTAATCTGTATGACCGAGTCGTTGCTTAATTTCAAGTCTCACATAGTTATAGAGAAAAAAAAAACCCGCAGTTTTCCGCATTGAAAGTGCTAGTTATCAATAATGCAAAGCTTCTATAACTATACCCTCAAGTATACAAAAGTGATCCTGTCTCAAAACTAGGTTGTGTTTAAAAAAAAAAATCCGGACAAAGATGTAATAAGGTTTGTTGATAAAGAACTATGCTGGGGGCTTCTTTAGAACAGAGATTGTATCCACAACTTCTGGAATGTTTTCATCAACTTCCTCTTGTCTGTTACTCTCCAGCTTTCCCGGTTTGATTTTTTTCCCCGTTTTCCTTTTTCTTTTCATTTTTTTTGCATTGTTTTCTTTTTCCCTTTTAAGTTTGTTTTGCTTCATGTTGATCCCTGTCTATTTTTTTGTGGCGTGTTCACCCATGTCTCTGTAAGCTAATCTTTATTTTCAATTTGAATACACAGCATGCTACTTTTTTGTCGCAGTATGGCAGTCAGTAAGTTAATATGCAAGTGCAGTCAGTCATGCAATATCTAATTCACTTTTGGGGGGGGGGTCATTTTATTGTAAAGTGGAAGGGGTCTTTTGTAAAATTGGAGAGAAAAACTAAGGGGAATTTCTGCTGACCTTGGCACTGGCTAGTCTTTTATGCCGTAAGAACATCTACGGTTTATTTTACAAGAGTAGTTGTGGTGTGCTTGTGGTGGTAGTGATGGTAGTGGTGGTGTACTTTTTTTTTTTTTTTTTTTACAATCGTTTCGGCTGCCTAACCGAGTTTTAGGCAGCCATCCCTGAATGACTGGCTACATACTTTGTGGTTGACTACCAACAAAGTGACAGGCTACTGTACCTTTTTTGTGCGTGGCTGTCTTTAATGTGACATGCAACTCGATGGTGACAGTCTACTTCAATTTTTGCCGACACTACGTCCACTTAAGGGCGGCATGCTATCCGATGTGGACTAGCCAGCATGATGGCTTGGCTACTTAAATTAAGCGCCACAGCATATTCAGTATCTTAGGGGTATGGCAGTTTGGAATGCTGTTACTACAAAACGTTATGCATTAAAATACTCATAAAATTTGTTTCATATAAGTTGTCTGAAATCTGCTATCCTTTCAGAGATTCTTTACACACTTCTTGTCGATCGTCTCAAAGTTGGCGATTTATGACAGTAAGGGGAATAACTGGATGTGAAACAAAAATTGAGGGAATGAAGCACATGGGCTGGTTATCAATAGCAGGGTAGGAGTAATGGAGTAATGGCCTGGACCGAGTAATGGATGATGATTTGTCGTAAAGATATGGCATGCTGTTTCTAATATAGTTTTAAAAATGTGTTGTTCATAAACATGCGGTGGCAAAACCACTTAACGTTCATTCTGAATTAACCTTTAAAAGCATTTTATTATCATCTATGAAATAATACTGTATTGTTTAACAACACTTTTTCCTCCTACAGTTTTTACATTTTCTGAAAAACAGGATTCTGCCCCCAGACTTTCAAAAAATCAATGTTTAGTCTTCTGTAACTATCAAAGTTGCACTTAAGTCCAGTTACATACGTGCATATTACTTGGAATAACAAATGATTCATACATCGTGTTTCACTTTTCTACACCTTTTGTCAGATCACGACAAGGATTTCTTACATGGAAGTATCCAGGCAAATAGAGAGAGAGAGAGAGAGAGAGAGAGAGAGAGAGAGAGAGATACATGGTTGTGTGAGTGTGCGCGCCCATGCCTCTGTGTATAAATAGGAAAGAGAGAAAGATCTATTCTGGAAATTTTTCTCTTCCTGTCTCTCTGCGAGTGTGCGCAGATAAAGCATCTTTCCTACGCACGTGCTGCGCCCAGCATATTCAAAGAAAGCAAATACACGTATGCACAAAATACAAATAAACACCCACAACAAGAGCAAATTCAATGGACTGGATCAAATAGACAAGTGAATTTTCGACACAAAGTCTTCATCGTTACGAACAAACATCAATCATAAGCAAAACAGTACTTCCCTTTAAGCTGTCAGGAGAGACATAATGTATCCACCAGTAGGAAAGTGGGGCCTATTCCGAAAAACTCAGTAAAGAAGCAGGGAGAGGTTAAGGTCAGAGGTGGGAAGGTAGGATCTGACAATTGAACAAGAGATCGGGAAAAAAAGAAGGGGGCCTCTGAATGTAGGTATGGTGTCTGCAGTGAAAAGGGAAAATGCCAGGGAAGTGAAGAGTAGATGGAAATAAGGGGAGAAAATGGTCAGCCGCCTATAGCACCCAACTGAAGTCTGACCCCAGGATAGGTTGCCCCATGCTGGCACCAAGGGGCGAGATGGAAAATGGGATAACCCCCGAGAAAAAAACATCCAGTCAGACGCAGCTGCCTTTTGAATTCTGCTGCAAACCTCCCCTAGGGAAAAAAAAAAACTTATGAGGGCAGAGGGAAGGCAAGGGAGCGGAAAGGGAAGTGAATAGTAGGTGGCAATTAGGGGAGAAAATGGTCAGCTGCCTATATCACCCAACCAAAGTGACCCCAGGATGGGCTGCGCTATGCTGGCACCAAGGGGCGAGATGGAAAACGGGAGAACCCCTGGAAAAAAAAAAAACCATGTAATCAGACGCAGCTGGACTTTTGAATGTGGCTGCAAACCTCCCCTAAGAAAAATAAATACACAAATCAAAACGTACATGAAATAAAAATCCGTATGAGGGCAGGGGGAAGGCAAGGATGCGGAAAGGGAACGGAACATGGAGAGTTTGGAACATATGTGGGTAAAAAAAAAAAAAAAAGGAGGGGGGGGGGGGGGGGGGTTAGGACGAAAATCATCCTGACACCAAGGGGCGAGATGGAAAACGGGAGACCCCCGGAAAAAAAAAACCATCTAGTCAGATGCAGCTGGCTTTTTGAATGCTGCTGCAAGCCTCCAGCAAGAAAAAACAAACCCTTATGAGGACAGGGGGAAGGCAAGGGAGCGGAAGGGGAAGGGAACATGGAGAGGGTGGAACAGATGCGAAAAGAAAAGGTATGCACAGGTGGATAGAACATAATGACTGACAGAAACAAAGAAAAACACACAAAAAAATCATGTACCACTCTTTGCAAAACTGAAGATCAGCCAGAGTATGCATTCTCTTTACTCACGGCAGAAACGTTTGCTATTTTTCTTTGGAATAAACTTACAAGTAAGCAGAGACCATCAAGACGGCAGAAACAATATGCGCAGACCAAGCTCTCAGCCTTGCTTCCAGTCAGTGCCTTCACCAACAAAGGTAATTTCCCCAAATGTCTGTCGGCACCCCTTCGCCATCCAACAGCATCCCCACTTCCTTGCCCGATTCATCGTAAACCAAAGTCCACGGATTCTTTGGCCTAAAAACTAGGTGTCCGAGTTTCACGGCACAAAATAAGACGGTGTACGAAAAACAATGAACTCATTATCTACGTTTTATTGATTAAGTAACATCACAAGTCTTATACTTCCTTTGTCTATACATCATTCAGGAATCGCCGAGTACGTGAAAGTGCGTTTTTAGGCTGACCACTTGTACACACGTAGTCATTACAGTTTTTTATCAAAGACACATACACATCTCTGTTAGCAGTCCTCTCTCTCCCCTGACCCTGGCCCAACGCCACTGATATCAGTCAATTGCATATACTCGAAACATCACGACAAAAGTTTGTATTCCATATGTCTAACCTCAACCTGAAAACTGCACACGCTACTTGGGCAATCATATTTTCAAGATCGCGGAGCAATGACAAAAGGAAATGTACGCTATAATTAACATCCAACGGCCATCATGAACTGCACTTTCCAAGACCCGAATCTACTAACAAAAACAATAACATACTCTGTGTGTGTAAACTGATAGTTCTGCCGCCGATCGCTAATTTACACACCTATCTTCTGCGGACAGTGATAAAAGCAAGAACGTTTTGGTTATTCCCAGCTCTTCACAGTTCTATGAGCAAGGCTCCTCGTCTTCTCTGGCCCTTACAGTTCTTCCTGCATTCCCTGGGAACGGAACCTCTGGAAGCCTGTAGTAACGCTGTGAACTCGATGACGATGTAGGTAATATCCCGTCCCTGGAGTCGTTTGCCCTTGGCGAGGATGAGGTGGTTGCGGAAGAGGCAGTGCGACAGCTAGTGGTTGACTAGTAGTGATTCCCGTAGACAGCCCATGCCTCATGACCTGCCATAAATGAAGCCACAGATTAAATTCTGACCAAGAACTCGCCGCTACACCATCACAAACAGTATACTAAAGCATGAACAGCAGTATACTAAAGCATGAACAGCAGAAACTAACGCCTGAGAATGACGTTCCTATACGCTGAGAATAAAGAAGACGAAGTCCATGAGAAAAAGAAGATACTAAACGTGGGAAAGAGAAGACACTGATGAGGCTTAAGCCTTAGGAAAGACAATTCAACCTACGAAATAAAGACTCACATTTTGAAAGATTACACTGTACAATATGAAAGGGTAACATTTACCACTATAAGAGAAGCCGACATTAACCCTTCTGACAAAATAGGTTTATCAGCCCTACGGTAAGGCAAGGTAATGTTGCCTATAGCCCAGCCGACCGCAAAGGGCCATATCATGCTGTCAACGCGTTGAAGTCAACTCGAGCACAAAAAAAAATCTCATTCACACACCATTTAAAATACACCTTCTAAAAACAAGCCGGAAGTTTTGTTAAAAATCTGCAAATCTTTGAGCAGATGAAAAATATTACCCTCTTTCAGAAATTCAAAGATCAAATCAGGTGGGGCATCTCTGAACAAGGTTTTCATGAAGTCTGCTGTAAAATATCTATGTATCATTCATCATGCAAGTCCCAACACTCTAATAGAATATGCTTCACTATGAGTGGTATATGACATAAAATGTACCATGGAGCTTCTTCGTCTTTTAAAAGACAAGAATGGGTGTGTAAAAGGAGTGGCCTGTATGCAAATGGCACAAGAGTATTTCTTCTTTACGGCCGCGTTGGAAACATGGTAAAAACTCTCAGGTTCGGACGGCTTTTAATTAGTTTGTTATCCGTCTGCAAGTTCCATTCCTCTTGCCAGAGGTCTTCGACGTAAACCTGGACTTCGGAGTTCCAGATCAGTGCGAGGAAAGACAATCTGCGCAACTCTATCATTGTGGCACTCTTGGCAAGTTAATCAACAAACTCGCAGCCTCGAACGGCCACATGGTTAGGAACCCAAGCAAAAAGTATGCTGTATCCATCTGATTTCAGCGAGGCGTACAGTTCGAATAATTCAGCAGTTGAGGGTGCTCGAGGTTACGGCTGGCAATGGACTCCAACGCTGAAAGGGAGTCCGAAAAATGAGGAAGTCTGTACGTTTTGATTTAGAGACCATTTTAAAAGCCTGGACCTAGGCTGTCAACTCGGCAGTGTAGATGGAGCTGTCGGTGGCAATGGGTTTAGAACATATCTGGGAAGGACCCATTGCACAATACACAGCAGAGGCAATCCCCTCCTCAGATTTGGAACTGTCGTTGAAAATTCTTCCGAAGGATGGAAACTTCTAACACAGTTCGGCGAAAAAGGATTTGTACGTCAAAGAGCTAGTATTATCTTCATGTTACGAGGCTAAATTAAACCGGATCCCTGTAGTGAAAAACGTCCATGGTGTGTGTCATCAGGAAACTTGGATAAATCACACACAACTCGAAAGTCAATATCTGCACTGTTCAAGTCGGAATGTGTACGAATTCCCAAGGATGGAATGGAATTGGGGTAGTCAAATTTCTTTTGGAACTTGGGTAAAACAACGGTCATATGCAGGATTTTGGGGTTCAGAAGAGAGATTTAAACAGTAGTTTCAAGGCAAGTTTCAGCCGCAACTCTCAGAATGTTCAGTGCTTTTCAACAAGCAATTATTAATTAAATTAACCTTTACTGTGCTTCCTGGGTCTTCCGTGATCCAGTGACTCAACAAAAACCGTATCTTATGAACGGATTGAGCTATGCTCACGAAATCTTAGGAGTTTGTCAACAATCTTAACAACCGTTGGTCACAGAAATTTCATGTATGGGCACAATCAATTATTAGCGTAATTAGTCGCAGTTCCCCCCGGACCTACACATTGTGAGGAATAAACTGCTGAACTGCTCTTTATCAGGTGTGGCTCTTAAAGACCCGTGTGATCTGAATGGGGATAAGCACGGAAAAGCCTTTAAAAAATGTGTGGGTCTTAGGCGATCCGCACGATCGGGTCTTGTAGTCAAAAACGTCATCTGGTAAACGTAAGTGTTGGATGTGACTTTTCAAGTTCAGGTTTTGGTTTAAAAAAAGATAACACCCAGAAATCTGGCTTCTTTCACACTGGAATGGTGAATTTGTCCAGACGAATTTCAGGATCGGCAAAGAACTGATGACAATTGTGAAAATGGATGCATTGTGTTTTGGTGCTTGAAAAGGTAAACCGTTTTTTCCTCAGCCCACTGTCCAGTCTTTTCCACACAAAGTTGGAATCGACTCTGTACGCTGGCATAAAATGATCCAACTGCATACAGTGCAAAGTCGTCAACAGAGGACTCGGAACCCCGGTTTACTGAACTGACAATGTTCATTTTAATACTGAAGAGAGCTGGCGAAAGAATGCTCCCTTGAGATACACCCAACTCCTGACCATGGGTGTCCGACAGCGTCGTGCCAACATGGACTTGGTACTGCCAATCAGCCAGAAAGTTTTGCATAAATAAAGGCAGATGACCAACCCATGAAAACAAAGTTTATGAAGAGCCACAAGAACACCAAATTTCCAAGTGGTATCATACACTTTTCAAAGATAAAAAAGATCGCAACCACATGTTTATTAATGAACGTGTTGCGATTGTGGTTTCCAGACGGGTTAAATGGACAACAGTCGAGTGGTACTTCCGGAATCTGCACTGTTCATTGACCGAAAGGCGATCGGTTTCCACATCAGACGGGAGTTGACAATCTTTTCCATCAGCTTGCAGTCGCAGCTTGTCATAGCCATTGGACTATAGTTTGTTTGAAGGGTTGGTACGCTCTTTTCCAGGCTTAGGAATCAGAATGATCAAGGCTTTTTACCAAGAGGGCTGCACAGCAAAGCTTCGTGGATAACAAGGACACAACCACCTGTTAATCTCACTGTGAAAGATTGTGCAGGTTTGGAAAAAATAGTGAAGCCAGAGGGAGTGATGGTCTTCTGGCTTTGAATTTTTGTTTCCTGAAAAGCTACCTGAGGTTCAAGTGTATAATGCAAAAGCTACGGCTCCTCAAAGTTACGAGTTTAAACCACGGATATTCCAATGGGTCAATGTACTATCAATTGTGCAGATGACAAACAAGAGAGAAATCGGTTATCTCCATGTCGTCAGTTTTAATGGAGCAATTTATTCTGACGAAGGACAGGTTTGTTTCATTCTCCAGACCCGAGACCCGCTGGCAGACTTACCCGCAGGCGGAGATGGCTTACGCTTATAAGATGGAAGTCGCCTTTTTAATCTCCACCATCTCCACACACTCCGCTGTTGGACTCCGTTCTTTTGCCTGCCCAGCAGGCACTGCTCGCCTGCGGATTTGGTTCTTTTAGCCTCCACTGCCCAGCAGCAGATGGATTAGAAACTGCTGTGCAGTCAGGTAAGTGGCGGATTTAGCGATCCGCTGCCAGCGTCGCATCCAGGTCGTGGGTTCGAGTTGGGAATGTGGTGGATTTGCCTCCACCTGGGACCACACAGTCGAGTTTCATCCCTAACACTTGCTTGCAATGTTTTTTCTTGCAATGCTCAAATTTCCTTGTCTGTAGAAAAATTATGATAGGAAGTAGATCCGTCTTGACAGCAAACAGAACATGTAAAAAAAAGTCTCAAATTCTGTGGCCCTTTGCCCTTCTTCATGGTGACCTCAGTTTCGATGTCTTCTCTCACGTCTGTGGCCTTGGTTTGGTTCCGTCGGGGTCACCGGTATCGGCGAATGGGGGCTGTCGTTGGAACTTAAGAGAGCTCACTGACTGCCTAAGCAATTATTGTCGTCAGTGCTTAGTAGGTGTGTCCTGCGCCTAGATCAGAAAACTGAATGAAGCAGTGCATGTTCCTTTGCATTTTAACTTTTGCTGAATGTTAGCTTGGACAGGGTGTCGGAATGAGCGGCGTGGGTGCACTGCCTCTGAAGTGGACAGCAGAAATGGGCAGTTGCGTTTCGAGGAAAGGTGGTTGCACTTGCAGTTTGCACAATGGGCTGGATGTTTACACGCCGCATCATGGGTTGCTTTGCAGCAAACACCACACACCTCCCCTCCAGAAGCACCGCATTGGAGATGGAATGTACAACTGAACACGTACATTCAAATAACCCACTTTGATGACTCGAGGCACTGAAGGGGTACAAAATGTCAGAAAGAGGGTGCTGGTGGGCACCTGTTTCTATTCTTTTACGAACTGTGACCCTTTGCACGTCAATTACACCTTGGAGTCCCCGAGACGCCTCCAAGATCAGGCATCTAATGACACACTTGGACGTACTCAACTGTTTATGGAGAGTCGCCCAGATCTCTTTGTCTACTAGTTTTGTGGCTCTCAGCAGCTGTTCTGACAAGCACTTTAAGAGGAAGGCACTAAAACCCATCAAAACAAGACGATAAACCGATAAAAGAGGCCCATAACTGTAAGAAAGGATAACACTAAAACGGGATACAACCACCTGGAAATACTTTACTTACCACTTAAAAAGGACACTAAACCCTCTGAAAGAACACAAAAGGAGAGGATACCAAATGATATCACAGGAGGCCGAGAACAGTTGTGCTATTTGAAAAGCGACCACTAGCTCACACAAGAGC
The DNA here is from genome assembly GCA_016801955.1 of Conus betulinus. NCBI lineage: Eukaryota > Metazoa > Mollusca > Gastropoda > Neogastropoda > Conidae > Conus > Conus betulinus. Next base: position 26,111 of record JADBJO010001022.1, read on the forward strand.
AGAACATTAAAACTTATGAAAGGATTCACATGCTGACTGATTACCATGTCTGGCTTTCTGTTGATTGAGGACAATCAGATCAGGAGTACCAGGTGCGCACTAGGGAATATTTCAGGAAGAGGTTTAGAGACTTCAAGAGCTCTGCAGCTCAAACCAAAATGATCTGAAAGCATGCGTCATGTTCCAGACCCCTTGATTCAGGAGACCTGCTCCAGAGCTCGAGTCAGCCTTTTATGCCTTTCCAGAAACTGTTCCCTCTGGTACTCCCCGTTTTGTGTCCTTGTTCCACAGAAACACCGACGTTGGAAACCCGTCTCGTCATCTTGGTCATATGAAAATTCATCACCGAATCCTAGTAAAGAAGACTCTGAATCCTAATAGAGAAGCGAAATAAATCTGTGAATGAGGAAGACTCTGAAGCTAGGAAGAAGACTCTAAAATCTGTGAATAAAGAAAAACACGATACCTGGATAAAGACGACCTTAAACCGTTTTGTATGGAAGCACCAAACCTTGAAAAAAAGACAGTGAACCTGTGAACAAAGAGACTCCGAGTTCGTAGGAGGAAGCAAAAACAAACGACAGAAAGTACCAAACCATTTGAAAGGTAAGGTAATGTTGCTTATAGCCCAGCCGACCGCAAAGGGTCGTATCAGGACTGTCACCGAGTCCTTCACACAACTCTTTGAAATACACCTAAAAACATAAATATTTGTAGAAAAACAAACAAAAACCAACACAAAATCTTTCCTCTGTTAAAGAAAAAAAAAAAACTGGATCAGATTGAAAAATGTTGATTTTTTTCAAAAATTCAAAGATCACATCAAGGTGGGAGGGACACCTCTGAACAAGGTTTTCATGGAGTCTGCTGTAAAATGCTCATGTTATATCATGCAAGTCCCAACACTAAAAGAATACGTTTCACTGTGTATGGTACATGACATGGAATGCACCACGGAGCTTCTTCACTCTTTAGAAGAAACTGACGAGTTAAAAACGAATGGCCAGTGTGCAGCCAGATGAAAACTGTTTCTACTTTGCGACCACCAGGGGTAGCTGAGAGGGACTCTTGTTTTGACAGATCTGAAAAAGTTTGTTATCCGTCTGTTTATTCCAGTCCTCCTGCCAGGTCTCTGATATAATCATTAACTATCGGTTTCAAATCTTAGTAGGGGATAGATATGTTGCACAGTTTCTTCGTAGTGGTATTCCTGTCAAACCATCAGCCATTTCATTTCCCCGAAAGCCAACAAGACTCGGTACCCAAGCTAGAACAATGTTGTACTTCAGCTTTCAGAGGCAAACAGTTTTTTTTTTTAAGTTCAGGATGGCAAAGGTTACGGCCAGCTATGGCCTCCAAAGCGAATCAGACAAAATCAGAAAGTCCTCGTTTGTAGATTGAGAAATAATCTTCAGTGCTAGAACCAAAGCTGTACGTTCAGCAAAGTAAACAGAACTGTCTGACGGAATATGCTTTGATAATTTTTGTGAAAGAACACTTGGGCAACAGGCTGCATAAACCACTCCATCTTCGGACATTGAACCATTAGTAAATATTTTCTAAAAGGATGGGAATTTTGTACAGAGATCGGAAAGCAATGCCATGCATGCATGATATCTGGTGGATACTTCGCAAAAAACACCAAGATCAAAGCGGATTTCTGGTGTGAAAAAGATTCATGGAGGCTTATCTGAAAATTTGGAGAAGTCACGACAATTCCTAGATCAAGACCTGTATTCTGCGCATAGGGCTGTATACGAAGTCAAAATGCAGGAACACAGGATTTTTTTCAAATTTACTTTGAAACTGAGGATTAAAAACAATCAAAAGCAGAATTTTCCAGTTCGACCATCTGAGATAATTTATGGCTAGTTTCAGCCTGCGGTTGGATAATGAGTGTTCATCTGCCTCTGCATACAGGCTGGGCACAGGGGTGGTTGTAATGCTCCAAGACAGAGATGAAGTCCTTGATGATGAACAGGATCCAAGCGTTTCTGAAAAGAAGGTACATCCATAATGCAGTTTAGAACGGACCAAGGCTCTGAATAGGTGCAGTCGAGTTTCCTTGTAAGCGCCCTAGTCGGAGTGTGCTACAACCCGCAGTATGTTCAGAGCTTTCAGGAAAGTTTTTAAATGTTTAACACACAAGGAAGTTGGGCTTTTGGTAAAAAATAACTCTTTGAAATTTGGCCTCCTTTACAGCTGGAACTGGAGATTTCCCTATTTGGATTTCAGGATCAGCAAAAAGCTGTTGAAAATCATGAAAGTGAATGCAGTGGGTCTTAGAAGCAGAAAAGGTAAAGCCATTGCCTTCTTCCCACAGATGTGCTTTATCCACACAAAGCTGGAGCCTGTGATGAACACCTGGGTACAAACGTCCAGTTGCACAGAGGACAAAACCATGTACAATGAGCAGTCGGAACCCTGTTGAACCGAATCAGCAATGTCCTTGATTTTTGTGCAAACCATCTGAAAGAACACGTCCAAGACGTTCCAAAGAACCAGGAACAAAAGACTTTGCAAGAAGATCTTAGCCTGCACAACACTTTTAAGAGTTGGGTAAAGAAGAATAAGAAGTAGAGTAAATGAAAATCACACTCTCCCTGTATTGTGTTGCCTTCCCCAAGTTGATTCTTACTGGTCCCCGTTTTCCACAGTCGTTGATGGACGAGTGCCTTGCCCCTGTTGACAAAAACATCAGTATTTTCTGTACACATTGAACATTCTGTGGAAAGGATTCTCACTCACTAAAATTCAGCGACAGGATTTTGATTAAAAAAAAAAAAACCAACAAAAATCTGCGCCTTCTGTTATCTTGCAATCTAACAATATTTAGGTTAATACGATAGATCATGTGAACAAAACAAAAGGTTTCAACAACCTCCCTTTTAGAAAACATTGAGCAGTATCCTTTGACATTCATTTTCCCTAAATTTACATAGCTAAGTACAGCAATTGCTATAAACGAACTGGTCGATTACATATTTGGTGGAAGAACATTTAGCAACGCATGGTATGCCAGTAACTTCATTTAAAATGATAAAAAAGATCAACGTTTCTTGTGTGGTGTGGTGTGGTGTGTGTGTGTGTGTGTGTGTGTGCACAAACATGTGTACATTGCGAACGTGTATAAACCGTTTTGTTTATTGGTAGATGTTTTTCACTTTAATCGTTTATGTGCGTGGCCGTACGAGTGCAAAACCTCTGCATTCATAAAGAATCTGTATGTGGGTGGGGGGTGAGTGGGTGGGTGGTTGCGTGCGTATAAATTGCGGTGTGTTTGTGTGGGAGTGGGGAGTCTGTGGGTGGTTGTCTGCGTGCATATATATTGCGGTGTGTTTAGGAGAGGACAGTAGGCATTTGTTTCCATTTCAGCCTCTGGGGAAAAATGTCACTTTAAAACATCCGTTTCGGTGGAATATTCATAAGTAATACCGGGGCCTGACAATTTTTTCTTGCAATGTTTTAGAAAAAATATTGAAATACAATAGCATATGTCTGACAGCAAACACAACGTGTAGAAACTTTTTCACAGTTGAAGTGTATGAAGAAACCTAAGTAGACTGACTACCAAGGACTGCTTGTGCTTCTTGAAAAATTGGAGAATCGGTTGCAATCGCAGTATGCACAATGGGCCGGATCATTACACAACCCATCATATGTTGCTTTGCAGCAAACAGCGCACACTTCCTTCTCCAGAACAACGATCTCTGACGTGCCCGAACTTCTGGCACTTGAAGCACCGCTTGGAGATGGAATGTACAACTGAACAGTCTCATTCAAATAACCCACTTTGACGACTTGAGGCACTGAAGGGGTACAGAATGTCAGGAACAGAGTGCTGGTGGGCACTCTTTCTATTCCTTTACGAACTGTGATCCTTTGCACGTCAACTACACCCTGGAGTCTCGGAGACGCCTCCAAGATCCAGGCGTCTAATGACACCCTTGAATGTACTCGACTGTTTATGTAGAGTCACCTGGATCTCTTTGTCTACTAGTTTTGTGGCGCTCTGCAGCTGTTCTGACAAGCACTGCAGGAGGAAGGCACTAAAACCCATCAAAACAAGACGATAAACACGATAAAAGAGGCCCACAACTGTAAGAAAGGAGAACACTAAAAGCTTTGAAAGGAAGTTTCTACATTTGTGGAGTGAAAACACAACTTCTAAAAAGGGGAAACAACCATCTAGAACTACTACACTGGCCACTTAAAAAGGACACCAAACCCTTTTGAAAGAACACGAAAGGAGAAGATACCTAATGCTTTCACAGGAGGTCGAGAACACTTGCGCTATTTGAAAGGCGACCACCAGCTCCCATAAAAGTAGAACACTAAACTTGTGAAAGGATTCACATGCCGATTGATTACCATGTCAGGCTTTCTGTGGATAAAGGACACTCGGATCAGGAGTACCAGGTGCGCACTAGGGAATGTTTCAAGAAGAGGATTAAAGACTTCACAAGCTCTGCAGCTCAAACCAAAATGATCTGAAAGCATGCGTCCATGTTCCAGACCCCTTGATTCAGGAGACCTGCTCCAGAGCTCGAGACAGCCTTTAAGCCTTTCTAGGAACGATTCCCTCTGGTACTCCCCGTTTTGTATCCTTGTTCCACTGAACTCTGACGTAGGAAACTGTGTTATCTTCTTGGCCATATGAAAAACCGACACGAAATCCTGGTAAAGAAGACTTTAAATCCTAATAGAGAAGCCAAATAAATATGTGAATGAAGAAGACTCTGAAACAAGGAAAGAATGCTCTAAAATCTGTGAATAAGAAAACACGATACCTGGATAAAGATGACATTAAACCCTTTGAACAGAAGCACCGACCCTTTAAAAAAAAGACAGTGAACCTGTGAACAAAGGGACTCTTGAGTTCTTGACAGAAAGCAAAAACAAACAAAACAAAACATACCAAACCATTTGAAAGGTAAGGTACTGTTGCTTACAGCCCAGCCAACAGCAGAGGGCCCTATCAGGAATGTCACTGCGTCATTCACACAACTCTTTGAAATACACCTAAAACGTAACAGAAATTTGTAGAAAAAACAAACAAAAGCCAACACAAAAACTTTTTTCTGTAAGAAAAAAAAAAAAAAAAACCCAATTTAGATCAGATTGAAAAATGTTGATCTTTTTAAAAAATTCAAAGATCACATCGGGTAGGAAACCTCTGAACAAGGTTTCATGGAGTCTGCTGTAAAGTACTCTAAAAGAGTACGTTTCACTGTGAGTGGTACGTGACATGGAATGCACAACAGAGCTTCTTCACTCTTCAGAAGAAACAGATGAGTTAAAAACGAATGGCCAGTGTGCAGCCGGCACAACACTTTTTTCTTTGCAACCACCAGGGATAGATGAGAGGAACACGGTTTGGACGTATCTCGAAAAGTTTGTTATCCGTCTATTCATTTTGGTCCTCCTGCCAGGTCTCTGATATGATAACTATCGGTTTCAAATCTTAGTATGGGGTAGATATGTTGCACAGTTTCTTGATAGTGGCATTTCTGGGTCAAACGATCGGCCGTTTTATTCCGCCAAATGCCAGCATGACTCGCTTCCCGAGCTAGAACAATGTTTCAAACAGGTAAAAAGTTTTTCAAAAATTTAAAAGTTCAGAATGATGGAGGCTACGGCCGTCTATGGCCTCCAAAGTTGACAGCAAATCAAACAAAAACAGAAAGTCCTTGTTCGTAGATTGAGAAATAATCTTCAGTGCTAGAACCAAAACTGTAAATTCAGCAAAGTAAACCGAAGTGTCTGACAGAACATGCTTTGATAAATTTTTGTAAAAGTACACTTGGGCAATAGTCTGCAAAAGCAACTACATCTTCGGACATTGAACCATCAGTAAATATTTTCTAAAAGTTATGGGAATTTTGTACAGAGATCAGAAAACGATGCCATGCATGCATAACTGGTGGATTCCTGGCAAAAAGCATCATCAATATCAAAGCGGATTTCTAGTGTGAAAAAAGGTCCATGGAGGCTTATCTGGAAATTTGGAGAAGTCTGACAATTTCTATATCAAGACCTGCATTCTGCGCATGGGGCTGCATACGAAATGAAAAAAAAAGGGACTACAGTTACAATTTAAAAAAAATTACTTCGAAACTGACAATTAAAAACAATCATAAGCAGGGTTGTCCAATTCGACTATCTGTGAGATATTTATGGATAGTTTCGGCCTGCTGTTGGATAATGAGGGTTCACCTGCCTCTGCATACAGGCTTTACACAGGGGTGGTGTGAATGCTCCAAGACAGGACAAGTCCTTGATGATGAATAGTATCAAAGCGTTTCAGATAAGATGGTCTCACAGTGCCGGACACAACATATCCATAATGCAGGTTAGAACGGACCAAGGCTCTGAATAGGTGCAGTCAAGTTTCCTCATCAGCGCCCAAGTCAGAGTGTGCTATGGCCCGCAGTACGTTCAGAGCTTTCTGGCAAGTTTTTAAATGTTTAATGTAAGTAAGGAAGTTGGGCTTTTGGTCAAAAATAACTCTTTGAAATTTGGCGTCCTTTACAACGGAAATTGGCGATTTCCCTATTTTGATTTCAGGATCAGCAAACAGCTGTCAAAAATCATGAAAGTGAATGCAGTGGGTCTTAGTAACAGAAAAGGTAAAGCCATTGCCTTCTGCCCAAAGATGTGTTTTATCCATACAAAGCTGGAGCCTGCGATGAACACTTGGGTATAAGCTTCCAGTTGCACAGAGGGCAAAACCATGTACAATGAGCAGTTGAACCCTGTTGAACCGAATCAGCAATGTCTTTGATTTCTGTGCAAACCATCTGAAAAGAACACGTCCAAGACGTTCCAAGATCCACGAACAAAACACTTTGCAAGAAGATTTTGAGCCTGCACAACACTAAGTGTGTTGGTAAAGAAGAGATAGTAGTTGAGTAAATGAAAGATCACACTCTCTCCTGTATCGTGTTGCCTTCGCCAAGTTGATTCTTACTGGTTCCCGTTTTCCACGGTCATTGATGGACGAGTGCCTTGCCCCTGTTGACAAAAACATCAATATTTTCTGTACACATGAATATTCTGCGCGAAGGATTCTAACTCACTAAAATTCAGTGACAGGATTTTGATTTAAAAAAAAAAAAAAATCTGCGCCTTCTATTATCTTGCAATCTAACAATATTTAGGTTCATACGACAGATTATGTGAACAAAACAAAAGATTTCAACAACCTCCCGTTTAAAAAATATTGTGCAGTATCCTTTGACATTCATTTCTCTAGATTTACATAACCAAAGACAGAGATTGCTATAAACGAACTGGTCGATTAGATATTTGGTGGAGGAACATTTGGCAACGCATGGTATGCCAATAACTTCATTAAAATGATAAAAAAAGATCAACGTTTCTAAGCCTTTTACCCTGTGTGTGTGTGGAGCGCGCGCGTGTGTGCGCGCGCGCGCGCGCGCGCGCGTGTGTGTGCTTACGTGTGTGCACAAACATGTGTACATTGCAAACGTGTATAAACCCTTTTATTTATTGGTAGACGTTTCTCACTTTAATCATTTATGTGCGTGGCTGTATGAGTGCAAAATCTCTACATTCGTGCAAAAATCTGTGTGTGGGTGGGGGCGAGTGGGTGGTTGTCTGCGTGCGTATATATTGCGGTTTAGGAGAGAAGACAGTAGGCATTTGTTTCCATTTCAACCTCTGGGGAAAATGCCACTTTCGGTGGAATATTCATAAGTAATAATACCCGGGACTGACACTTTTTCTTGCAATGTATCAGAAAAAATTGAAATATAGAAGTATGTGTTTGACAGCAAACAGAACGTGTAGAAACTTTTTTCACAGCTGAAGTGTATGAAGAAACTTAGTAGACTGTCTGTCAAGGACTGCTTGCGCTTCTTGAAAAATCAAATTTTATTTTCTGTTTCGCTTTTGGATGTTGGCTTCCTGTATTGGAAGTGGGCAGTTGTGCTTCGAGGAGAGGTGGTTGCAATCGCAGTTTGCACAATGGGCCGTATCTTTACATGGCCCATCATAGGTTGCTTTGCAGCAAACACCGCACACCTCTTTGCAACAAACACCACACACCTTCTCCAGAACAACGATCTCTGACGTGCCCAAACTTCTGGCACTTGTAGCACCGCATTGGAGACGGAATGTACAATTGAACGCGCACATTCAAATAACCCACTTTGATGACTTTAGGCACTAAAGGGGTACAGAATGTCAGAAAAAGCGTGCTGGTGGGCACTCTTTCTGTTCCTTTACGAACTGTGACCAGTCGCGCGTCAACGACACCTGGGAGTCTCAGAGACGCCTCCAAGATTCAGGCATCTAATGACAACGTTGGACGTACTCAACTGTTTATGGAGAGTCACCTGGATCTCTGTCCACTAGTTTTTGTGGGCTCTCAGCAGCTGTTCTGACAAGCACTCTAGGAGGAAGGCACTGAACCCATTAAAACAAGACAATAAACCGATAAAAGAGGCCCATAACTGCAAGAAATGAGAACACTAAATACCTTTGAAATGAAGTTGCTATATATGCTGAGTGAAAACACTACAACTTCTAAAAAGGGGATATAACCATCTAGAACTACTCTACTTGCCACTTAAAAAGGACACAACCCTCTGAAAGTACACAGGAGGAGAGGATATCAAATGATATCACAGGAAGTCGAGAACACTTGCACTATTTGAAAAGTAACCACCAGTTCCCACAAGAGCAGAACATTAAAGCTTATGAAAGGATTCACATGGTGACTGATTACCATGTCAGGCTTTCTGTGGATTAAGGACACGCAGATCAGGAGTACCAGGTGCGCACTAGGGAATATTTCAGGAAGAGGATTAGAGACTTCAAGAGCTCTGCAGCTCAAACCAAAATGATCTGAAAGCATGCGTCCATGTTCCAGACCCCTTGATTCAGGAGACCTGCTCCAGAGCTCGAGTCAGCCTTTTATGCCTTTCCAGAAACTGTTCCCTCTGGTACTACTCCCAGTTTTGTATCCTTGTTCCACAGAACACCGACGTAGGAAACCCGTCTCGTCATCTTGGCCATATGAAAAATCATCACCGAATCCTAGTAAAGAAGACTCTGAATCCTAATAGAGAAGCCAAATAAATATGTGAATGAAGAAGACTCTGAAACAAGGAAAGAGTACTCTAAAAATCTGTGAATAAAAAACACGAAACCTGGATAAAGATGACATTAAACCCTTTGAACAGAAGCACCGAACCTATAAAAAAAAAGTCTGTGAACCTGTGAACAAAGGGACTCTTGAGTTCTTGGGAGAAAGCAAAAAAAAACCAAACAAAACATACCAAACCATTTGAAAGGTAAGGTACTGTTGCTTATAGCCCAGCCGACCGCAAAGGGCCGTATAAGGAATGTCACTGCATCATTCACACAGCTCTTTGAAACAAACCTAAAAATATAACGGAAATTTGTAGAAAAAACAAAGAAAAAAGCACAAAAACTTTCTTCTGTAAAAAAAAAAAAAAAAACAAACAAAACTTAGATCAGATTGAAAAATGTTCATCTTTTCAAAAATTCAAAGATCACATCAAATAGGAAACCTCTGAACAAGGTTTTCATGGAGTCTGATGTGAAGTGCTCTAACAGAATACGTTTCACTGTGAGTGGTACGTGACATGGAATGCACAACGGGCTTCTTCACTCTCTTTAGAAGAAACAGATGAGTTAAAAACGAATGGCCAGTGTGCAGCCGGCACAACACTTTTTTCTTTGCAACCACCAGGGATAGATGAGAGGAACACGGTTTGGACGGATCTCAAAAAGTTTGTTATCCGTCTATTCATTTTGGTCCTCTTGCCAGGTCTCTCTCATATGATAACTAACTATCGGTTTCAAATCTTAGTATGGGGTAGATATGTTGCACAGTTTCTTGGTAGTGGCATTCCTGGCCAAACGATCGGCCGTTTTATTTCCCCAAATGCCAGCATGACTCGCTTCCCAAGCTAGAACAATGTTTCAAACAGGTAAAAAGTTTTTCAAAAATTTAAAAGTTCAGAATGATGGAGGCTACGGCCATCTATGGCTTCCAAAGTTGACAGCAAATCGAACATAAACAGAAAGTCCTTGTTTGTAGATTGACAAATAATCTTCAGTGCTAGAACCAAAGCTGTATAATCAGCAAAGTAAACAGAAGTGTCTGGCGGAATGTGCTTTGATAATTTTTGTGAAAGAACACTTGGGCAATAGTCTGCAAAAGCCACTCCATCTTCGGACATTGAACAATCAGTAAATATTTTCTAAAAGGATGGGAATTTTGTACAGAGATCGGAAAATTGCCATGCATGCATGACAACTGGTGGATTCTTTGCAAGAAACACCAAGATCAAAGCGGATTTCTGGTGTGAAAAAAGGTCTATGGAGGCTTATCTGGAAATCTGGAGAAGTCAGACAATTCCTATATCAAGACCTGCATTCAGCGCATGCGGCTGCATACGAAGTCAAATGCAGGAATACAGTCAGGATTTTTTTCAAATTTATTTTGAAACTGAGGATTAAAAACAATCATAAGTAGGGTTTTTCTGGTTCGACGGTCTGTGACAATTTAAGGATAGTTTCAGCCTGTGGTTGGATAATGAGGGTTCACCTGCCTCTGCATACAGGCTGGACACAGGGGTGATGTGAATGCTTCAAGACAGACACGATGTCCTTGATGATGAACAGGATCCAAGAGTTTCAGGTAAGAGGGTCTCACAGAGCCTTACACAACGCATCCATAATGCAGTTCAGAACGGACCAAGCTCTGAGTAAGTGCAGTAAAGTTTCCTTATCAGCGCCCCAATCGGGGTGTGCCACGACCCGCAGAATGTTCAGATCTTTCTGGAACTTTTCTAAATATTTAATGTAAGCAAGGAAGTCTGGCTTTTGGTCGAAAATAACTCCCAGAAATTTGGCCTCCTTTACAGCTGGAATAAAGATTTCCCTATTTAGATTCGAGGATCAGCAAAGAGCTGTCGAAAATTAAGAAAGTGAATGCACTGGGTCTTACTAGCAGAAAAGGTAAAGCCATTGTCTTCTGTCCACAGATGTGTTTTGCCCATACAAATCTGGAGACGGTGATGGGCACTTGGATAAGGTAGGGTAATGTCGCTTATAGCCCAGCCGACCGCAAAGGACCATATCTGGGCTGTCACCACGTTAAAATCAGCTCACAAGTCATCCCAAAACAAACTTTTCACACATCTTTTGAAAATACATCTTCTAAAAACGCACCAGACGCTTCGTTAAAATTCTTTCTTGAACATTTACGTACAAACTTCCAGTTACATAGAGGCAAAACCATGTACAATGAACAGTTAGAAAGCCTGTTGAACCGAATCAACAATGTTCTTGATTTTTATGCAAACCATCCAAAAGAACACGTCCAAGACATCCAAAGAACCACGGACAAAACACTATGCAATAAGAGTTTAACCCTGCACAACACTTGAACTGTTGGATAAAGAAGAAGAATGAAAAGAGTAAATGAAAGATCACACTCTCCCTGTATTGTGTTGCCTTCCCAGAGTTCACTGGTCCCTGTTTCCACGGACGTTGATGGACGAGCGCCTTGCTCCTGTTGACAGAAACAGCAATATTTTCTTTAACAACTACACTTTGTTCTAATTCTTTCTTTCCCATTGTTAACCTACCTTCCTTTTTTTGTCACGTTCCTATATTCACCATTTGTTACATAATTTATTACATTATACATATATATATATATATACCCACACACATGCATACACATATATACATACACTACACACATAAACATATATATATATGTATGTATATATATATATATATATATATATATATATATATATATACATAAACACACATACATAAACACACACATGCATACACATATATACATACACTACACACATAAACATATACATATATGTATGTGTATATATATATATATATATACATAAACACACACACATATATACACACACATACACACTCACATACATTATATTGTATATATATATAGATATATACATAACACATTTATACACTCACACACACACATATATATGTATACACACACAAACCCATACATATTTTCATATATCCATATACATAATTACGTTCACATACCTATATATATGTATATATACAGACGCATACACTTACATACGCACACACTCGTATGTGTATGCATACATACGCACATTTTATATCCATTGTTCAGTTTACTTCTATACTAATAGCTGTTTATAAAAGTGCCAATCAATATGAAAATTTCTTGATTGAAGCACTGTGTAAGCTATGCATTTTTCGGTTTCATACCGCTTTTTTCAGAATTATTTCGAATGTGTTGTATTGAGGCACCTGGTCATTCATTTTACGTGTGTAAATATAAAATTTTGCTAAAGAAAAATCAAGTCGAATACACCATCTGATTTAAAACTATTGTTGTTACCAAAGATAACCAATTGTTCACTTACAGAAAAAGATGTGATATGTGGACACTTTTTCTTGTACAGCGTTTTCAGTCTTTCCAAAAGTGACTGACATTATCCACACATCCAAAGCATGTGCTCTATACTATCTTTTCTTACTCGACAGAAACTGCATCTGTCATCAGGTTTTACTCCATAGATGAGAGAACTACATTGGTTGCTATAATTTTATGTATTATTCGGATCTGAAACCATTTAAATTTTATTTCTTGAATCTTTTTAACTTTTCTGAAAGTTGCCTTCAATTTAATATTAGTTTCAGTTTTTTCATTCTACTTCTGAGTGCATTTTGGTGTCGTTTTATCATCTAGTAAATTACTATAATATAACCGAGTTCCTTTTTTAACAATATGGGTAAGTTGTAGTGCTCTTGAAAGAGGAGCCTTGTTACATCCACTTCCGAGTGCATTTTGGTGTCGTTTTAGCATCTAGTAAATTAATATAATATATATAACTATAATATAATATAACCGAGTTCCTTTTGTTAACAATATGGATAAGGTGTAGAGCTCTTGAAAGAGGAGCCTTGTTACAATCTACCAACACAATGTTTAAAGTATTACAATTTTTTGTATTCTCAGAATGATAGCTCTATAGCTCAAAAAGTTGGTTCTTACTATTATACTTATCAGTGAATTCCGCAAACGACAAAGTTCCCATTATTTTTGCACACATCTGCAATATAACATCAATATTTTCTGTACATATTGAATATTCTGTGCAAATGATTCTGATTCACTAAAATTCAGCAAAATGATTTTGATTTTGCAAAAAAAGGAAAAAAAAATCTGCGCGTTCTGTTATCTTGCAATCTAACATATATAATACGATATGTAGTGTGAACACCACAAAAGGTTTCAACAATATTCTGTTTAGAAAACATTATGCAGTATCCTCCGACATTCATGGTCTCTAGCTTTACGTAGCTACAGACGAACTGGTCGATCCGATATTTGGTGGCGGAACATTTAACAACGCATGGTATGCCAGTAACTTCATTAAAATGATATAAAAAAATATCAACGTTTCTCAGCCTCCCGCCTCTGTGTGTGTGTGTGTGCGTGTGCGTGTGTGTGTGTGTGCGTGCCTGTGTGTGCGCACAAACATGTGTACATTGAGAACGTGTATAAACCGTTCGTTTATTGGTTGACGCTTTTCACTTTAATCATTTATGCGCGTGGCCGTACGAGTGCAAAACCTCTGCATTCGTGAAGAATCGTGCGTGCGTGCGTGCGTGCGTGCGTGTGTGTCCGTGTGCGTGTGCGTGTAGAGGGATAAGTGGGTGGTGTCTGTGTGCGTATATACTGCGGTGTGTTCAGGCAAGAGGATAGTCGACATTCGTTTCCACTTCAATCTCTGGGGAAAATGTCACTTTGAAAAATCCGTTTCGGTGGAATATTCATAAGTAATGCCAGGGACTGACACTTTCTCTTGCAATGTTTTTAAAAAAAATATTGAAATACAGAAGTATCTGTTTGACAGCAAAGAGAACGTGTAGAAACTTTTTTTCACAGCTGAAGTGTACCAAAAAAAATTAAGTAGATCGACTGTCAAGGACTGTTTGCGAGCCTCGAAAAATGACATTTTATTTTCTGTTTGAACTTTTTGGATTTAGCTTCCTGAATCAGAAGTAGGCTGTTGCGCTTCGAGGAAAAGCAGTTGCAATCGCAGTTTGCACAATGGGCCGGATCTTTACAAGGCCCATCAAGGATTGCTTTGCAACAAACACTACACACCTCTCCAGAACAACGATCTGTGACGTGCCCAAACTCCTGGCGCTTGTAGCACTGCATTGGAGACGGAATGTACAAATGAACGCACACATACAAATAATCCACTTTGATGACTTGAGGCACTGAAGGGGTACAGAATGTCAGAAAGAGGGTGCTGGTGGGCACTCTTTCTATTCCTTTACGAACTGTGACTCGTCGCGCGTCAACTACACCTTGGAATCTCGGAGACGCCTCCAAGATCCAAGCACCTAATGACACCCTTGAACGTACTCAACTGTTTATGGAGAGTCACCCGGATCTCTGTCTACTAGTTTTATGGCTCTCAGCAGCTGTTCCGACAAGCACTGTTGGAGGAAGGCACTAAAAACCCATCAAATAAGACGATAAACCGATAAAAGAGGCCCATAACTGTGAGCAAGGAGAACACCAAAGCTTTGAAAGAAGTTTCTACATCTGTAAAGTTTCTACATCTGTAGAGTGAAAACACTACAACTTCTAAATGAGGGAAAGAACCTCCTAGAACTATTATACTAGCCACTTAATTGTCCTCTGAAAAAAACACCAAAAGAGAGGATACCAAATGATATCACAGGAGGTTGAGAACACTTGCGCTTTTTGAAAGGTGACCACCAGTTCCCATAAGAGCAGAACATTAAAACTTATGTAAAGATTCACACGCTGACTGATTACCATGTCAGGCTTTCTGTGGATTTAAGACACTCAGATCAGGAGTACCAGGTGCGCACCAGGGAATATTTCAGGAAGAGGATCAAAGACTTCACGAGCTCTGCAGCTCAAACCAAAATGATCTGAAAGCATGCGTCCATGTTCAGAGACCCCTTGATTCAGGAGACCTGCTCCAGAGCTCGAGTCAGCCTTTTATGCCTTTCCAGAAACTGTTCCCTCTGGTACTCCCCGTTTTGTATCCTTGTTCCACAGAACACCGACGTAGGAAACTGTGTTATCTTCTTGCCCACATGAAAAATCAACACCGAATCCTAGTAAGAAAACTTTAAATCCCAAGAGAGAACGGCAAATAAATCTGTGAATGGAGAATCTGAAGCTAGCAAAGACTACTCTAAAATCTGTGAATAAAGAAAACACAATACCCAGATAAATATGACATTAAACCCTTTGTATGGAAGCACCAAACCTTGAAAAAAAGACAGTGAATCTGTGAACGGAGAGACCCTGAGTTCTTAGAAAAATAAAAAACACAAAGAAGAAAAAATACCAAACCATTTGAAAGGTAAGGTATTGTTGCTTATAGGCCAGCCAACCGGAAAGGGCTGTATCAGGACTGTCACTGCGTCATTCATACAACTCATTGAAATACACCTAAAAAAAAATAATGGAAATTTCTAGAAGGAAACAATCAAAAACCAACAGAAAAAGCCTTCTTCTGTAAAAAAAAAGAACAAAAACTTGAGTGAAAAATGATGATTTTTTCAAAAATTCAAAGATCACATCAGGTGAGACATCTCTGAAGAAGAGGTTTTCATAGAGTCTGCTGTAAAATGCTTATGTCACATCATGCAAGTCCCAACACTCTTAAAGAATACGTTATGAGTGGTACATGACATAGAATGCATACCACGGAGCTTCTTCACTCTTTAAAAGAAACGGACGAGTTAAAAACGAATGGCCAGTGTGCAGCTGGCATGAAAGCTTCTTCTTTGCGACCACCAGGAATAAATGAGAGGAACTCTTTGGTTTAAACGGATCTGGAAAAGTTCGTTATCCGTCTGTTTATTCCAGTCCTCCCTGCCAGGTCTCTGATATAATAACTGTCTGTTTCAAATCTTAGTGGGGAATAGGTATGTTGCACAGTTTCTTGTAGTGGCATTCCTGGCCAAACGATCAGCTATTTTATTTCCCTGAATGCCAACATGACTCGATACCTAAGCTAAAACAATGTTGTGACCTTTTACTTTCAAAGAGGTTAAAAGTTGATTTTTTTTAAAATCTAGTAGTTCAGGATGATAGAGGTTACAACTATGGCCTCCAAAGTTGACAGCAAATCGGACAAAAACAGAAAGTCCTTGTTTGTAGATTAACAAATAATCTTCAGTGCTTGAACCAAAGCTGTAAATTCAGCAAAGTAAACATACGTGTCTGACGGAATATGCTTTGATAATTTTTGTGAGAAAAAAACAAACACTTGGGCAATTGTCTGCAAAAGCCACTCCATCTTCGGACATTAAACGATTAGTAAATATTTTTCTGAAAGGATGGGAATTTAGTACAGAGACCAGAAAGCAATGCCATGCACGCATGGTTACTGATGGATTCTTTGCAAAAAGCACTTGGATCAAAGCGGATTTCTGGTATCAAAAAGGTCCATGGAAGCTTATCTGGAAATTCGGAGAAGTCGGACAACTCCTAGATCAAGACCTGCATTCAGCGCATGGGGTTGCATACGAAGTCAAAATGCAGGAATACAGTTAGGTTTTTTTTATTTAAAAAAAAAAAAAAATTTTTTTTAGCAAATTTACTTTGAAAAACTGAGGAAAAAACAATCATAAGTAGGGTTTTCCGGTTTGACTATATATGAAATATTTAAGGATAGTTTTAGCCTGTGGTTGGATAATGAGGGTTCACCTGCCTCTGCATACAGGCTGGACACAGGGGTGGTAGGAATGCTCCAAGACAGAGACAAAAGTCCTTGATGATGAATAGGATCCAAGAGTTTCAGATAAGAGGGTCTCACACAGCCGTACACAACGCATCCATAATGCAGTTTAGAACGGACCAAGGCTCTGAATAGGTGTAGTAAAGTTTCCTTAACAGCGCCCAAGTCGGAGTGTGCCATGACCTGCAGAATATTCAGAGCTTTCTGGAAAGTTTTAAAATGTTTAAGGAAGTTAGTTGGGCTTTTGGTCAAAAATAACTCCCAGAAATGTGACCTCCTTTACAGCTGAAACTGAAGATTTCCCTATTCAAATTTCAGGATCAGCAAAGAGCTGTCGAAAATTATGAAAATGAATGCACTGGGTCCTTACAGTAGCAGAAAAGGTAAAGCCGTTGTCTTCTACCCAAAGACGTGTTTTATCCTCATAAAAATGGGGCCTGCGATGAACACTTGGATATAAGCTTCCAGTTGCATAAAGGGCAAAACCATATACAATGTGCAGTCGGAATCCTGTTGAACCGAATTAACTATGTTCTTTGTTTTTGTGCAAACCATCCGAAAGAACGCGTCCAAAGAAACACGAACTAACTACTACGCAAGAAGATTTTAACCCTGCACAACACTTGGAAGTGTCGGATAAAGAAGAAGAAAGTAGTAGAGTAAATGAAAGATCACACTCTCCCTGCACCGTGTCGCCTTCCCCGAGTTGATTCTTACTGGTCCCCGTTTTCCACGGTCGTTGATGGATGAGTGCCTTGCCCCTGTTGACAAAAACATCAATATTTTCTGTACACATTGAATATTCTGCGCAAAGGATTTTAACTAGCTAAAATTCAGCTAAAGGATTTTGATTCTGAAAAAAAGAAAAAAAATCTGTGCATTCTGTCATCTTGCAATTCAACAATATTTAGGTTAATACGGTATGTTATGTGAACAAAACAAAAGGTTTCATCAATCTTCCGTTTAGAAAACATTGTGCAGTATCCTTCGACATTCATTTTCCTAGATTTACATTGTTTAAGGCAAAGATTGCTATAAACGAACTGGTCGATCCGATATTTGATGGGGGAACATTTAACAACGCATGGTACGTCAGTAACGTCATTAAAATGATAAAAAAGATCAACGTTTCTCAGTCTCTCACCTGTGTGTGTGTGTGTGTGTGTGTGTGTGTGTGTGCGCGCGCGCGCATGTTGTATGTGTGTGCATGCGTGTGTGCAGAAACGTGTACATTGCGAACGTGTATAAACCCTTTTGTTCATTGGTATACGTTTTTTTTTCACTTAAATCATTTATGCGCGTGGCCGTATGAGTGCAAAAGAACTGCATTTGTAAGAATGTGTATGTGTGTGTGAGGGGGGGGGGGGGGGGGGGGAGTGGGTGGTTGTCTGCGTGTGTATATATTACGGTGTTTTAGGAGAGAGAATAGTAGGCATTCGTTTCCATTTCAACCTCTGGGGAAAATATTACTTTGAAAAATCAGTTTCGGTGGAATATTCATACATTTCTTTATACGTTAAGCCAAGGTATAGAATCAACACGTCCACATACTTCATGGATGCGAAACGAAACGCATCCCGCCTCCAACTTCACCACCCCTTTTCCCCTATTCCTCTAACCATGAGAGCCTTATATGTGCACTGTTCTTGCATCTTTATCAGGATCTCAATATACTTTAATCTCTCTTCCCCAACTGTCTCAGAGCAGTTTTCATACATCTGTGTTGTGTGGTTGAAAAAAAAGTGTATGCGTGTGCGCGTAAAGAGTGAGTGTCTGTGTTATGTAATATTGAGGGGGTGGGGGGGGGGGGGGGGGGGGGGGGAAGGGAGAGGGGGAGAGAGAGAGAGACTGACCCTCATGTTCAACACCGTCTTTCCTGTCTCGCTTCCAACTGTGACGATTGCCCAGACAACCAATTAACACCAAGGAACCAGACGCCAGGTCGATTGATGCAGCAGAATCCAAATGCTGAACGAATCCTTCACCGACACTTCTGGCATATGTGCAATTGTTCAAGCAGTCCTGAAACATACAGTACTTCTGTCAAATCTGCAGAGGCGAAGAATCAAGTATTCCTCCTTTGTAAGAATGAAACCTAGTTAAGACTACAGAATGCTCCGAAAAATGCCTTTGATCCTAAGAGGTAGAATGGAAAAATTGGAACGGAAAAAGTTATACGTTTTTGTTTGCTTCCTGTTAGAGATGCCGATTTGATTTTAACCGAAAAGCTGGTTTCAGATATTCCATTTGAGCTATCCAAAGCTGAGAGTGCTAGAGTGCTATGGGTTCAAATGTAATGTTTGAAACCCACAGTCATGGTTCACTTCACATGTAGAGAACGTTTCGTTATATCAAACTTACCGAGCAATTCTGCATGTAGCTCTACTTCCTAGGCTCGATAGACGTTAGTAATTACAATGAAACATCCCTCTATGTGTGTGTGGGTGTGTGCGTGCATACACATGTTGATTGTGGCATGGGATTCGAGAAGGGGCAGCAAGGGGGGGGGGGACTGGGGGGGAGGGAAGGGGAGACAAAAGCATGTTAATAGGTTCCCTAGAAATTTGTCACCCATTTTAAAAGTTTGTTTTGTGAAATACACAACGCCGACACTCGACAGAAAAGGGAAGCTTGTATCCAAGCGAATTCCCATTTTACACCTTTAATATCTGTAAAATGTTTCTTGCACTGCTCTTAAAATTGAACGATTTTTAACGCAGCGAACTGAAGCCTATCACCTGATCCCATTGGAAACGTAACTGTTCTCAAATAAACTATCAGAGTTTACCACTGGAGGTTGTTGTTGTGCCTGGTACAGTCTGGTTTGAAACCCTGGATGATTCTTCACGGTCGCCGTCTCACTTGCAGACCCGTCAGAGGAATGCGAGCGTCCTTTGGACAACTCCAAGGCATCCACACAGCCACCGACACATTGCCACAGCTCTGGCCGGGTACTGTCTCTCAGGACAGCATGGCGTGGGCATTCCCTAGGACATGCTGTGCTGTCTACTCCACTGGCATGCGCTGGCTGAAGGGCTACGAAATATCAACTTTCGGCCAAAGTCCAGTTCAAGGCCTGAATATGTGTTCTAAGAAGAGAACGTTGGGCATCCGGGCCTCCTGCATCCCTTGGGGAAAAATTCTGTGAAAGTTTCTAGTGCCGCTGCATTGAACGCAGTGACAGTCTTATAATATTCAGACCCTAGATTTGCATGTCCTTGCTGGAGATGGTAATTGTCCTGGAAGACGTAATGCAATGGTTCTCAGGTAGACTGGTTCCGATTCTCGGAGAATGATCACCCTTTACAAAAGTTATGACGAGGAGAAATCGCTCAACCGTGAGAATGAAGACAATCCTATGAAGAAGACACTAATGCCTACGGAAAAAGTTCATAAACACTGAACGTGGAAAAAAACATTAATGCCTATGATACGAGCAACTAGAACATGGGAAAACAACGATAAGCCCTATGAATGCAGCATATGCCCTAAAAAAAAAAAAAACAGAAAAAAAAGAAAACCATCAGAAAAGGACTCCGTCATTCTGAAAGCTTGCACTAAACTTTATGCGAGGCGAAAGAAGAGGAAACTAAACATTAAGGCAAAAAGACTGTAAACGCTATAGAGGAAAGATGCTAAAACTTATTTAAAGTGGAAAAAAAAATCTATAAATTGAGAAAGGACCACCCTAAACCTTTTGAAAAGAGGTGACTAAGCCCCAAGAAAATACCATGTGAAAGGGCACTAAACCTCTCGGATGACAACGCTAAACCCTACAAAAATATGAAACTACACTGTAAAATAAGCTTAACTTATTGCTTTGAAAGGGAGGAGACTAACCCTTTAGGGGAAGAGAACAGTAAAGTCTGTGAACTGAGGAAACCAGGCCGTCTAGAAGGACAACACTTGCTACCTGAAAAGGGTACTCAACCCTATGAAAAGAACATTAAACAAGAATATTCTAATGCCCATAAAAGGCAACATTAGATACTATTTGAAAGATGACACATAATCGTTCTGAAGAATGAACATAATAAAGACCAAGAAGTCGCGGCTAAAATCTGAGAAAGAATACACTGCAGCATAAAAAGCAGAAACAAGAGCCTAAGAATGATTTTCATACACGCTGAGAATGAAGAAGACAATGAAGTCTATGAAAAAAGATACTAAACCTGGGGAAAGACAAGGCTGTGAATGAGGCTTGAGCCTTTTAAAAGAAAAATCCATCTACAGAACACAGACTAGCATTTTGAAAGACGCTTACACTAAACAATATGAAAGAGTTTCATTTTTCTCTATAAAAGAAGCTGACGCTAACTCTTGACAAAAAAGGATTATATGCCCTATGGGAGAAGACACCAAAACATTTCAAGAACTCATGGGAGAAGTCCACAGCTGTAAGAAAGGGGAACACTAAAACCTCGGCTAGCAATACCTACGGAGTGAAAACACTACAGAACAAAAAGGATCCACATATTCACGCTGATCACCATGCCATTTACAGATGTTCTGTGTATCAAAGGACGCTCAGACCAGGGGGTACCAGGTGCGCACTAGGGAATATTTTAGGAAGAACTCTAAAGACTTCCTTAACAGCTCTGCAGCTCAGTCCCTGATGATCTAGAAAACATGCGTCCATGTTCCAGATCCCTGAGTAAGCAGGAGACCTGTATGTAGCAAAGTCAACTATTCATGCTCTTCCAGAAAATATTTCCTCTGGTACCCTCTGTTGTGTCCTTGTTACCACAGAACACTGACGTAAGAAACCTGAGCCACTATATTAAGCATATGAACGACTGGCAACAACGTTAGAAAGACGCACAAAAGTCGGGGAGAGAAAACATTATCGTGCTTTAAGAAGACAATAAACCCTGATTAAGATGACACTAAGCTCTTTTCACGAAGGACACAAAACAAGTGAAAATTTTTTTTTTAAAAAGCGCTGTGAATGAAACGAAGAAGACACTAAATCCTCAGGAAAAGGCAAAAAACATCTGAAAGCACACAGTGAACTTCTCCTACGAACCAGGTACTGAACTCTTGTTTAAAAACGAGATTCTAGGTCTACAAAAACACTACTAAAACATGAACGAACATTGGGGGAGGAGGGGGGGGGGGGCTGTGATGAAAAAGTGAAGAAGGAATGCGAAAAAAAAGGACTCTAAGTATAAGACCACCGCGCCTACTCTCCTAGCAGTAAAAAGCCGGATTCTCCAAGTTCACTCGTCCTGGAGTACAAAACGACTGAAGTATGAAAGAATTAGGGGGGGGGGGGGGGGGGGAGCTGTACTGGAAAAGTGCATGGGAAGAAATGAGGTAAAACAAGAGGGAAAGATTCAGTATAAGACCACCGCGTCTACTCTCCCTAGTAGTAATAAGGATTCCCCCGAGTTCACTCGTCCTGGTCTCCGTTTTCCATAGCCGTTGATGCTGGAATCTTTGTCCCTGTTGATGTAAACAAATACATTTAACAACAGAATTCTTGTGCAAATACTTCTCAAATAAAACTCACACAACAGTAATTTCATTTTTAAAGTTTGTATGATTCTTTCCTTCTCACGAACAATATTATTGTTTACCTATCCGTATGCACACACAAAATCTCTATGCTTGTCAAAAAAGAAAAAAAAATAGAGTGCACGTTTCTGTAGACTGGAGGGGTGGTCTGGTTTGTGGGAGTATCTTGTGTGTGTGTGTGTGTGTGTGTGTGTGTGTGTGTGAGAGAGAGAGAGAGAGAGAGAGAGAGAGAGAGAGAGAGAGAGAGAGAGAGAACAAACGAAACGAGAGAGAGAGAGAGAGAGAGAGAGAGGGAGAGATTTAATTAAGAATGTTTTTATACGCTCTCTTGTTTCATCAGGTTTAGCATCCCCCTTTCGCAGGGTTTAGAGTAATCATCTTCCATCACGCTTTATTTCTCCACCCTCTCATCCCCAATGAAAATCTAATTTCTGCACTGTTCCTCTTGGTCCTTAATACGTGTGTGAGGTAAGTTATGTTGTGTGGTTGAAAAAAAAAGTGAGAATATTTTCCTCGGCATTACGTTACTAAAGAACCGACAGCCGAGTTCCCTCAACAGATCTGTCAGTAAAATATGTAAATATGGGGCAGGAAAAAAGGTGGAAAGGCACAGAGAGGTAATGTACGGAGAATGGAGGGATGAAGAAGGGGGGGGTGGGGGGGGGAGAGGGAGTTGGTGATCTACTCTACAATGCATAAAAGGGGGGGGGGGGGGGGGGATGGGGTACAAGAAACCATTTGAAAAAAAAGCAAAAATCCTATAAAGTCCTGAAATCAAGCAAATGATTTTAACTACACCTACCTACCTACCTGCCTGCTTATGTTATTTGCCTTAAAATAAAAATAAAAATAAAAAAAGGACGAAACTTAGCAGTTAAACACCAGCTTAAGAATTGTTTCAAAGTACAGAATTTGCACTTACATCATCGTCAATACAGCACAGTGTTATCTTGCGATTTCTTTCCCAACACTTGAAGGTTCTTGGTGAGGATGGTAATTATCTGAAGACGTAGCACAATGGTTCTCTGGAACGCGGACACTAATTTCCGAACGGAGGTCAGCCTTGTATGGCCTGCCGAAAGAGAAAAGCCTTAAATTAAATTCTGAGGAAGAGAGGTCATTAAACCACGACGAAGAAAAAAAAAAACATCATATCATGCAGACACCGAGGCCTTTAGTTCATAAACAGCAAAACTAAAGAGGACACTAAAAGCCAGTGAAAGACGTTCAATCTCCAGAAAGAATACTCTGAATCCTGTGAATAAACACTAAGACTAAAACCCCTTGACAAGTTATATCAACCCTTCGAAAAAGTTTCTAACACTCTGGAAGAAGATAACGCTAAAATATGCGAATGGGGGATGCAAAATCTGATGGAAAAAGAGAAGTAAACCTTATGACAAAAGTGGCAATAAGCTCTATGGATGGAATGCATTTAAACAAAAAAAGAAAAGAAAAAAAAAAAAGCAGTCGAATAATCCCTTAAAAGCAGACCATAAATCCTTAAAGAAAGGAACACTAACCAATATGAGAAGAGACTCTCGTACCTTACCACACTCGATGATGACGGCAACCTTATGTCTCGAGAGACAGTGGTGTTGCGCCATGGATCAGTAAACTGCGGAGCTGCAGCGGCTTCTGTGCCTGGAGAGCCCGATCCTCGAGCGGCAGACTGTTCCAGCTGCTACAGGTGAAGTCTTGGTCATGAGTGTCGGTGGGTGCTGACGCAATTCTTGCCGTCTTCGACGCCTCCGTTCTTCCCAATGGGCCTCTCTGCTCTGCTTACTTGATGCCGGCCTTGATGGTACACCGCCAGCTGACCTGGTCTGAAGCTGCTCTCTCCAGGTCTGCTGGGTCGAGGCTGCCTGTTCCGAGGTCGCACTTGCATACATCCTTGTAACACAGGGCGGATCGTCCCGTGGGTCTGGAGCCCAGAGTCAGCTCGCCGTACAGCATGTCCTTTGGGATGGGATCATCGTCCATGCGGGCTGACGTGGACGGCGCAGGCGTCCCTGTGTCTGCATGGCGAGTATGCTAGGCATCCCTGCCTGGACAAGGACGTCCGTTTCAGTGATGCAGTCCAGCCAAGTAATGCCCAGGAGTCTTCTGAGGGCAGCGCAGGTGGAAGGTGTTCAGTCTGCGTACTTGTCCAGAGTACTTGGTCCATGCTTCGCTCCCACAGAGAAGAGCGCTCAGCACGCAGGCTTTGTACACTTTCATCTTGGTGTTTGACGTGAGCATAGTGGTGTCCTTGACTCTCTTCGCTGGACGGGCCATTGCTGTTGCTGCCTCGCTGATCCGCACGTTCAGCTCGGCGTCCCGAGAGAGCTTGCTGGAGATGGCGGAGCCCAGATAAATTCAGTCGTCGACCACTTCGAGAGTGTGATCGCAGATGGAGATGCGGGGAGTGCTGCTGGCGTCTTGGCCAATGATGTCTGTTTTCTTCAAATTGATAGTGAGGCCGAACTCGGTGCACGCATCAGCGTAACAGGTAATGCGCCTTTGTAGCGCTTCCTCGGTGTGAGCAGGAGGGCGGCGTCGTTTCTTTTCGGCGCCGTGTCCTGTTTTCACAGGGTTTTGTGTCCTTCCATAGAGTTTGATGTCCTCCTTTATACAGTATATTGTCCTGTTTTCCAGGTGTTAGTGTAAACTTCAGGGATATACTCTTCGTCTTTGCTCAGAAGGGTGCCAGGTTTAAGAGGCTTCCGTCACTCCTAATGTGGAGGAAGATGCCGTCTTCAGACTGTTGGCAGGTATTGCACAGCAGCAGGTAGAAGACGACGCCCAAGAGCGTTGGGGTGAGCACGCACCCTTGTTTGACACAGCTCTTGATCGGGAAGGGGTCTGAAGATGAACCATCGTACTGGACAGTGCCGTTTATATTTTCCTGGAATGACGTGATCTTCAGGAGCTTGGAGAGACATTCAATCTGGTGTAGTAAGGTTTCTGCTCGCGGCACTTCTCTTGTAGCTGCCTCAGGGAGAATATGATTTCGATCGTCTACCTCGCAGCTCTAAAATCGCACTGTGCCTTTGGGTACACTCGTTCGGCGAGTAGCTGCATCTGTTGAGGACGACGCGGGCGAAGGCTTTACTAACAATGCCAAGAAGGGATATTCAGCGACAGTTATTGCAGTTGCTGCGATTCTCTTTGGTTTTGTATAGCGTGATGTTTGCACCGAGGCATGTCCTGCTGTATGGTCCCCTTCCTCCCAACACTGCAGCAGAATCATGGAGGTGACTGAGGAGAGAACTCTCCTTGCCTGATTTGATGACTTCTGTCGGAATGCTGTCGCTACCCGGTGCTTTACCAAGTCGATGCCTTGCCTCGCCGTTCCTCAATAGTGTTGGGGCGTCGAGCTCCACCCGTGGCAGGCAGGGAGGGTGGTGGTGCTCTCAATGGCTGTGTGGGTGATCGACTTCTCTCTGGATTACAGCTTCTGGTAGTGTTCCGCCAGTCTCTCCCATCTGTTTGCTGCAGTCGGTGATGACATCCGCCCGACATACATTTTAGAGGAGCGATCTTGATGGCACTAGGGCCGAACGCTTTCTTCATGTCCTCACACATGGCGCGGATGTTGCTGCAGTCGGCAGAGATCTGGATGCCCTGGCACAAGTTCAGCCAACAATCACTAACGCATTTACGGGCGATCTGCTTGGTGGTGTTGCAAGTTTTTTTTTTCGGAGTGCTGCCAGCATCTTCTTTGAGGCTCTCTCTTGTGATCTAGGAGTGCGGCTCGCTTAACAGCAATGGCAGGCTCCATCACCACGATTCTTGTTTCGAACCAGTCCTCATTCTTCCGCACTCCCTTCCCATAGGTGTCTGAGGCGGACTGGTAGGTGGCATCGCGGCTGTGGTTCCACCGTGATGAAGCGCTGTTTGTCGGGCAGTCCTCTAGGGGCCTTGTCATGGTTCTGGCGAAGCGTTCGCGCAGTTCTGGCACTGATGTCATGGGCTGTGTTGATTCGAGGACGTCCCTTCTGCTCCGAGATTATCATACTAGCCCCTGCAAAAGATGACATCAAAGAATATGAATGGATACTGAATCCAAGGGAAAAAGAAGACACTTGATCCTACTGAAGATTACACTAACCCCTAGAACAACGGAACACTAAACTGTATAAAGGACATTAAAACTCTATGAAAGGATACTAAACCCTACGACAACAGGACACAGCGTCAAACAGGAGAAAATGCTAACACCTGTGAAATGAGGACACAAAATCATATGAAAAAAGAAACTAATCACTCAAAAAAACATGAAAGAACGCTAAATTAGATTATACTAAATCCTATGAATAGAGAACACTGCTTACTATTTGATGGACGACACCCTATGAAAGAAAGACATTAATACCTATGGATGGGCCCACATGTTGACTCGTGATTATCATGTCGGACTTTCTGTGGATTTATGGATACTCAGATCAGGAGGTACCAGGTGCGCACAAGGAAACATCCGGGAGGACCAAAACATTCCTCAACAGCACTGCAGCCAGACCCAGTTTATCTGAAAACACGCGTCCATGTTCCAGATCACTGAATCATGTCACACGCTGCAAAGCTTTGAGTCAATCTTTCACGCCCTTCCAGAAAATATTCCCTCTGGTACCTTGCGTAATGTATCCTTGTTCCACAGAAGACCAACATAAAAACCGAGAGCACACATGCTGGTCATACGAAAGAAAGACTCTGTAGAATGGTAATGGTAATGTTGCTTATTGCAGCTGACCGCAAAGGGCCATATCAAGGACTCTGTAAAAAGGACAATTCTAAACCTCGAGAAATGAGACTCGCACACTTGTGAATGAAGGGGGCAGTAACCTTGGGAAAGAATACACAAAAGCCTTTAACATTAAAAAAAATATCTGAACACTTTGAATGAAGGGGACACTAAATACGTAAAATAAGTGACTGAATCCTGCGATTGAAAAAAAAAAAAAACACGGAGTTCTTGGGTGTGGGGTGGGAGAGACGATTAAGCCATAGAAAAAAAAACACAACCCCCTTCAAAGATCCAGGTGCTATGAACACCGCTTTGGACGATACGCTGGTGAAGCTTGTGATCCGCTGCATTCACGTGTCCTGGTCACCCTTACCGCAGCCAACAAAGCAGGAGTTCTTGCCCCTGTTGACAGAAACGTTAGCATTTCCTTTAATACCCGACTTCCTGTATAAATAAATTTTATACTCTCACTCAATTGAGCACAACTGTTCTGATTTTAGTAAGTTTTCTTTTCTTTTTCTTTGGCCATAAGACAATACTTTGGTTAACAAGGTATATCATATGAACAACATAATAATAATAAAATATATAGCGCCTATTCTCTAGAGACCAAGTGCTTTACAATCAACACTCGTTTACAAACGGGCTGCCTACCTGGGTGGTGCCGACTGAAGAGCTGCCAGCTGGCGCTTCATTCATTTTAAACACCGTTCAAATCGTTCGCTCAGTTATCTTACTTCCTCCATTCTTTCAATCTCTCAAGGGTCATGCTATGGTAACATGTCAAAACGGCCAAACGAAAGTTGGTGATGGGATTTTACGTGTGTGCAAGAGTTATGCGTGCTGCATTATAGATCGTAACATAAAAGTATTTCACCAGCTTCTATATCACGAACGAAAACGTAAAAGGGTCGCTATGACGGACCAGAATTTCATAAGACCCATCTGCTCTCGAAAAGTAAAAATGGTATCCTGCTCTCAAAGTGGCTTGAATTCCAGTTCCTTCTCTATGTGCCGAGTTTGAGCTCAGAATGTCAGTGTCGGCAAGTGCCTGGGGACTGTAGTAGTATGACCGTAAATGCAGATTTGCTCCATCACAAAATTGTGTGCGTGTATGTACGTGTGTGCGTGCGTGCATGTGTGTGTGTGCGTGTATGTAAAAGTGAAAGACAGAGTGTGTGTGAACGTATATGCGAGTGTTTGTGAGTGAGAGAAAGAGGAAGAGAGAGGGGGGAAAGAAAGAGAGAGAGAGAGTTGTGTATGCATGTGCACATGTATACGTATGTCTTTACGTCTTTATTGGAGGAGGGGGGGGGGGGGGGGGGGGGGGGGGCAATGGGAAGGTGGGGGAGAGGAAAAGCGTAACATCACTGTCCATTACAAGTTTGTTATCTTCTTCACCAAAATGAAAGGTTCATTTGGTGAAAACGTAGGATGGCAAATGCGCAGGGTCAATCAAAATTCACATTCTATTCACCCGTGCGTTTCTGCACAGTATTTTCTGTTGTCTTCGTCAAACTGTGGGATTTCGACGTTGAAAAATTCTTCCGCTTCTCTTCATTTGATTCTTACAAGAATATCACTCCAGACGCACACACGCGCGCGCACACACACCACCTTCACAACGCTGAAACCTGTTAAAAACAAGGCATTGAACAGTGGACAAGAACAACATTCTAAATCCCATGAATTGAACCCATGTCCTACACAAAGCCATTTGAAATAGAATTGAAATATTTAAAGATTGCACAAGACCGTACTCAAGTAGGACAATAGCCCTACCAAAAAAAACAAAAAAAAAAAAAAAAAACACTGCACGTAATGACAGAGGCCTGTGCACCCTGTGGGAGAAAAACGTTAAAACTTTGTGAGAGAGGACAAAAAAAACCGTAACAACGGAGACCATAAACTCTTTAAAAAAAAAAAAAGACATTTTCCCACACGAAAGAGGATTCATAGCCCTATGAAAAGACGACACTAAATAATACATGGGACACTAAACACTATGGAAAGAAGACTCTAAACTGTATGCAACAAAGACACAATACCTTTGGAAACTGCGAAAATACTAGATTCAACAAAAAGAAAACACTAAACCATATGAACGTATCCCATAAATCGCAGGGAAGCAAAAATAAAAATAAATAAAAATATTTTTATGTATATAAAGACGACACCAATCCGTGCAAATAAGACAATTTCTATGAAACGAGAACACCCAACTGTATGAACGAACACACAACCCTCTGAAAGGAGATGCTCAACAATATGGAAGGACGACACTAAACACCAGTGAAAGGAGAAAAGTAAACCTGAAGGACGACACTGACCCTCAGGCCTTATCAAAATGACCGTAAATCCTGTGAGAACCTCTAACCTAGTGAAAACAAGACACGTTGAAAGGAAAAACACCAACACCATGAGAAAAAGAAGAGGAAAAGAATCATGGAAAGAAGAAAAGAAAGTGACCCGTGTAAAAGGAGAATACGCAACTCTGTGGACGAAAGGGGGGGGGGGAGAGGAAGGGGACACTAAACCCCATAGAAGAAGAACAGGAAAACTGTGTGGAGGGAGGGTGGGGGTATGGAAGACATCGCGCGTTATACGAAGAGGACACTACACCCTGTTAGAGGAAAGAGTTAGCGAACCTTCAAGAAAGAGAACTATCAACTCTGAGGTGGGGGGGGAGTAGAGTATTGGGGATTGAGCATCGAAGACTTGTGGAATGAGAACTTGAAACCCGGATATGTGGGCGCGGGAGGAGAGGACAACGAATTAAAACGAATCTCGAAAGAAAGTGTGTGTGTGTGTGTGTGTGTGTGTGTGTGTGTGTGTGTGTGTGTGAGGGGGCGGGGCAAAGAAATAGAGCAAAACTTGTAAACGAAAGGAATTGAAATATATCGAACTTTGTACACAAGAGGCCTGAAAACCCTTAAGTGGGTGAGGATGGGAGTGAGACACTAAGCCTCGCTGAAAGAGGTCAGGAACCCTGGTGGGGGGGGGGGGGCAGGGAGGGAGTGAGGGATACACCAAACTTTTATAGAAAAAGATCTTGAAAAACCCAAGGGGGGGGGGGGGGGGGGGGGGGGGGGGGTTACACGGAATTTTATAGAAAAGAAGAGAT
Source organism: Conus betulinus (assembly GCA_016801955.1). NCBI lineage: Eukaryota > Metazoa > Mollusca > Gastropoda > Neogastropoda > Conidae > Conus > Conus betulinus. Next base: position 56,313 of record JADBJO010001022.1, read on the forward strand.
ACAAAACCGGTGGATGGAAAGAGAGACACTAGATCTTATAGAAAGACACGAAACCCGTGGAGGGCAAGGGGAGGTGTGTGTGTGTGTGTGTGTGGGGGGGGGGGGGGGGGGGGGCGCGAGTGGACGAAAGACACTGAACCCCAGGAGAAAAAGACACACAAGTTTATTATGTGGCAAAACAGACACCGACCATTGTAGGACACGAAATTCTGGAGTGTGAGAGACACCGAACCTTTGCAGAAAGAGGTCTTGCAACCTGGGGGTGGTGGGGAGGCTCGCGGAGACTCTGAGCCTCGTAGGAAAAAAAGACACAAAACATTGTCGGGTGGGGTGGGGTGGGGGTAGGGGCAGAGACACCCGAGCCTTATTCTGTAAGTTTGCAAAACACCGAATCTTACAGTTGGACAAGAAGTTCTGTGAGGGGGAAAGATACTGAAAGTTATTTGAAGAGGACTCAATACTCTGTGGTAGTTGTGGTGGAGAGCAAGATACTCCGAGCATTAGAAAAAGATAATACAGGAAGGGGAGGCGGGGGAGGGATAAACATGGAACGTTACAGAAAGAGGACACCAAACCTGGGGGATGGAACACCGAGTCTTAAGGACAGACGACACGGAAATCTATCGGGATGGTGTAGTGGGTGTAAGAGACACTGAACTTCAAAGACAGGACACAACTTCGCGTGGGGGGGGTGGTGGGGGTGTCTGGTAGGCGTGGAGCTAGAGACATGAAACATTATAGAAAGAGGAGGGTTAAGGGGAGGGGGGAGGAACGCCGAACCTTATAGGAAGAGGTCAGAAAACCCTAGGGGTGGGAAGAAAAGGGGACAAGACACATCAACCTTGGTAAGCAGACACCACACCTTATAGAAATAAGACACGAAGCCCTGTGGGATGCGAAAGAAATACGTAATTTTATAGTCTTAGAACACGAAGCCCTTTGAGAGGCGAGAGAGACGCCGAACCTTACAGTGTCAGAACACGAAGCCCTGTGAGGAATCAAAGAGACACTGAACCTCTAAGAAAAAGAACTTGAAGCCCTGGGGCGGGGTTTGGGGGATGGGGCGAACGAGACACCGAACTTTACTGATATAGGACATGAAACCCTACGGGGGTGGTTAACGACGCAGAACCTATAAGACACAAAACCCACGGGGGGAGGGGGGGGGGGGGGGGGGAGAGCTTAAAGACACTATGGAAAGGGGGAGGGGGGGGGCACTGAACGTTATAGAGAAAGAACACAAAAGCCTGGGCAAGGCTGGGAGCGAACACTAAACCTTACGGGAATGGGCGGGGAGATGGAAAGCATTGAATCTGATAGAGGACACGAAAACAAAGCTTACAGAAAGAACGAACGAAATCCTGGGTAGAGGGGGGGGGGGGGGGGGGGGGGAAAGAGACACCAAACCTTAAAAAAATAGGATCAAGAAAGCTTGGAAGGGGGGAGGGGAAGACACCGTACCCTGAGAAAAAAAAAAAAATTACGAAATAGACACTGTGTGGGGGAGAGAACGGAGAAGACATCAATCATTACAGAAAGTGGGAACAGAACACTGGTGGGAGAGGGGAGGGAGAGACTGAACCACATGGAAATTGGAAACGAAACCGTGTAAAGGGGAAACGAGGCGCCCACCCCAGAAAAAAGGACACTAAACCCCGAGGATGGTGGGGGGGGAGTGAGGAAGGCCTAGAACCATGTTGAAGGTCGAGAAAGAAAGCATGCAGTCGGAAAACGAGATACCCAACATTATAGAAAGAGGGCCGTAAACCCTGTTGTTGCGGGGGGGGGGGGGGGGGGGGGGGGGGGGCACGAACTCTTATAGAAAGAGAACACCAAACCGTCGGGGGGTGGGGTGGGGTGGAGACGAGAGACAGAACCGACAGAACCGACAGGAGGATACAAAACTCAAAGAGTGTGTGTGTGTGTGTGTGTGTGTGTGTGTTTGTGGAGGATGCAAAACTCTGTTGCGGAAAAAAAACACTAATCTCCAAATGTAAAAAACCTGGAGGGGGGGGGGGAGGGTAGGGAAGGGATAAAGAAACCATGCTCATAGAAAGAGGACATGAAAACCGTGTGGGAGGGGCGGGGATATTAAACTTCATAGAAAGACAACACGAAAGCCGGGGAGGAGAGAAAGTAGGAGGCGCAGGGGAAGGCACTGAACCGTATGCAAGGCAGGAAAATCGCAAGACCTTTAACCTGAAATGACACAAAACCAGGGGGGGGGGGAGGAGGGGGGGGGGAAGGGGGCGCGCGGAAGGGAGGCAGATGGGAAAGCGGCACCAAAGCTTTAGAAAGAACAAAAAATCCGGGGGAAGGGGGGAGCGAGGGGCGAAGTGGGAGTGGGGAGCACAGACGTGATGTTCCTTACGATCCGACTCCGCCATTGATCTTGTTGGGTGAGAAGGCAGCCAGGGGTAAGGGGTGTGGTGGTGGTGTGGTGGTGTGGTGTGGTGTGGTGTGGTGTGTCTGCAAGTGCGTCTGCACTCATGTGTGTGTGTGTGTGTGTGTGTGTGTGTGTGTGTGTGTGTGTGTGTGTGTGTGTGTGTGTGTAAAACAAGGTGTGAGTGATTAGGCGTATTGAGAGATCTGAGAGAGAGAGAGAGAGAGTGTGTGTGTGTGTGTGTGTGTGTGTGTGTATAACAAGGCATTCACGAGTCATTAGGCGTATTTAATACCATCTGACTGCGCCATTGGCCTCGTTTCGTGTGTGTGTGTGTGTGTGTGTGTGTGTGTGTGTGTGTGTGTGTGTGTGAGTGTGTGTGTAAAACAAGGCATTCACGAGTCATTAGGCGTATTCCATACCATCTGACTGCGCCATTGGCCTCGTTTCGTGTGTGTGTGTGTGTGTGTGTGTGTGTGTGTGTGTGTGTGTGTGTGGCATTGTGCGTGGCGTGTGTGTGTACCATGTGGTGCGCGTGCCTCGTGTGTGTGTGTGTGTGTGTGTGTGTGTGTGTGTGTGTGTGGTGTGTGTGTGTGTGTGTTAGGTGTCTATATGTATTGTGTCTGAGTGGCTGTGTGGCTCATTTCGTGTGTGTGTGTGTGTGTGTGTGTGTGTGTGTGTGTGTGTGTGTGGTGTGTGTGTGTGTGTGTGCGTGCGCGCGCGTGTGCGTGTGTGTGTGTGTGTGTGTGTATGTATGTGTGTGCGCGTGTGTGTGCGTGTGTGTGTGTGTGTGTATGTAACATGGCATTCACGAGTCATTAGGCGTATTCAATACCATCTGACTGCGCCATTGGCCTCGTTTCATGGTGTGTGTGTGTGTGTGTGTGTGTGTGTGTGTGTGGCATTCACGGTACGTGTGCGAGTGTGTCTGCAAGTGTGTCCGACTGTGCGTGTGGCAACCTAGTGTCGTGTGTGCGTGCGTGCGTGCGCGCGCGCGCGGTCGTGTGTGTGTGTGTGCGTGTGTGTGTGTGTGGTGTGTGTGAATGTTTGCAAGTGCGTCTGCATGTGTGTGTGCAAGTGTGTGTGTGTGTGTGTGTGTGTGTGTGTGTGTGTGTGTTATAAGGCATTCACGAGTCATTAGGCGTATTTAATACCATCTGACTGCGCCATTGGCCTTGTTGTGTGCGTGCATGCGTGCGTGTGGCAAGGCATTCACGAGTCATTGGGCGTATTCAATACCATCCGACTGCGCCATTGGTGTGTGTTTGTGTGTGTGTGTGTGTGTGTGTGTGTGTGTGTGGTGTGTGTGGTGTGTGTGTGGTGGTGGTGGGGTGCGTTGTGGTGTGGTGTGGTGTGGCTTGGTGTATGGTGTGGTGTGTCTGTGAGTGCGTCTGCATGAGTGTGTAGGCGTGTGTGTGTGTGTGTGTGTGTGTGTGTGTGTGTGTGTGTGTGTGTAACACGGCATTCACGAGTCATTAGGCGTATTCAATACCATCTGACTGCGCCATTGGCCTGGTGTCGTGTGTGTGTGTGTGTGTGTATGTGGATGTGGGTGTGGTGTGATGTGTGGTGTGTGATATGGGTGTGGTGTGGGTGTGTGTGTGGCGTGGTGTTTGTCTGCAAGTGCGTGTCTCCATGCGTGCGTGTGTGTGTGTGTGTGTGTGTGTGTGTGTGTGTGTGTGTGTGTGTGTATGAAGAAGGGGGGTGGGGGGGAAGAAGACATACCAAACCTTGTGGAAAGAGAACACGAAACCGCGTGGGCGGACCTTATGGAAGACACACACGAAACCATACGGACGTTCTGTGGAAAGAGACGTCGAACCATACAGAAAGAAAAAAACACCTGGAAGGTGGGGGAGGCGAGTGGAAGCACTCCAAATCTTGCAGAAATACAATACGAACCCCTGCAAGGAGTGAAAGAGAGAATGGGCTACACAGTAAGTGCACAAGAAAGCCAATGGTGGGTAAAAAAGATACCGCAGTTTGTAGAAAGAGGACAAAAAAAAAACCGTGAGAAGGGGTGATGGGTGGGGTGAGGGTGACGGGACACCCGATTATCACAGAAGTACACGAACCCGGTGATAGGAAAAGAGAAACAGAACTTTCCAGAAAGAGAACACGAAAACCTTTTATGGGAAAAAAAAGACAAGGAAAACTTTATAAGGACATGAAACAGAGGCACGGAAAGAGGCACCGATTCCTAGAAAAAGAGAACACGAAAGCCTTGGGACGGGTGGGGCGCAGAGCGACACTGAACCTTATAGAAAGAAGACACACATGACTAAAGGGGGGGGGGGGGGGGGGGGGACACCAAACCAAATATAGAAAGAGGGCACGAAATCCGGAGACGTGGCGAGACACCAAACCTTGTAGAAAGCTGGCATGAAACCAAAAGAAGGGGTGTGTGGTGGAAAAGAGACGCCGAAACCGAAACTTACAGAAAGAGGGCACAAAACCTTGAGGGAGAGGAGGGGGAGCGGGGGGGGTCACCGAACCTTATACAAAGACGACACAAAACCCCTGTGGGGGGGGGGGGGGGGGGGGGGGGGGGGGGGGGGGGAGGGAGACACACACAACCTCACAGAAAGAGGAAAACAAAACCATTGAGGGGTGTTGGCGGACACGCAACCTTATCAAAGAAGACATTTAATCATCTGGCAAGAAAAAATGGGTCACTGATCCTTATAGAAAAGGGGACACCCGGGTGTTAAGAAACATCGGATTCTTATCAAAGGAGGGCACAAAACCCAGGAGGGCGGGTGTGTGTGTGAGTGGGAGGGGGGGGGGGGTGGGGGGGTGGAGGTACACAAAACCCTAAAGGCAATGGATATGAAACCCTGGAGGGAAAAGAGACATTAAACCTGGTAGACAGCTTCAACACTGGGGGTGGGTTAGGATGGTGAAAAGACTCCAACCTTGGAGTCAGAGGGCCCAAAACCCTGCTGGAGGGGGGGGGGGGGGGGGGGGGGTGAGAGGTAGAGACGCCGAACATTCTAGAAAGAGAATACAAAAACCCTGTGTGTGGGGAGGGGGAAGACGGGGGGGACGCCGAACCTGGCAGAAAGTAGACAATAAGGTGAGTAGGGAAAAGAGGTACTGAACTTAATAGAAAGAGAATGCAAAACCATGGCGGTGGGGGGGCGGGGGGGGGGGGGAAAGAGACACTGAAATATGTATGAAGAGGAAACGAAATTGTTCGGGTCGAGGAGAGGACATCAATTCTTAGAGAAGGAAGACAGAGAAAGAAAGAGAGATTGAGGGGAGGGGGGGGGGGGGGGGGAGAGAGAGAAGAGAGAGGGGGGGGGGGAGGGGAGGGGAGGGTCAACGAACCATACAGAAAGAGTACAGGTAAACCTAAGGCGGGAAAAAGACACTGAACATTACAGAAAGGGGGGACACAAATCCATGGGAGGAAGGAGGACCTGGGGGTGAGGAAGGGTAGGGAAGAGAAATACTAAACCGCACAAAGAGGACACAAAACCTTGGGAAGGAGGAAGAGAGACACCGAATCTTACAGGGAGAGAAGACGAATCCACGTGGGAAAGAAGGGGGGGGGGGGGGGGGTGTTAGGGGAGCTAAAAAACACAGAAGCTTACATAAAGTTGACTCGAAACATTTTTTTTTTTGGGGGGGGGGGGGGGGGGGGGTGGGGGGGGGGACGGGGGGGGGGGGTGGGGGTAGACACAGAGCCGTACATCAAGACAAGAAACGCTGATGGGAAAGAACACGATATCCTGTGCATGTAGAAATACGAGCCTAAACCTTGGGGTGGGGTTGGAGGAATCAGAAAAATGAAAAAAGGGGGGGGGGGGGGGGGGGGGGGGGGCACCGAACCTGATAAGAGGGCACGAAACCTTGCGGCAGGGAACAGACACCAAATCTTGTGGAAAGGGAACACTAAAAACTGCCTGGGATAAAAACATATTGATTCCAAGAGGGAAAACAGGACAATCAGTACGGAAAATGGAGCAGACACAAAACCTATTGGAAAAAAAGGCGGGGCTGGGGGGGGGGGGGGGGGGGACGAAAAAAAACTTTTAGAAAGTGAATACGAAATCCTTAGTGTGTGCCCGAGATGGGAGGGGGGCACGAACCTTGTATATCGAGGACCCGAAACCCTCTTGGGGCGGGGGAGGTGGGGGGGGGGGGAAGAAACCAGACTTTACAAGTAAGGAAAATGAAACGCTGTGGCGGTAAAACAGACGCTGAACATCACAGAAAGAGAACATGAAAAACCTGTGTGTGGAGAGGTAATGATGAGGCGGTGAGTTGGGGTGGGGGGTGGGGGGAGGGGCAGGCACCAAATCTTGCAGAAAGAGGACACAGAAAGAGAAAGGAGGAAAAAAACCATGGAGGGTGGGGTGGGACGGAGACAATGAACCTTACTAAAAGAGAACATGGAACTCGGGAAGAAGCGCGGTGCACGGGGACCAAATCTTTGAGAGGACAGGAGACTCTGCGAGATGGGAAAGAGACACTGAAAGACACAGGAAGAGTACAAGAAAGCCTGAGGTGCGCAAAGAAACAACCAACACTGGGGGTGGGTGGGTGGGACTAAGGACTAAAAGAGAAAATGAAATCTATAGGGAGGTGAAGGTGCAGAGACACTAAATCTTACAGTAATAAAAACAGCAAGCTTTGAAAATGGAGGAAGAGACACCAACCTTACAAAAGAACAAAAGTGCGGGGGGGGGGGGGGAGGGGGGGGGGTTCTTATTGAAAGGGACACATAAATCTGTCGGATGTAAAGCTACACCGAACTCACTGAAAGAGGACACGAAACCAGAGGATGTGCAAGGTGGAAGAGACACAGAAACTTATAGAAAGAGGACACGGTGGGGGGGGGGGGGGGGGGGGGGGGGGGGGTAGAAACGAAGAACTTTGTAGACAGCGGACACGAAACTGTAAGATGAACATAGACACTGAACCTTAAGGAGAGATAACACGAACACTGTAGAAGAGAGAATCTTTACTGAAAGGACGCACAAAACTTAAGTGGGGGAGGGGGGAAGGGAAGGAGAAAAGAGACCAGACCTTCTAGAAATAAGACATGAAGCTGGGGGGAGAGAGGGGGGGATTACTGAGCCTTATAGTATGCAGATACTAAATGGGAGAGGGCGGGTAGTGGAGAGACACCTAGAATTAAAGAAAAGATAGACAAAAACCTGTGTGTGTTCAGGACAGGGGGGGGGGGGGGGACCCTAAGTCGCCGCCGAGAACATGAAAGCCTAGGACCTGAGGGTGAGGAAGAGATTAAGCTCCATAGAAACACGACATGGGAGGCTTGGTGGGGGACAGGACACACTGTGAAGGGGGGAAGGGGGTAGGGGAGACATCGAAACAGAAGACACGAAAAACCCAGGGGTAGGCTTGTGGGAGCGGCAAACATTCAAGGGACAAAAAACCATGTGGGGAGGGGAAAAAAAAAAAGACTCCCAACCTTCTAGAAAGAGGGCAAGGAATCCTATGATAGTGGGAAAATATCAAGGAACTATACAGAAAGAGTACAAGAAACCCTGTTGTGGGTGAAGAAACGCTGAATATTGTAGAAAGAGGACATGAAACCATGAGGAGGTGGGGGGTGGAGGTGGGGGGAGGGGACGAGAGAGACACTGAACTTTTGAAAGAGGACGCAAAAACCCTGGGGGTGTGGGGGAAGACACATCAAACCCATAGAAAAAGAGAAACCCTGGGGGAGAAAAAAAGGGGGTGGTGGGGGGGGGGGGGGGGGGGCGAATTTTATAGAAAGAGGGCACCAACCATTTGGGGGGGGTGGGGGGTGGAAGAGACGCTGAACCTTACAGAAAGAGAACACGAAACACCTTGGGTAGGGGAGGGGGAGACACCGAACCTTCTAGAAAGAGGACATACAATCGTGTTGGGTGTAAAGGTCCACCGAACTTTACTGAAAGAGGACACAAAACCCTGGTAAGGGCTGGGGTGGATGAGACACTGAACCTTATAGCATGGGGACACGAACCCCTTTGGAGGAGAAAAAAGAGACAGAGCCTAATGGGAAGGACACAAAAGCGTGTATGAGGGCACAAGACCTAACCATTACAGAAAGAGAGCAGGAATGCTTTTATTTGGGGGGGGGGGGGGGGGGGGGGGGGAGAAACATTACGCCTTATAGAAAGAGAATACAAAAGTACAAAAGCCTGCGAGGCAGAGATGATAAGCCCCACAGAAAGCAGACACTAAAGAATAGGGGTAGCCGGGGGAGGGGGGGGGGGGGGGGGGGAGGACAAGGAAGGACAGACACCAAACCTAAAAGTAGGACAGTAAACCCTTTCACTGACGAACAGAACCCGGAACCCTGTGTGCGTATTGGGGAGTGGGGGGATGTGATGGGAAGAAAGGCAGTAACTTATAGAAAGAACAAGAAACCCTGTAAGGGCAGATGAGAAACCGAACCTTAAAGACTGTACGAAACCATATGAAAAGAAGAAAAAGCAGCAAACCAACCTTACAGAAAGAGGGCACAAAACCCTTGTACGGGCGGGGGTGAGTAAAGTGAAAGAGACGCTAAACCTTGAAGAAAGAGGACACAAAACACTGTTCGGGAACAAAGAGACCCCGAACCCTACACAAAAAAAAACACAAAACCCTGGACGGGGGGGGGGGGGGGGGGGGGGGGGGGGAGTGGGGAAGGGAGGGTGAAACAGGACACGAAAACCTGTGACGGGCAAGAGCCACTGAACCTTGTAGAAAGAAGACATGAAACCGTTTTTTAGAGAAAAGAGACCAATTCTAGAAAAAGGACAGGAAATCGTGGAAGGTGTGTGTGTGGTGTGTGGGGGGGGGGGGGGGGGGGGGGGGGGGGGGGCGAATGAGACACAGAATCTTATACAAAGAGAACACGAAACTTTGAAAGAGAAAAGACACACTGAAAGAGGACACAAAAACCATATGATGGGAGAAGAGGCACAGAACAGTATAGAAAAAGTAGTCTGATAGAAAACACACTACCTTTTTCGGGGGTGGGTGGGAAACGGGGGTCACAGAAAGAGGGGGAACGAAATTCTGGGGGAAGGAGACATTGAACCTTCTTGAAAGAAGACAGGAAATTCTGTGGGGACAAAAGAGATACAGGACAATGTGGAAAGAGCAGACAAAACCCTGAGGGCCGTGGGAAGGGTCGGAGGAGCTGGGGCTGGGTGTGTGTTTTGAGAACTATCTTTGTAGATAGCCTGAAAAACTGTGGAGAGAATATATGAGACACAAACTTCGTAAAATGAGGACACGAAACTCTGGCTGCGAAAAGAGACGATGAATTTTAAAGAGAATAAGAAACCCTGGGGATGGTGGGTGGTGGTATGAAGAGACACCAGAACTTATAGAGGAGACAGGACACTGGAGGTTGGGGTTGGAAAAGACAGCGAACGTTTGAAAATGATAGGAAATCTGGGAGAAGGGGGTGGACACGCCGATCCTTACAGATAAAGAAGAAACCCGGAATGAGGGCGAGAGAAAGGAGCGACACCAAACCTTATGAACAGACAAGCAACCCTGTAGAGGCAGACAGGAAGATACACCATGCTTTATAGATGGAAGAAACAAATCCAAGTCGCAGGGAATAAGAGGAAAGCGAAATTTGTCCAAGCAAAAAATCCAGTATAAGTGGGGTAGGGTGAGGAAAGAGACACCGAGCCTTGTAGAAGGAACACGAAACCCTGGATAGCCGAAAAGAGACAGTAAAACTGAACCCTGATGGAGGACACAAACCCATGTGACGGGGGAAAGATTCGCCGAACCTTGTATAAATAAAAAGTCGCAACCGCCTGGGGGAAAAAAAGACACCGAGAAAGATGACATGAAACCGAGAGAGGGTAGGGATGGAGGAATAGACTCTGAACCCTATAGAAAGGACACGAAACCCTGGGGGAGGGGGGGTGGGGGGGAAGACACAGAATCTTGTAGAAAGAGGACAAGAAATCTTGTGGTGGGAAAAGAGAAACAGAAGTCTGTATAAACAGGGGCACGAAACCCTGCGGGAAGTAGAAGGGAAACCGCCTTACACGAAAGAGGACACGAAACCATGGGGTTAGAGAGACGCTGAACCCTATAGAGGGACACGAAACTCGCCGGGAGAGGGAGGGTGCTGGGGGATGGGCCCACCAAGTCTCATGAAAATAGGACACAAAACCTATGGGTGGGAGTAGGGAGTGAACAAAAACATTTGTAAAACGAGGGCAGGAAACCCTGTGGTGGGAAGAGTCACTAAACCTTATAGACAGAGGGACACGAAGCCCTGTGGAGGGGTTGGTGAGGGCAGACACTAAGCCTCGTAGCTAGTGGACATGAAACTCTGTGGGATAAAGACACTCAGCCTTGTTAAAACATCCGAGTGACTGATGTTCAGGTGGATGACGGGAAAACGAATCATCTGCATCATTTGGCTCCACCTAGGTAGGAAACCTTGTGTAAATGCGAGTGTGGACTGTGAAGCACTTTGAGCTTGATTTCTAATCGATAATGGGCGCTATTTAATGACAGTGATAATAAGATACTCTGAAATAACACACCAATACCAGGTACTAGACTTTATTCAAGAATGATATAAGCCCACGACAGTCCACTCGACTGTGAAAACAACAGGCACACTACATTGTAAGAAATGAAGAAAGAAGAAGAGTAAATAGGCCACTTAGCTGCATTCTCTGAGTTCAGTTGTCCTGGTCTCCATTCTCCGCGGCCATTGATGCAGGAGTTCTTCGGTCCTGTTCATGTAAACCATATTGCGTTTTAACACATGATCTTCACAATTATGCAACGTTTTAGTTGTTTGAGGCAAGGTGAAGTTAAAGAAAAAAATGCGCTTACCAAAGCGTGAAGTAACGCACATTTGATGTACAAAAGCAAACGGACCATTAGAGATTTTTGACCAGCGTTTTGTTTTCTTCACTAGTATTATACGTCGGACATCAGCAATGCATAAAACAATTCCTATCCGGGCAATGTTTTATACATTATTCTGTATCAATCTGTGATAATGACACATTGTGCAGTATTTGCTGTGCATGTTTTATTCTGATTTAACATATGAGGTATACATTTGTCAAAAATTCACTGTTTTGCCGAGCTTGGATCTAGAGCCTGTTTCAGAATATAAAAGTCAGTCCTCACCTGTCCAAATGGAGCAGCCTGTGAGTGCGCCTCTTGGTTCAAGCCCTCGAAACTGGATGCGCGTCATCGTCCATCCTTGGTGAACACCGCAGAAAGGAAGTGTAGACTGCCACTGCATGCGCTGCAACACGACGAGACACTGTCAGGGTGTGAGGTAGCTGGCATGAGCAGCGTGGGAATAGCCCCCGAGAGAAGCACGGAAGATGACACATCGAACAGTGGACACTGAAACTTAAAACACAAACACACACAACGATGAAAAAAAGGAAAATGTGAAAGCAAATGTGAGGAACTACAGTGATGTATCATATACCCAAGGCGGTAAATCATGCTTTAAAATCGGAAATATAATTTCATGCTATGAACAGAACATAAAGAGTCAAAACGGAATACGGGGAAAAAAAAACCCGAAGAACAAGTTGTCTGGGTACGCGGAATGGTTTCAGTCCGGGGCAGACCTACACGTCACACGAGACTGGATTAATAGATAAGCACTGATGTGCTTTTTTACATCCAGTCCTCGCCCTGAATAGGGTCAACATAAGATAAGGCAACAAAAGAAGCATGCAAAAAGTGACTAGAACTACAATACGATACAAAAAAAAAAAAAAAAAAAAATGGGGGAGAGAGAGAAAAGGGGAGAGAGAGAGAGAGAGAGAGAGAGAGAGAGAGAGAGAGAGAGAGAGAGAGAGAGAGAGACGAAGGAGCGAAAGGAAGGAGCGAAAGGAGTGCAGGGAAGGGCGACAGAGAGCGAGAGGGAGAGAGGGACAAAGAGGCGAGAGTGGGTGCGGGGAAAGAGCGTTAGAACAATCTGACAATCAAAACATTCCAGGAGATGCAAGACAAGCAATTTGAAGCACCAGGGGGAAAAATGAAAGTAAGCACAAATCGGGGGGAGATGCATAATGATGGCCCAGTCACCACGTCGGGAGGGGGGGGGGGGGGGGGGGGGGGGGGGGGGGAGGATGTCATATAGATAATAAATCAAGAGAGAGAGAGAGAGAGAGAGAGTCTGTCGCATAAGAATACAAGCATACAAGCATAACAACATAATGAAAAGATTGCAGGTAAAAGTAGGAAACACACACGTGCGCGCGCGCACACATACATACACATACACACACGCGCGCGCGCGCGCGCGCGCATGCAGGCGCGCGCGCGTACTCGTATACAGCATACTTATTAAACGGAATAACATGTGCATTTCAAGTACAAACACTTTCTAAATAGTCAGGGTCATACAAAAGGCAAAGAGAGAGAGAGAGAGAGAGAGGAGAGAGAGAGAGAGAGGTGAAAAAAATGAATCAAGATCGTGTATACAGCCCAAATCACAAATCCAAAATATTTTTTAAAATAAAAAAAGGATGTCAACAAATCCTTTTTTTCTGTGGCGCCCTCTACGATTTGATTTCCAACAATAAAAGTCTTTTGCCATCAAAATCGAGCATAACTGTCTCTGGTGTCAAACGACACTGGACAAAAACATCTGTTTAGGGATGTAGTGAGGACAGGAATATGCGGTATCATTCCGCTAGTTTCGGCTTATCGGATGTTAGGTTTCTAAATTAGCAAAAAAAAACAAAAAAAAAAAAAAAAAAACAAAAAAAGTGTAGAGGTTGGGGGGATGGATACATTTAAAGCTGGGGGTACGGACGGCGTCTGGGAAGGAGGGGGGTTTGGTGTGTGTTGAACTGGGAAGGTTTTCCTTTCTAACCCCTCTTCTGGTCCGCTTGACATTTCATTCGGACGGCTGGAGAGTTTTCGCGCACGTGTGTGCATGCGCGCAGGTTTTTTTTTTCCTTCTCGTTCCTTGATTAAGTAAACTTAAATAATCACTATCAATAATCAACGCGTACCATTCTCAGCCATTAAATGAGGGGAAGGGAAGGAAATACCGCAAGCTAGAGTTTGAATACATTTCGCTTACGGGGAAAGTAACGCTTTCAGAATACGTCGTTAAGCTTCTCTCCTTTAACAAATTAACTATGTGCCGAACTTCTGTGACAGGGATACAAATGGATAGAGCCTTTGATAGCAACTGGGTTTAAATCGGTATACACGGTCAACTGACCGGGTCAACACAAAGTCAAGTCAGGTCAATACTATCGATGGGTTATTTGATTCTGAACTAAAGTACTAAACTATGAAGATGAACCGTTTTTCATGTTCAGTTCATTATCGAGGTTTGATGCATCTATATCTAAATTTGAAGGCGGAGAAAGGAAACATCAGCCTAAAATTACAACCGATTAGACTTGTATCAGTGATGAGTGTGCAAACAGTGTGGGTGGGTGGAAGGGGGATGGACGGAGGAATTGAAGCGCCATGAGTAAGGGGGGGCTGGAGAGAGGGAGGAGGGTCAGTGAAGGGAAGAAGCACCTTTCTCATCGCCGATCTCACACGATTAAACTAAGGTGCGAGGAGAGAGGGGAGAAGGAGGGTGGTGGGGCAGAACTGGTGTGCATGGAAGGAATGGCTATGGGACTGGGGAGTCAAGGGGGGGGGTAGGGAAGGTTGAATTTACCACAGCTTTAAATTATGAGAAAAGGTTACTAAAGATGAGGTGAGGATGGGGGTGGAGGGAGGATGTTGGAACGAGCAAGAGTGAACTGAACAGAATGGGCTGGGTCCGATAATGTGAGGGCTAACCCCTCTCACCGCTCTCCTGGTTCGTAAGAGAATTTGAACGATAATAAATAACAAGTTATTCATGGTTGCGAATATACTCCAAAAAAAAAATCACCACTCCTCATTTTTATAATTAAAATTTGAAAATTACTACCGCTAACTGCAGAGGAGGCGAGTGCGGTCAAGCACAAAAAAGGTAGGGGATGGGGGGGGGGGGGGGGGGGGGGGGCAGTGTTAATTCTGCCAGCCTGAGACGACTAGAGATTAGACGCAAATGAACAAGCATGTTAACAGCATTTGACCTGGTTTTCTACAAGTAGGTAACATTCATACATTACTTACATGTCACCCTATTTCTTCCTTTCTCCCGCAAACATGAAATTTAGCGGCCCCTTACTTTCGACACTAATTCGCCCTGAAACATGTCTTTCCATCGTGTTTCCCTTACTTATAAAATCTAATTGAATCGGATCCGAGATGGATTTTCTTTCCCCCCCCCCCCCCCCCCCCCCCCCCCTACACACCTTCGCTTCTTTCCGTCCAAAATCATGTACAGTTGTGACGCCACAACACTTAGCGTGACAAGAACACGTTCAGTGACAGTAGCTTCACACAACGTTCAGTGGCATTAGTTTCAATCAAAAACAGCGAAAAGTACTTGTGGTAACAAAGCCCTTGTGTAGGAGGAGGAGCAGTCTACAAAAAAAAGACATAACCCTGATTTAAAACAAACAAAAATGTCAACAGACAAGTCCGACCTTTTAATTTACGGGTACTAAAAGTTTTCTCCAAAGGACAGTTATTCAAGAGTGGTTTTTAATAGGTGGGGTGGGGGGGAAGCTAAAACTTACGTTTAGGGAAAAAAAAAATGAACAGGTGGAGTATGTACTGTCTACCTAAAAAAGTGGTCTGAATAGTGGGTTTGGGTGGCGAAAAGTTACGATTGAGATAAAAAATAAACAGGTGGATTTTGAACTGTCTACCTCAAAAAGCACGATAAAAAAAAAAAAATCACTCACTCTCACCGTTCCAGTCCTTCCCTGCATGCATAACAAAATGGCGCAGTCCGGTGACGTTGAACCGAAGAGATTTTGTTGTGAGTTCATAAAAGCAAACGCTGATTGGACGACGGAAATTACGCAACACGACAAACACCCACAGGCACTTATTTCACGTGCGCTTCATGCCTCCCTGCGTGTCACGGATGTGTCAGGCGTCGAGTTCGTTCTTGACCAGTTCGTGGACTCTTTATCTTGAAGTCGGTCTCTTTGCCTGCCGGCGCGCGCGCGCGTGCTTGCTTGTGTGTGTGTGTGTGTGTGTGTGTGTGTGTGTGTGTGTGTGTGTGCGTGCAGCTTTGATGCTTTTTTTTTTTTTTTTGTGGGGGGGGGGGGGGGGTAGGTTTTTTTTGTTTGCTGTATTTTTATTGCTCTCTCTCTCTCTCTCTCTCTCTCTCTCTCTCTCTCTCTCTCTCTCTCTCTCTCTCACACACACACACACACACACAGAGATGTGAACAGACGTAAAACTGAAGTACTACTACTACTACTACTACTACAACGCACACCAATGAAGCGATGCAAGTGTGTAATGTGAAATGTCCCTATATGTGAGTGTGTATGAGTCAGTGTGTGTGTGTGTGTGTGTGTGTGTATGTGTGTGTGTGTGTGTGTGTGTGTGTGTGTGTGTGTGTGTGTACGCATGCGAGCAAGCATTTCTGTGCAAGTATTTTATGTCTGTGTGTGTGCACATGGTGACTGAGTGTGTGTCTGCGTTTGTATTGCGTACGTGCTTGTGTGTGTGCTTGCGTGCGCGCGCGTGTGTGTGTGTGTGTGTGTGTGTGTGTGTGTGTGTGTGTGTGTGTGTGTGTGTGTGTGTGTGTGTGTGTGTGTGTGTTGGGAACACTTTGCTGCAATTGTTTATTGTTTCACTGATTCATCTGCTTAATTGTTTATTTTATATTCATCTTGCGTAATGGATTGGTGGTATCCCATGAAAGAAATACATATTGGGGTACATCACAGATTCATGGGTACCTCAGCTTGGTAATCGTGTTTTTTTTATGCCTTCAGTGTGCAGATGTGGACGAATGGAGAGAATGAGGTGGTTGTCTTGTGCGCGATCCAAAGGCTCGCGTGCCCAAGTGGGGGTAGGGGTGGTGGTGGTAATAGATAGAATGCGTTGTTGGTCTTGTCGTGAGTTCCACGCGCTATGGTTGAGGGAAAGGGGTCGGATGGGTTAGCTGGATAAAGAGTTGCGGTATGTCTGTCCATTGATTATCTCTCTCTCTCTGTCGCTGTCTCTATCACACACGCATGCACGCGCGCACGCACGCCGCACGCCCGCACGCACACGCTTACACCCTTATACACAGGCATACATACATACATACAAATAGGCACACTCGCGCACATGTATTTAGGAGCATGCTCACACAAGCCCGCAGATCATACACGCATACACATTCACGTGCGCCCCCCCCCCCCCCCCCCCACACCCACACACACACGTGCTCATGCATGCACACAGCACATACACACGCACATACACATGGACCTGTGCCAACCTACACGCGCACGTACATATACACACCCGTGCAAACACACGCTTACACTTACGATCATTGCGCAGACTATTTAAGTTAGGTACCCAAGGCCTGACCAGCGCACTGGGCTAATGCGGAGATTAGACATCTTTTAAATCGTAGACATGAGACCCTCGTCTTCAATCCTTTTAACTTAGTTATTAATTCTTTTATCCATAGGCTGTAACCTCCTGCAAAATGTGGTCTTGTAACTTATAAGCTGTGGTGTTGTGCTTATGGACTAGTTCGCACGCAGTGACACGTCATTAATGAAAGAGAAAAACTGTTGTGTCAAATTTGGTTGTGTTACAGCTTGTGAGAAATATAGAAATGGATCAGAAATAGCCAGTGTTTAAAGATCCGTTCCCCTGCACACACACACACACACACACACACACACACACACACAACCGAGACAGGGATATAACACAGACTCACTTCGTTGTACGTGTATGTCAACAGCCGATTTTCTCAGAGCCGGTATAACTTGCTGTAATCCCTCCAGTGCGAAAATCTCTCCCTACGGGATGAGAGACGGCACGTGCCCAAACAACTCTCCATCCCCACCTCTACCCCCTGGGAATAAATCCTCACCAATCTCCCCGTTTCTCCCAATCCTACTCCCTTCCTTCAACATGATCAAAGTAGTTCCGAGCAACAAAAACGTGTCAAGCAAAACACGTTAACCTGAATATGAACAGGACTGATTCTGGAACTGAGAGCAAACACCTCGCACCCTGCTTCAAAACCACTCCCCCGTACTTCATTCGGTGCATGGTCCAGACGCCCCGCTGAGTGACTTAAAGTACTGCCCAAACTCACTAACCCTGAGTGGCAGTGGGGTGGAAGTGGACATGTGCCTGTATTCCCTCCACGGTGTGTTTCTAGACCATGCTTCAAATCGCTCACAAGGAATGGCCTTCGTACAGGGCTGGGAATTTCTGGCTCAGTCCAGAAGCATTACCTCCTATGATTTAGGTGTGATGTGTGCATTTGATTAATTTGTTTCGCGTGTGGAGCACACGCATGGTGGGCGGGCTGGAGGTTTTGCCGACATCGCTTATAAACAGTGGTCTGTAAGAAGCTGGTGTTATGTGATTCACCCGAGAGGGCGATCCAGCCAGCTGAACGAGTCTTTCGCCTGGAAGAGGCTACTTAGGCCTGCCTGCACGAAAAAAAACAGGACTCCGATGCAAAGGCGAAAAAAAGGAAAAAACAAGGCAATATACTGCTTCTGTCCCCTCAAATTCCTTGGCTGAGCCCAGGCAGGTCACCTGATCCAGCTTGGCTAATCACTGCAGTTTGACATGCGGGTCTACAGTCTCCTTGTGTGCAGTGCTCCCCTGTCTTCATATGAATTTTACACCAGTACACAGTGTAAATTAAAGGTCGTTTGTTTGTTTGTTTTTACCGACTTGGAAGGTTGCACGCCTAGTTTCAGCGACGGTTTGAGCGATTGAAAATGATCAATCAAGCAATACGCTCGGTCCATTTTCTCAGCTTTCCAAGCGCCCACTCAAAAATAAAATTAGAAAAATACTTTCTAACACACATTTTGAGCAATAATTCAAGCAAAAACACCATACATAATGATTTCATAATACTTATTTTTTGCCAAATCCACTCAAAAAAACACACACATTTGAGGATATTTTGTGTCTGTGAAATCTTTACTCTTAGTCTTCCCACATAGGTTTTCAAATCACAGATCCTGTAGTCGTGCAAATAAGGCACTATTCATCCAGAATAAGTCAGATTTTAATTGTACCCTGACAATAAGAGGTTTATCTCATGAATGAAACGTCATTTTTTAAAATAAAAAGACTGTAAAACTTTATCTTGCTACTAGTTTCCATGCCGTCTTATTGCCATTATTCTCACGCCGTTCACTCCTGCTCTTAGAAAACACAGCCTCACCCTAGTGCATCTAATAGCAGCTATCAGCACCAGCTGGCCACAATGACCAGTCAATGTCAAGTCGTATTCAATAATACTTAGTGTAATCCGACGTGTAAAGACCACTCCGTAATCCCCTAACTGACACAGCCCCATCAACTTGACCAACATCCAAGACTTTGGCACGACTTGGGCATGTGTGCAGAAAAGACATCTTAATTAAGGTGACCACGAGAGCAGACAAACATAATTTGATATTTTTCTTTTTCTTAAGATTATTTGTGAAGATAATGCCGCGCAGTTCCCTTCAGGTCAGACAATACATGACAGGGCTACATTGATACTACATGACAGGGCTACATTGATACTACATGACAGGGCTACATTGATACTACATGACAGGGCTACATTGATACTACACGACAGAGCTACATTGATACTACACGACCGGGCTACATCGATACTACATGACAGGGCTACATCCTACGCTTCTTTGCACGCAATGTCCTGATGTCAATCGGGCCCAGGAAATACACATACCTGCAGTGTTTTTTGTCCTGAAACCTGAGTAATATATTTTCAAAGATGTAACCAGAAAACGGATGAAATTCGATTTTGAATCCAGTCTTGTTATGTGCAAAACTATACATGGCTCCGCCGACCTCACCTGCCTTACCAAGGTAGACGGGAGGTATGGTAAAAAGTCGTCTTTCAGAGCTCCCAGGACTCACAACACAGACTCCCCAAGACGTCCAACATGTAACTGCATTATAGGTTATAATTGTTATAATTGTAATGTATTGCATAGCTTCATATTAACAATTGTTCATTTGTGTGCAAAACTCTGGTTCCTGCCCCAGCGGAAATCCCGTTGCCATAGTACAAGCGTCACTCTGTTTGTGTGTGTGTGTGTGTGTGTGTGTGTGTGTGTGTTTCCTTTGTATGATTTTTGTCTCTGATTTTCGTACAAGTGTTGTCAGGGACGAGTCCCTCGTGCCGCTGATTTTCTTTTCCTTTCTGTCTTGCTCCTTTCCTTCTATCCCATCTTCCGTGCCACTTCAGTGGCGCGTTATCCCTACGCCCCGTCCAAAGCCACATCCGGCTTGTCCCGCCGAACCCCCAGCAACGGCAGTCCACAGGGAGCTCATTTACCTACTTACTTAGGCCCATAGTTCAAGGGTGAGCATAGGCCACCGACAACAGTCCGCCGTCGCACTCGATTCTGGGCTGCTGGCTGAATGCCTGTCCAGTTGGTCCCCTGCCTCTTTATCTCTGCCTCAGTGTCTCGCCTCCAGCTGCTGCCAGGTCGGCCTCTCTTCCTTTTCCCCTGCGGGTTCCATGTCAGGGCTTGGCGTGTAGTGCTGGATGCTGGCTTCATGAGGATGTGTTTCATCCAGCCCGACTTCCTCCACAGGGAGCAGCCCATGTCAAATCGTCTGGAGACAGCGCACTAGGGAAGATAGCTGATCTCTGCCGAGTCACTTCAGTGGCGTTCAGTGCTATCTGTTCTGACCCAGCGTACGCAAGACTCCACCTACCAACCCCCCTATTGATGACAACAATTGCCAACGTAAGCGAGCGTCCCCCTCCGGAAGATGCCACCAAGTCCATCCAACGACAGTCCCCATGAACTTGGTGCCGGCGACTTCGACACGAACTCACCCAAGGGCTTAGGCGTGAAGAGGAAATTGAAACCGAGATAACCATTAGAGCAGAGCATGAAACCACAGAATTGAGACTTCTGATGCCGATCGATGAGGATGAAGATGATGAATATAATGCTGTGGAGCTCCATCCTGGGCTGAACTCTATGACGGGACTGTACTTTGTGCTTACTAACATTATGTACCTCCCGGCGCCAACCAGAGATACAGACTATACCCACATCGATTGTGCGCCCAAATTGACGAGATAAGTGATTGTTCGTTCTTCGTTTTTGATGTCTTGAATGTTGTTTGTCTCGCCTGAAGAAGACCAAAGAGGTCGAAACGCGTCGGGTTTTTGTCGTGTAAACTGTTTCTTTCATTCGGCGGCATAGCAATTCTTCTTCAAAGTTTGTTTTCAATTTTCGCCGGCAGTCACGTCACTGTGAAGCCACCTACAGTATTAGTCAGGGGATTTGTACAGCATTCACAGACACGCATACATTGAGTGCATGAAACTCGACTGGGTATTTTCAAGCTTTCCAGATGAGCCCATAGCAAACTCAACTCTGGGTAAAAGCTGGGGCAGAAAGATCCCACAAAGAAATGGCTCTGTTGGAAATCGAACCCACGACCTCTAAGTCGGCAGTCAGCGACGCTAACCACTGCGCCACGGCGGCTGGTGCTGATTTTAGGTTCATACACGAATCCAAAAGACTCGCACCCAGACCACACTTACGCTCTAGTGGAAAGGCTGATTTTTAAAAGCCCGCACAGTAACTCCATAGTCCCTGAACTCAACTGCTTTCTCTCTATCGTATAAAATTATCAGACGTTTGATATGTGTTCAAATACCTTTCATCACATAGCCTATTTGACGCTGTACTCTGAATGACCTTAAAACGACAACACACTCCTTGAAAATTCAACCCATGTCTGTTTCATTTGACTTAAATCAGAAGACGAAAATATTCTGAATAACATATGCCTACATCTCCATATTTTTTCTTTAGCACGACAAAGGTAGTTACCTATTTATGTCTAAATTTGCAGATACTGAAAAATGTTGATGAAATGAAAACGAAACAGCAAGGAACAGCGATCAGCCACTATCATACTCCATCAATCGCCACTTGGTGTCCGGATTCAAATGTCTCGTCAACCTTGCATTACACAATGCAATGACTAGACGAGCTTAAAGACAAGACTGTTATTTTTGCTGTAGAAGAAATGTTTGAAAAGCTGTTTTTCAATCGTGTCCGTTACAACATTTTTTTTTGGGGGGGTCTAAGATGGAAAGTGGGTTAGGTCAGGGGAAATGGTTTCAGGGTTATTGACCAAGATCTCTTTCCCCAGTGCCCCACACTGTCTCACTTGCCATTTCCTTCACCTTTTTATTCCTTGATTGTCAATGGCTTACCAAATCTGCACGCTGTGATCACGTCCCCTTACGGGACTCTTTCCATCTGAAGGCACGTTTCAGTGTAGCAATGGCTCTATAACTCTTTATCTACTCATGCATGGACACGTCAGGCACCAAGCTCTGCTCTTTCCATCAGCTCAATCGATGTGATTACACGAATAAGCATGTTATGGATTAGTAACGGGTTCATACGCTGAATCTGAACAGGTACAGTTTAACACCACCCGGCTTAGTCAATCTCGTTTCAAGAGATAAGCAGTCATTGTTATTCAGTAGTGAGAGTTGAAGATGTTGAATCAGAACAGGCGCTACTTAACGCCACCCCGCCCAGTCAAACTGGGTTCAGGAGATAAGGAGTAACTGTTGTTGATTCGTATGGGTTCAGTATGTTGACTCAGAAAAGGCATTACTACACACTAGCCAGCTCAACCAGTTTGGATTTACGAGTACACAGTAGTTGACCGGTATGGGTACAGTGTGTTGAATGAGAACAGGAACTAGGTTTGCTCGCTTGCTTGCTTGTTTTTTTTGCTGTCTCATCTTCTCTGCCATCTCAATGGCCTTACACCCACGCCATTCATTCCGGCTCCCTCCACAGCTACATCCAGGCTTATCCCGCCCCAGCCCCGGCACCGGCAATCCACAGGGAGCAGTCAATGTCAAGGTGGCATGAGGCAGTCCACCAGAGGAGATACTGCCTGCTGCCGGTGGTGTTCAGTGGCGCCTGTTCTGATCCAACATACCTGGGACACCATCCACTAAACCCCCTACTGATAGCACTAATTGCTGAGCAAACAAGGCACGGACACTGGGATTTTCTCATAGAACAGGGCTGGTCTGAGTTGGTGACTGGGCACAGGGGTATTAGTATGATCGTCATGTGAATAAAGAACGCGACTGGGAAGGCACAGATTCAGAATTGTGTGTGTAAAATCAAGTGGGGGGGGAGGGGGGGGGGGGGGGGGGGGGGGGGGGAGGTCACACAAAAAATAATAATGAATAAACAAAACGAGAGAGAAAAAAAATAGAAAGGATCCTAAAAGGTGTTTGCGATTTCCGTAATGAAACTGTTCCATTCTTGTTGCCATGTAGTCAGAGCCTCGGCTTTTTCGCTGGAGTTCATGGCACTGTACCTGAAAAGACAGACAGACAGAAGCAAAATGATACCAACGAGTACAAAGACAGCATTCAGTTGATTGAAGTAATAAAAGCTAGAAAGGTCACTTCATAGCTGACATCATCATCATCATCATCATCATCATCATCATCATCATCATCGTCGTCGTCGTCGTTGTCGTCGTCGTCGTCATCGGTGTCGTCGTCGTCGTAGTCGTCATCGTCGACGTCTTCGTCGTCCTCATCATCATTTTTGACATCATGCTAGCTATTACAATCATAAGTATTCCTCCTCCTCCTCCTCTTCACCAATTCCATCATCAATGCCTTGTCCCTCTTTCTTTTCCCGCCCCCCCCCCCCCCCCCCCCCCCCCCCCTTTTTTTTTTTTTTTTCTTAAATCTTCGATCGGAACAAGGGCCTGTTGAAAACGTACTGTGTATCCGTCATCAACGGAAAATACAGATTTACTGTCTTGCGTCTCTCTCTCTCTCTCTCTCTCTCTCTCTCTCTCTCTCTCTCTCTCTCTCTCTCTCACGTCTTCCTCACGTCAAGGAGTTGAGGGCCAGCTGCTTCAGGGTGGCCAGGCCGGCGTCCTGTCCGGTCAGCGCCATGAAGGTCAGGTAGAAGTCGTGGGAGAGAGGCAAGGCGTCCCAGCAGGCGGGGTCATCCGAGCTGATCACCACGGCAGGTTGTTGGCCAGGTACATGGCCGCCGGATGGTTCCTCAGGTCCTCTACCAGTTTCAGTACCTGCAACACAGTCAGCCTCAGGTCTTCAGTCTCCCTCTGGAGGGGGGTGGAAGGGGGAGGGCTGGATGAGAGATAAGGGATGGGGGTAGGTGAGTGGGTGGTGGGCGTGCTGTGCAGGTGTCGTTCGACGTATATCAGATGAAAGCAGACACCGCTAAACTCCACCGAGGTGACTCGGCACCAGCAGCGCACAGTGTCTCCTCTGGTAAGTTTCCTGACATTGGGAGCTCCCTGGTAGAGGTGTGTTGACGCCAGTATCTTGATATTACTGTCTTGAAGGGAACGATATAAGCCGTATGGAGGTAATGCCATTGAAGACTATTGAAGATACGATTTTATTGCATTTATTTTCTATTGAGTTGGAAATTTCCGTAGACGAACTTTAAAAAAATTGGAGATATGTAGATGATGTAACGCTACAGGTACATAATGAAGGCAACATGCAATTTGCTATACGAATTCTACATTATTTTCGTTATTCCTTGGAGTGATTATTCCCTAAACGAGATCACAACTTGCTCGAAGAGGCATTAATAAAAAATGAAAAAAGAAGGCTCTGGTACTGAAATGGGTGAACGAGAGAAAAACAAAAGACAAAGGAACACAAAATGGATTTCTTTTCATCAAACTTAGACAGGCATGTGAAGCTCTTAAATGTGTTCCATGGCCTAAATGCCAGTAAGCCCCAAATCCATCCCTGTTCACCCCAAACCAGTACCGCCCCACTCCCTTGACCATAGTATTCACTGCCCCAGAGATGAATGGACGTAGAGGAAGGCACGACAAACTGAGCATACATTAGAAGAGAGGAAATGATGTCAAGGTAGATTAAGGGGACACACACACACAGGCACACACACACACACACACACACACACACACACATACGCACACACACGCACACACACACCACACACACACACACACACACACACACACACACACACACACACACACACACACTTGCCACACCACACATGCACATACACACACACATACACGCACGCACGCACGCACGCACGCACGCACACACACACACACACACACACACACACACACACACACACACACACACACAGAGTCGCAAGAAGGTTAACGAAAGTGCTGACGGACCTGATTGGAAAATGGGGTTGATTTCTAAAGCTATTTTGCCATTCTTCACCATGTCCAACAGCCGAGGGTGCTTGCTAAGAGCGTAGCCATGTCCGATCCGTGTCGTGTTCAAAAGCAGCGCGTCCACCAGGTTGTAGTCTGTGGCCGTCTCCTGCCACACTGAACCCGTCCTCATCGTCAGAGTCCTTGTCGCCATCATCATCATAATTTGTCGTCGTCGTCGTCCTCCTCGTCCTCCTCCTCCTCGACATCATCATCATCATCAATATTATTATCATCAACATCATCTCCATCATCATCATCATCACCATCACCATCGTCGTCGTCGTCGTCGTGTCGTCATGATCGTTATCATAGTCATCAATCTATCTCTCCTCCTCCTCCTCCTCCTCCTTCTCCTCCTCTTCCTCCTCACCATCATGATCATGATCATGATCATGATCATCATCATCATCATCATCATCATCATCATCATCATCATCATCACACCATCATCATCATTATCATCATCATCATCATCATGATTATCATCGCCACCACCACCGTCTTCCTCACCATCATCGTCATCGACATCGTCGTCACCATCATATTGCCATGATCATTGATACGTAACGAAAGCAGAGGAAAATAAACCCTTCGTCCTATAGTCTCGGTCCACGGGGAACCCCACACGATCGTCTATGAATCCCTTTTAGCCCTCGTAGAATACATCAGCAATCTATCTTTAATCCCTGGATCTTGGAGCCAAGCTCTTAGGATGACTTCGGTTTTGATTTGCCCTCCGGCCCGGACCCGTGGAAAGTTCGCGCTGAAGTCTTCCGTACTGACAGACCCATAGGCTTTCCTCTGTCTAAAACTCTGCAAAAGCAAAGAGGAATGAACTCTCATCTCCAAAAAAAATTCGCTGGCAGTAAGAGGAGCGGGGGATGGGGTGGGGGACGGTACATGGTGTGAATCTTCCGACGGACTAACCAGCGTCACTTCCATTTTGTAGCCAGTATTACCACAAACACTTCGGCGGATGACACTTTGTCAGCTGGAGAGGTGAAGTGTGGTGGGTCCAGAACACCGGGGCGGAGAGTAGAGTGAGCAAAGACGTTCCGAACGGGCACTCAGGGGCCTGTCAGGTGGAAACAACGCAAGGGGGTGGGGGGTGGGGGGGGGGGAGCTGTACCCAGGCATTCCGAACCTCCCACTCGTCCACCCAGGAGCTGATGTCTCCAGAAGGGGAGTAGAAGGACGAATTCTAGGTACGTCAGACCAGAACAGGTACTAACGACCACCATCCATGTGCCTCAGACGAAGCATCTCCTCTAGCAGGTTGCCCCATGGCGATCTGACATCGACAGCTGCCTGGCGACAGGATAGTAAGAGAAAATGTTAGGTGAGATCACGTACGCGAAAAGCCGGAACGAGTGACATGGGAGCTTATCTCACAGGGCAAGGAGGAAGTGTTAACAACTAATATATGTGAGTTTTCCGTTCCAACCCCAAAGGCTGAAAAATATGTTACCATCTTAACCCAAGTCA
>JADBJO010001022.1:87500-95000 GCA_016801955.1 Conus betulinus
TGGATTATGACTTTGCATGCGCGCACACGTCTACTTCAACCTTCCCCCTCTTCACGCCCTCGCTGTCTTCTTTTCCCTTTTTTTGCCTTGTCTCTACATGCACATACATCGTCATGTTACCTACAGTGCATCGTCACACACACACACACATACACACACACACGCGCGCGCGCGTGCGCGCTCGCATGCACTCACTCACGCCCATATACATACATACACTCCTGCATACATACACACACATACATACATACATACACAAACACATATATACATGCATACATGCATACATACACACATACATACATGCATACCTACCTACCTACCTACCTACCTACATATATACATACATAAATACATACATAAGCACACACACACACACACACACACACACACACACACACACACACACACACACACATACACACACACACACACACACACACACACACACACACACACACACACACACACACACACACACACACACACACACACATACACACACGCACGCTTGAATCCGTATTCAAACGAAAGAAACAAACCAATCTAAAGACAATGTAGTCATGGGAAAGGGAAAAAAGCAAAGAAACAAAGAAGTCACGAAGATACATATATATATATATATATATATGCTGAACAATATTTTATATATATATATAAGCATCCACAAAAATCATAATATTCAGCTTAAAAAGCAAATAACAAGAAGGTAGACAACACAACAACTTTTATAATGAAACATTGAGATCAGAACTCTGGATCACATGAAATATAGCAGAGTTACAGGGTATGCTGCTTTGAAAGAAGAAGAAAGCTGACTGCATTTTTCAAGAGTTCAGGGATCTCATTCCAGAGTTTACCACCAGAATAGGTAAGAGAAGACATAAAAAAGATCAGTTCTGGACGGGGAACGAGTATTGTACGTTTATTGCGAAAGGTATTCACTTGAAATGTGACACTTATATAAGCAGATGCTAGGTTCTTCGTGGTTTTGTACTTAAAGACTGCTTTATTAAAATGACATTTCACGTTGAATGGGATAATATTTTGTTCTTTACAGCGAGTATTGTGTCGAAAAGAAGATTTGAGAAGTATGAGCTTAAGGAAACGTCTGTACAAGCGTTCCAATGGTTTTAAGCAGCATTGACTGTCGGAGCAAACTGATGCATAATCAATATCAGATTGTATATATGCATGGAAAAATAATTTCTGAGTATGTTGATGGAGTAAATGTTCAATTATTTTTTTAATCTTCCGGTTTATGTTTAAACATGACAAGACCAAGACAGGGTTGTTATCAACAGTGAGACCAAGGAGTGTGTAGGGTATCCATTTCGCCTAAAAACTTGCTCTAATAACTCTAGAGATTATTAATTTTGATGTTTTGGTGGTTTTGTCGCGTTGAAAGTGACACGAATTTAGATGACAGGGGGAAGGGCTGTGTGACCGGGGTCTGACGCTTTAACAAGCCTGTCAATATCTTTTTGCATATCACTGCACATTGCATTTGTATTTTTTACCTTCATTTTGTGTAGTGGTATCATCAGCAAATAGTTCGCATGAAGAAAAAAAAATTATCAACGGCAGATCATAAACGTAAATGGAAACAGGGCTGGGCATAGGACTGATCCTTGAGGAACTCCACATTTCACTGGTAAAAAACAGCATGTTTCAAAATCTTTTAAAACCAGTTCCCTTCTGTTATTCAAGAAGGACGGTACAAATTTGATAGATTCACTGAATAGACCATATAATGAAAGCCTTTTTAATGAGAAGGTTGTGGTCAATAGCACCAGAAGCTACTGTTCGAATGCCATCGCTCAACTAGACTTGTTAGTTCCGTATGACAGGAGCGCTTCTCTCTAAATCCGCTTTGGTTTGAATGAAATAAATCATATATAACAAAGTGTGGCTGGATACTTTGTTTACGGTATCTCTCGAGATGTTTAGATAAGGTAGACAGAATCAATATTGGTCACTTAGATCACCTTTAAGAATTGGAAGTGCTTCTTCCTTAAGAGCTTGTGGGTAGTAAAACTTAAGACTTATCGATGCAAAGATTGTAAATATATGTAAGATGCACGAATAGAATAGGTGTTCGTATTTTAAAAACTTTACTGACGAGAACACTAAATATTGAAATTCTAGACAAGATCGTACACTTTTAGATGCGCAAAACACTTACAGTAATGACATATCAGTATTTTCTGAGTGATCTACCTTCATTGTTGTTTCAGCTACGGTAGACATGTGGTTATTGCGTGAGACGTCTGCTGTAAAAGGAACCGCAGCTGTAGGTATATTTCAAGACAGTTCATCAATGGCTTTCCGAATACATTTTTGTAAGAAGAAATAAGATCATGAAAATATCATCCCCATGTACTGATGCGCACACCTGGGTATTTTAGTCCCCCCATTTATTTTTACCACGTTAGACATACAGGAAAATGATCACTAAGACCATACACTGGTACAGAAATTTTAAATAATTTTTGATGGATTATTCACATAGATATGGTTAATAAGAATCTCAGGTTATGATGTTTTTCTGGTTGGTGCATTAATCAGTTGTATTAGATTTTGTAGTTCAAACAGTTTTTAAAGTGTTATGAGGCTTAAGAAAAATCAACATTAATATCCCCTAGCAAAACATTATCTGTTGAATAATTATAGACATCACCCCACGTGAGGATAAAACCATTCTACACGTTCCTCTGGGTTTCGGTGCAGAAAACCTACCAAACACTGGTTCTGTCCGTTTCAAACGAATATCCATCCAAATGCACTCAATGTTGTAGGCCTACTTGTCAAGTAGATTCAGCTGTTTATGCTTTCTGAGTTGTGCACACGTGTTAATGGAGTGCCCTGTGCCGTGCCTGTACCCCATGTGAACACACAGCACTGGCTTCCAAGGGTGGTGCAGGATTGTTCCCAGCTGGTTTGTTCGGCAGTTGAGGACAGTATTTCTCTGATTCCTACCTGCACCTTCGGGGTGCATCTTTTCCTTGCACGTATGCAACTAAACTGTTTTCTGCTTAGACGTAGTATGTGTCTTCTGATCAGACTGTATCCTGAAATCGATACTCTGTTATCCGATACAACGTCTGACAATCGTGATTCCGAAAAAAAAACCAAAGCAATGAATACGATCACTTCAGTTTGGAAAAAAAAAATGCAGTTATCTGACAGCTTGTTTAACATGAGACACACGTGAGGATAACCCGACTTTTAATTCAAAATTAGTTGACCATTTATCATTTTGTTTATAACTTGTCATAATGGTAAACGACGAGGGTGTTAACAAAAAAAATTATAAATCAATTAATTATTTTGTTATTATGCACACACAGAAAAAAATGCACAGGCACACACAGCTTTAAGCAAAGAAAATTTGCAAAATGCAGCAAAAAATAAAAAAGTGGTATGAGAAAACGTACTCGTAAATCTTAGCAAAGACGATAAAATGAAAAAAGAAAAAAAAAAGTCTCTCAAATCATCGAAGAGGTTTAAAGAAATTATCAAAAGGAACAAAAGAGATATACACATATAGAAAAAATATTCAAATCTTGTTACTAAGACATAAACTGCGAATTAACGGTAGCAGATACCACGAGTGACGACGATACACAAATTTGTCATTCTGGCCACACCACACACACAAATGAAAAAAAACGACTGAAAATTTGGTGGTCCGGCATTTCGTAATATGCATCCGAGGGCACTTAGAATATGTCAATAATTAGATGGTACCACAGAGATTCTCTCTCTCTCTCTCTCTCTCTCTCTCTCTCTCTCTCTCTCTCTCTCTCTCACACACACACACACACACACACACACACACACACACATACACACACTCACATATTATTACCTACCTCCGGAAGGCTTCCCCGGATCTCCACATACTGAACCTTGTCCTGGACAAACTCGTACAGGGACTGCCAGACGTAGTCCTTCCAGACAGGGACGTGCTTGAGCAGACCGCCCATCTTGTTGAAGTAGCCCTCGAAGACATCCCAGACCGCGTTGATGTTAGGGTAGGTCGCGGCTGGGTCGGCGTCACCAGCGACAAATTCTGGTAAAGACTGAACGAAAACGGAAACGGAAACGGAAATTTTATTCAGTATAGGAGCCCCCTCTGAAAGGGATAGAACTCAAACTGAAAGTTATTCTATTGAACGACGACATCACGTCACACAAAGAGCCGAGTATTAAAAAGAAAGGAAAAGAACAGGAAAACCCGGCAAATTCTAAAACAGCAAACAAGCGAGAACAAAATCCTATGTTACCACGTGCTTTTTCCCCAAGTAGAATACTTAACACACGAAGGTCACTTTTATACGTTGATGAATCAACAAATTGCACTAAGAAATATGTAGGCAGACATATTTTAGAGTAAATAGATGTTGAAAGTAGCTACTACGAGTTACATGGTTTGTTGATAAAACAAACAAGGTGTTATGTCATTTATAGTTTTCGAATAATCTTAGGGTAAAGAGTCGGTGGGCTCAAAACAAATAAATACAGGAAAAACAAAAAACGAAAAAAAAAACAAAATTTTCCACTGCATGTCAAGATGGGCAACCGTCAATCAAATACTTGACATTGATATCATCCTACATTGTGCATAACGTATGCACGAATTCCATGTAATTCAGCTGCAGCAAAACGCTGTCTCGGATCGGGAAGAACCAATGAATTTAACACTCAGTCGTCTCTTCGGACAGCCCCACCAATCGCTGCCCTCGAGACAAGCAACCTGGCTGTACGCCCCATTCACAAACGCATGTCATTATAACAGACAAAGCATAAAGTATAGGTTTAATTTGAGATCATCATGTGAAATAAAGAATCCTTCAATTAACTCTCATCAATCTATTTGGTGAACAGGCTAAAATAACATCACGAGTATTCCATTTCCAAGTATCATCAACATGAACTCACCTTCGATCAAACTCCGCAACATTGCTGTGTCTCTCTCGGAATTTGGAGACCAGATCCCAGGCCTCACAGTCTGATCCACATGGAAAACCAAATCACAAAAGAACTAAGCACAAATAGCTAGTATTCGAGCCATCTCACACGGTACAACTCAATAAATTGTCGCTGGATGAAAACTATTTTCATTTATACCCCCACCCGAAACTCGGAACATTAGCAGGGAAATGGATCAAATCTCAGTTGAATGACATTCCATCCATCCGAGTGGAAGGAGTTACTAGGACACATGCTCAGTGTCCTCTGCACTCGATTCAGCTCTAGAGTAAAGGCTGTGCCAAACAGCTAATAGAAAGAGTCGTCAGTTTCATGTAACCTGTGATAGCCAGAACTTAAAAAAGCGGTTCACGATTAGTTTGACGACGGGAAGCTAACTAAAGTGTCGGGGCCAGGACACTTTTGGGGGAGACCATAACTGCGCAGTATTGTAACAGGGTTAGAAATCACCGTCTGCAAATAAATCACCTCGAATGTCGAATATATATTTTGATGTAATTTTCTTTTCGTTGTGTGCAATACTTCTCCTGAGTTAAAGAGTTACTGGTATCTGAGGCCAGGAAATCATAAGACCTTTGCAGAATATTCAACTCTGACGGAAAAGATCTAGGCCTTTTAAAAAAATTTATTTTTAATGCAGAATGTTCAACTCTGACAGAAATGAGTCCGGCCTTTAAAAAAAATATTCAGCTTGGAAAGAAATAGTTCGAATGCCAAGCGCAACACTAGACTTGTTCACACACACACACACACACACACACACACACGCACACACGCACACACACACACACACACACACACACAAATAAATACAAAAAAACGAAAATCAGGGGAATACAATGCCTGTCTTTCCACTGCAAATGAGCTACCTTTTCTCAATTTTTGGGCCCAGCGAGTAGACCGAGATTTAGATATATTTGATCTGAAGCGTGCACCAGGATAACCATCGGGATAATGACTGTCTACATACCAGGCACACTGCTTCACATCCATGCTTTAGGATTTCCCTCTCTCTCTCTGATTGAACAGTAAGTTAACTAACGGGATAAACTGCTTTGGACATGCCTACCAGTGGGCATCTGTCCCATGAAATCGGCGAGGTCATTCAACAAGCAGGCTTCCGCCCTAAACGATCCTGTGCGGAACAGATCGTCACACTAAGACAGATCATCGAGAAGTGTGGAGATCACCAAGTACCCCTGGCCATCAGCTTCACCAAAGCATTTGACAGTGTCCACAGACCATCATTATGGAAAATCATGAAAACCTACGGCATCCCGAGAGAAAGTTGTGTCGACCATTGAGCAGATATACGTAAACTCCAAGTGCAGAGTCAGGACGGAAGATGGTTACAGTGACTGGTTTGAATTTTTGTCACCGGAGTAAGGAAAGGTTGTATCCTCTCCCCTTTCCTCTTTGCACTTGCCATTGACTGGGTATTGAAACATGCAACCCAAGGAAAGGGAATCAAGTGGACAGAAGGGAACAGCCTTTCAGATCTGGATTTTGCCGATGACATTGCCGTTCTTGCAAGCACCACTCAAGATCTGCAGATGCTTGTAGACAATATCAGCAAGTTTGCAGGCAACATTGGCCTCATTATCTGTGCCAAAAAGACTAAAACCATGCATACCGGTAAACACCAAGGGCCAACAGACGTTCTCATCGACCAAAAACAAGTGGAAGTAGTAGAGAACTTCACATACCTAGGCAGCTCTATCAACAACGCCAATGACCCCGACCATGAACTGAAGTGTCGTATTGGGAAAGCAACATCAGGATTCAATCAGCTGAACAAAATATGGAACAGCAAGAAATTCTCCCTTGGAATCAAACTGAAATTTTATTACTCCAGTGTGATTTCAACGTTGTTATATGAATGTGAAACCTGGCAACTGAAGACCACCCAGGAGAGGAAACTCGACGCTTTTGATACTAAGAGCCTACGTAAGATTTTGGGCATCAAATGGTCAGATTTTGTACCAAATGAAGAGGTCAGGGAGAGGTCCAAACAGCTCCCCGTGTCAACCATCGTCTGCAGATGGCGCCTCCACTGGCTGGGTCATGTCTTAAGATTACCCTCTTCAAGACCTGCAAATCAGGCCATTGAATGGGCCCCAGCAGCCAGAGAAAAAGAGGATGACCCAGGATAAGCTGGCGACAGACAGTGGAGAGACACCCTCCGACTCGCTGACAGAGGATGGAGTGACACTATAGCAAACTGGCTGAAGACCGTGCATAGTGGAGCAACTTGACTGCCTCATGCGTCGCAAGACGTGGGAACATCTAAGTTTAAGTAAGTCATGTCACGGCACTTGTTTCCCCCCCACTACTAAATTGTTCAGCTTTGTTTGGTCAATCAGTGGGAGAATGCATCTCTTAGGAGATCCAAATAAAGGCTCTTCTGCACAATTTGTAGCTGCTGACAATGCTTGGGTTATTGAACAGCAGAGCTGACCACTCAGACTGTTAGACATTTTTTTAAACCTCTCTTGCCTCCTTGAC
>JADBJO010001022.1:110000-115000 GCA_016801955.1 Conus betulinus
TTGTTCGACTTCGAACCCCCCCCCCCCAAAAAAAAAAAAAGTCTATTGAACCCCTGTTATCGGTGACAGCACAACTAGTGTAGACAAATGGCGTAAAAAACAACCAACCATGGCATCATACACAATCGCTTTAGTCAGTTCATCTTAACAATAGAAAGAGAACATGCAGCCGAAAAAATGAGTTTACGGTATTCTTTAAGCCTGCGACATATTCGATGGCGCAGACGCAAAGAACTGTACACACACAAATGTATCTAAAAATAACAAAAACTTGCTTCAGCATTCATATCTGCAGTGATGGTTAATTCACTCTAATCAATGGAATTTGCATGAGGAGGAGAATGGCGATCAATAAATGCTTCTCAAAATGTACTTTCAGCCACCATCTCAATGGGGGGAGAAAACTCACTAACTTAGTAGAACAGAACTCGTGGTCAGCTACCAAACTTTCTAGAACAGAACTCGTGGTCAGCTACCAAAACTTTTTCGTGGTGAGCTACCAAATTTTCATAACCTAATTATTTTTTCTCTGGAATCTCAAGAACTCCCGACTTAAACTGTTTTTTTTTTTTTACTGTTAAGGGTGAGATTTACGTCCTATTGGCCTGAGGCCCTTAAGGACAAGGTTCCTGCAGACATATGTCTACATCTTGACTTATTTTTTTTTTGCTCATTAGCTTTTAAGCAGGATGGTATTCCAGAAAAGGCTGGTGTGCACTATAAAAAGTATGTTTGTAATGCTATAGTATGTTTGTTGAATTTTCAAAAATTCACCAAAGTTCCTACCTAAGGACAAAAATTATAAAACAACAAGATAAGCTACATTTTCTTGCAAAAACTATAAAATATAAAAGATAATCTCTTAGACATAAGTGCTGAGAACCAGTTCTTGGAATGAATCCGCAAGGGACTGAACTATAATAAACTGATCAATAATATGAATGCTTATCTCCCCCAATTTTTGTCAATCTAAAGTTTATAATTCAATACTTCTTGCAGTCATTGCAACACCAAGCTGCTCTGAAATTGCTGGAATGGTCCTCCTCAGTCACAACAACTTACCCTTAGAATTTATTAGTGTATATATATATATATATATATATATATTTATAATTATGTATACATACATATACACGCACTCACAAACACACAAACGCACACGTACCCGCACGCACATACTCTCTCTCTCTCTCTCTCTCTCTCTCTCTCTCTCTCTCTCTCTCTTACGATGCTCCTTTCATCTGAAAACAAATCATTAAATACAAGGCTGTCTATGTACCTTGACAAAGCATTCAAAATACGCAATTATATATTGACTTACTGTAACTTTTTCGATGGCTGGATTATAGGGCTATAATGCTCCTTATCAGTAGAGTTATCAGCAAATATCACAGTTATTACAGTAGTATTTGCATATATGGCATTAGTGGTTGTAGTAGTAGTGATGCTAGTGGTGGTGGCAGTGGTAGTGGGGGCGGTGGTAGTAGTGGTAGTACTAGTAGTAGTTGTATTGTTGATGATGATGATGATGATGATGATGATGATAATGACAATGATGAGGATGATTACCAGTCATCCTTTTCTTCTTCTTCTTCTTTCTTCTTCTTCTTCTTCTTCTTCATTACTACAATTATGTTCTTGTTGTTTAGTTACTGCTTCATATCGTCACTCAGTATTATAGCGAATCGGTTATTGTAAATTGATTGTATTGTTAAACATTTTGCATATGCATATTTGCAACCTAATAACCGCAAAGTCATGCTGACACTCCATGATATGGGCCAATGGCCTGATCATTAAACATTTCAGTGTTCAGTGTTCAGTCGTCTCTCTCTCTCTCTCTCTCTCTCTCTCTCTCTCTCTCTCTCTCTCTCTCTCTCTCTCTCTCTCACATACACACACACACACACACACACACACACACACACACACACACACGTGCGTGCGCGCGCGCAAGCACGCATTCATAAATACACACACACACACACACACACACACACACACACACACACACACACACACACACACACACACACAGGGGGGTGGGTGGGAATACAGGCACACAGAGAGGCAGACAATGAGAGGGAGAGACAGACAGGCAAACAGAGGACAGACAGACACACAGATATTC
This sequence comes from Conus betulinus, assembly GCA_016801955.1. Classification (NCBI taxonomy): domain Eukaryota; kingdom Metazoa; phylum Mollusca; class Gastropoda; order Neogastropoda; family Conidae; genus Conus; species Conus betulinus. The sequence continues at coordinate 112,132 of JADBJO010001022.1, forward strand.
AAGCTGGCAGACAAACAGAGAGAGACACAGAGAGAGAGAGAACGTAGTGCTTGCGCACTTCCTCGGCAGTGAGTTTTTTTTATGTTGGACTAGAACCATTGGGGTACGTGGGACTCTATAATAGCAATAGCAGAGGCAATTAATGTCTGATAGTAAACAGCTTAAAGTGCAGGAAGAAATACAGACATATGGAAAACGGGTGGGAGCAACGGGAAGTGTAGACTGAAAAGAGAGACAGACTTGTGTGTCCTCGTATAAGTCAGATAATGTTTTTTTTTTTTTTTTTTTTTTTTTTTTTTTTTTTTTTTCCTCCACCACCCCCTCCTTTACTTTTTTTTGGTGGTCTTTTATTTTTTTCCTTTGTTTTTTGTTTTTTTGTGTTTTTTTTTTTCCCTTTTTTTTCACTTTTCTTCCTTTATTTTCTATTTTATTTATTTATTTTTTTTTGTAAAGGCGGTCCTTTTTTTTTTTTTATAACTTTTCTCACTTCTTTTTCAATTCAAAATTACATATTTTCCACACTCGCCATGCAGTTCTGTATGCTGAGTCGCAGTGCTAATAATGGACATTCACTTGTTTGCTTTAATAGTTGTGCTTTTGATACAAAAATGTCTGGGTTTTTTGGTGACCTGATGTATGGTGCGCTGACACATCATTCTGCGATAACATTTACGCGATAATGTAAGACAAGAATAAATATTACAGTCCTAAAACAATGTAAGGCGTCTGAGTATTTTAAGTGTGTGTGCACGCGCGCGCGCGCGCGCGCGCGCGAGCGCGTGCGCGCGTGTGTGTGTGTGTGTGTGTGTGTGTGTGTGTGTGTGTGTGTGTGTGTGTGTTGTGTGTGTTCAAGTTTGGATTTCCAGATAATGTTTTTTGTTTGATTAGAAGATTGACTGGTTGAGAGAAAAAAAATTCTCTCTCTCTCTCTCTCTCTCTCTCTCTCTCTCTCTCTCTCTCTCTCTCTCTCTCTCTCTCTCTCTCTCTCTCTCTCTCTGAGCGTATGCATGCGTGTCTTTGATTAGAGAGTGGGAATGAAAGAAGACAAAAAGAGGGCGAAGCGAAGTTTTATTTTCGTTGTTTTGGAGGAGAATAGGGAAGGCATGTGCGCATGAAAAGTGTCTTTTGGTGGTAAGGAGGAGTTCTTTTAGCGTTTGAGCCAGCACAAATTGACATCCACAAGACGTGGGGTAAGAGAGAGAGAGAGAGAGAGAGAGAGAGAGAGAGAGAGAGAGAGAGAGAGAGAGAGAGAGAGAGAGAGACAACAAGCATACGTTGCGTTGGTTGTATATGACTTAAAGATTAAACCAGATCAGAAAGCTTACCCTTGTATTCAGACTCTCGGTAGCAACCGTCATAACACAGAAATGTGAAAGCTTCTGCTTATGTGAGAAATCGTGAGAAGCTAAAAAAAAAAAATGCATTATTAAATATCTTACACAGATCAGAAAACCAGAAATGCAACTTCATGTGGAGCACAAAAAAAAAAACAAACAAAAAAAACTCTGGCAACAGGATTGAAATAACTAGACTGCAGACTTCCCCAAATGCGTCCCGGCCTAAAACAAGTCCTTTCCATTTCTGCTGAAGACCAGCAAGGCAGAGACAGTGTTAGGCAGATTATCCTTGGGTCACATATTGTACACGGACTGAGATCTTTTAAAAGACGAATATACTCAGTGGGGCATACCGTGTGATGAGCCATGCATTAGTAAACATCTTTTAGTGAGTGTTGTGATTTCTATGTATGACACGAGACATAAACACTTTACAAATGACAATGTAATGTCGTTTTTTTTTTTTTCAGAGAGATTGTTCCAGATGTCCGTTTTATGCTTTTAAAAGACCCAATTGTATTTTCATCGAATGTGATCAACACGCATTCCCAAATGATTTCAGCTTATATTTGTATCTGATCATGGGGCACTGGATCTCCCTGTGTTGAGAATTTCTGTACTTGTACAGTCTTGGTTTTATTTTGTGCAGCCTTTTTTTCTTTAATCGGATTACACTCCTGGTCTGGGTTGCAGAGGGGTCTGCAGACAAATGGTTAGAGCAATTGTCTGCGACGTTTGTGGTGGTGAGTTAGACCCACACGCGGGATCGGAGTTTTACGACTTGAAAATTCTCCCAGTTCACCTTGCTGTCTGTGGGTACCTGTATCAGTTCAGGAGAGGTAAATGGGGTGGAGGGAGATGGGATGGGTCCGCCCTCCGTCATGCCATGCCCCTGACACTGTGAATCTTTGAGAGTTATCCCTGTAGCCATTAGGCATGGGGGACTTGTTAATTTCTAACAGTTTCCCTTCCCCTATGGAAATTACAGTTAACTAGTCCCATTGTCCCAAACACATTTTAACAGTAGTTTTAAGTCACTCCGCCGAGTAACATGGACATGTTTTGAAAAAATGGATTGAAGAAGTCGTTTTTTTTTCCTCAGGAGATATATAACCAAGATGTTTGTAATTTGAGAGATAATATTCGTGCATGTGACTATCATATTTCCAAGCATAAAAAAAAAAAAAAAAAACGAGAGACGAAGTTAGGTAGGAGTAAGAAAGGAATGGGGAAGAGGTTCTTATTCATTTCAAGCAATTAAGTAGCCGTCAGAATTCAGATCCTATGCAACGAACATACTAAAGCATGGCTAACAGGGATTCGCATTGCTGAGTGTGGGAAACAGGTGCATCACTGGAATGACTCCATGGTGAAACAGAATGGACACTGGAAGCAGAAATAGTTCAGTAGACAATTGTGACGTTTGTTTTAAACTGATCCATCTAAAGGTCATTTGTCTGGCCTACCCTTGTAAAGACTGTAATATATTATCATCATCATTTAGATGAGTACAGTATTTTTTCCCGTGAAAA
>JADBJO010001022.1:117500-122500 GCA_016801955.1 Conus betulinus
ATCATGCGAGTATCTTTCTAATCTATACCCTGCCTTTCAATATGATCAAAAATGCATTTACCAGTGGAGCTGCGTTTTTTCTTTGAAATTTATACATGAAAAACTTTGCCGTAGCATAAGAAGATTCAGTATTTGTTTGAAAACGTATGATTTCCTCCAAACAGTGTGTGTGTGTGTGTGTGTGTGTGTGTGTGTGTGTGTGTGTGTGTGTGTGTGTGTGTGTGAAAAAAACGGCGTTGTTGATAGAGCTGCCTAGGTATGTGAAGTTCTCTACTACTTCCGCTTGTTTTTGGTCGATGAGAACGTCTGTTGGCCCTTGGTGTTTACCGGTAAGCATGTTTTTTTAGTCTTTTTGGTACTAATAATGAGGCCAGTGTTACCTGCAAACTTGCTGATGTTGTCCACAAGCACCTGCAGATCCTGAGTGGTGCTTGCAAGAACGGCAATGTCATCGGCAAAATCCAGATCTGAAGAGGCTGTTTCCCTTCTGTCCACCTGATTCCCTTTCCTTGGGTTGCATGTTTCAATAACCCAGTCAACGGCAAGTGCAAAGAGGAGAGGGGAGAGGATAGAGGACCCCTTGCCTTACTCCGGTGAACAACTTCAAACCAGTCACTGTAACCATCTTCCGTCCTGACTCTGTACTTGGAGATTTTTGTATATCTGCTCAATGGCCGACACAACTTTCTCTGGGATGCCGTAGCTTTTCATGATTTTCCACAATGATGCCGCTAATTTACTGGTACCTGTAGAAACAGAATCCTGCAGATGCTAATTAACTGGTACCTGTAGAAGCAGGATCCTGATGATGTTATCTAACTGGTGCCTGCTGAGACAGGATCCTACTGATGCTAATTAACTGGTACCTGTAGAGACAGAATCCTACTGATGTTAATTACCTGGTACCCATAGAGACAGGATCCTGATTATATCAATTAACCAATAACTGTTGAGACAGGATCCCGCTGATGTCAATTAACTGTTACCTGTAAAGACAGAATTCTGCTAATGTCAACTAACTATTACCTGTAGAGACAGGATCTTGCTGGGCCTAATTCACCGGTAACTGTAGAATCAGGATACCGCTGATGTTAATTAACTGGTACCTGTACAGACAGGATCCTGCTGGCGCTAAATCACTGGTACATGCAGAAACAGGATCCTGCTGATGTTAATTAACTGGTACCTGTAGAGGCAAGTTTATGCTGGTGTTAATTAACTGGAACCTGTAGAGGTAAGTTTCTGCTGGTGTCAATTAACTGGTACATGTAGAGACAGGATCCTGCTGATGTTAATTAACTAGTACCTGTAGAGACAGGATCCTACTCATTTTCATTAACTGGTACCTGTAGAGACAGGATCCTGCTGGTGTTAATTAACTGGTACATGTAGAGACAGGATCCTGCTGATGTTAATTAACTGGTATCTGTAGAGACAGGATCCTACTGATGTTCATTAACTGGTACCTCTTGACGGTGGATTCTGATGATGTTACTTAACTGTACCAGTAGAGACAGGATTCCGCTGATGTCAAGTGACTGTAAAGACAGGATCCTGCTGGTGCTAATTTACTGGTACCTATAGAAACAGGATCCTGCTGATCTTAATTTACTGGTACCTGGAGAGGCAGGATACTGCTGATGTTAATTATCTGGTACCTGTCACGACAGGATCCTGCTGATGTTACTTAACTGTTACCTGTAGAGTCAGGATCCTGCTGCTGTTAATTAACTGGTACCTTGATACTTGTAGAGTCAGGATCCTGATGATGCTAATTAACTGGTAACTGTACAGACAGGATCCTACTGATGTTAATTAACTGGCACCTGTCACGACAGGATCCTGCTGGATATTACTTTATTCACTTAAACCTGTAGAGTCAGGATCTTGCTGATGTTAATTAACTGGTACCTGTCACGACAGGATCCTGATGATGTTTCTTAAGTGGAACCTGTAGAGTCAGGATCTTGCTGATGTTAATTAACTGGTACCTGTCACGACAGGATCCTGATGATGTTTCTTAAGTGGAACCTGTTGAGTCAGGATCTGCTGATGTTAATTAACTGGTACCTGTCACGACAGGATTCTGATGATGTTTCTTAAGTGGAACCTGTAGAGTCAGGATCCTGCTGGTGTTAATTATCTTGAACCTGCAGAGTCAGGATCCTGCTGATGTTAATTACGTGGTATTTGCAAAGACAGGATCCTGATTATATTAATTAAGAAGTACCTGTAGAGACCGGATCCCGCTGGTGTTCGTTAACTGGTATCTGCTGATGTCAATTTACTAGTGCTTGCATAAAATCTGTCCGTTTTGTGTGAAATGTAAGTGCTTGTCCACGCAATCATATGTTCTGTTGATGTGAGAGGAACGTAAACATGGATATGTATGAGTACCTTTATGGACATAAGCATACACTGTAACTAACTCTCTCTCTCTCTCTCTCTCTCTCTCTCTCTCTCTCTCTCTCTCTCTCTCTCTCTCTCTCTCTCTCTCCATATATGTATATATATACATACATATATACATACATATATATATATATATATATATATGTGTATGTATGTGTATGTGTGTGTGTGTGTGTGTGTGTATATATGTGTGTGTGTGTGTGTGTGTGTGTGTGTGTGTGTGTGCGTGCGCCCTTGTGTGTGTGTGTGTGTGTGTGTGTTTGTTTGCGCGCGCTAGTTGCGCGTGCGCGCGTGTGTACGTGTATGTATGTATGTGTGTGTGTGTGTGTGTGTGTGTGTGTGTGTGTGTGTGTGTGTGTGTGTGTGTGTGTGTGTGTGTGTGTGTGTGTGTGTGTGTCTGTGTGTGTCTGTGAGAGAGAGAGAGAGTGTGTGTGTGTGTGTTGTGTGTGTGTGTGTGTGGGGGGGGGGGGGGGGGGGCGCGCGCACGCACGTGTGTGTGTGTATGTGCGTGTGTGTGTGCCCCCGCGCGTGTGCACACGTGTAATTGCGTGCGCGCCTGCAAAAACCAGGAATTATGCGAGTGCCCTGCAAAGTGTGCAACATATAGATAGAAAATGAATGCTTGCGAGTAACGCCTAACAATGATTAAAAAAAAAAACATTAACAAATAAATCGTCTCTGAGAAAATGCCCACTGGACTGTGTAACACATGTTCATGAACTGAGCAACGAAACAAATAGCCATTCAACATCAGGAAAGAAATGTCGAAGTGGGTCCATCAGATAAACTATAAACGCCAGACCTGCGAACTGATTTCCTTGCTCTTGTGCCAGTGGATCAATAGATGACCTACACCGAGTGTTTCGCCAAACTACATGTCATAATTTACAGAACTTTGTACGGAGGAAAACTTCTGTGCAGTAAACTACTCATCTCTCTCGATAGAGATGCGAGCTATTTGTTTTCGGATTAATATGTACGCTAAATTTGACACAGTTGTGATATCGAGTATCTGAGTTCATTATTAACAAGCTTATGAAACTTTGGTGTCTCTATTAATGAATCATCTGTATCAAGGGTTTGTAATGATTCTTGTATTTATTTTCCAAACGAATTACAGAAATTTTCGATGTGTTTTGTGTGTTTTGTGTAATTACCTTTTTTCCCCCTCTCGTTTAACCAGTGTAAGACGTATCGAAGGTAGTAGCCTTGGTTTGCTCCCATCAGAGAGTTGGTGAAAAGGACAGCTCAGAGACGATTTTACTTTTATTTGTGTTGGAGTCTCTAAAAATATTGGAAGTAGACGAGTAAATGTACTTTGTGGACTGTATTTCCCAAGTCCGTTTTCCAAAATTTGTTTCTGAATTCAAACACACTTCTTACCACAGAAACTGCTCTGTGAAAAACCCTTTGAAACAAATTTTGAGTAGATGTCTATCAAATCTCACTGAGAGGCAGAACTCCAATTTCAGTTTCTGTTCCTAAGTAGATGTATGTTTAGGAACTCCAAGAGCAAGGTTTTTTTTTTTTTAAGTTTTGCGATATAATTGATAATATTACTCTATTTTCAACCAGTCATTTGCAGACGACATTGAACTTTGTAGTTTTTGCCAACCAGTGGAAAACAGACCTGACCATACAAAACATGCATAACTGCATTGGTCAAATAGAAGTCTGGAATGACTTGAAAATATACCAAAAAAAAAAAAAGAAAAATGATGATGAATAAATAAATAAACAAACGATCACAAAGCTGAGGCCTATCTAATTCCGACACAACAGGCCCTTCTTCCAACTGTCCAGAGCCATCCATTATCCGCGTTGGAAACTCTGACATTGTGTTTTCCCCCCTCTGTAGGCTACGCCATCTAGGCTGTTTTCTGTTTCCCTCAAACAACAAGTCACCTGACAAACACCCAAATCACATCTGCAAATCTGCTTTTGCAGCTTTCCGCGAGTCACGTTCTAGTCGTCACTACCTTACAACTGCAGCAACAAAACATCTACAACTGCTGCAAGCAAACAATCTATTCTGCGCTGTTGTCCTGCCTAGACCAGACTGTAACTACGCTTTTCTTGCTGGATGTCTCTCAAAAAGCGCATAGACAAGCTCCGAAAGGCGGAAAATTCAGCCGCGAGACTGTTACTCATGAAAAACGGACTTAGCGATTTTGAAAGAACTAGCGATTTTAATAGAACTTCTTTCAGTGAAAAAAAAAAAAAAAAAACACCGAAAAAAAAGAAGAAGGAAATAGTAATCGCTTGGCCTGAAAAGCGGCGACGTTTAGAGCCGTAGGTTCTTCAAGGGGAAAAAAATATCTAGATGCGTAAGTCATAATGTTCCTGACGTAGGTAAAACATGCAATTAAAACAGGACAGTTCCAGAGGAAGAGGAAATATGGGGAGAAGATTAGGGGGGTTCGGTTTACGTAAATTAATTCAATACGTGAACAAAAAAAAAAAAAAAAAAAACGAAAAAAAGAAAATTGGGGAATGACAATAAAAAAAAAAAATTCAGTTCCAAAGAAGAGGAACGATCAATAAAAAGTTCAGCACGCGCGCAAAGCAGAGGAACATCACACACACAC
>JADBJO010001022.1:127500-142500 GCA_016801955.1 Conus betulinus
GTGTAAACGAACTAAAGCAGTTAGACACCGGGGCCCCGAAGAGTCACGTGACTGAAGACGTTCAGCGAATGAGAATGCCGGAGCTTCCTTCTACCAATCAGAAAACGTAATTTGTTTTTGGTGCGCGGACGCACAATTCATGGACCGCCATAATTCGCAAAGATTTTGTCCTTGACCGCTAGGTCTTTAAGAAATCATATACCACGTGTGTTGCAAAAATTGACGTGAACTTTTGAATAGAGAGGAGCTGAACGACACTATGAATTGTTTATAAGTTTCGTCTTTAAAAAAAAAAAAAACAACTTTATCTCCTTTATCTATCAACAAACAAAACAGAACAAAACAAAACGAGGCGAGCCGGGCCGGGCTGTGTTGTGCCTGAGGGTCGGAATGAGCGGCGTGGGTGCAATAAAAACTGGGGTGACGCAGAGGATACGACAGCAAATGAATAAAAATAAATAAATAAATAAAAAAATAAATAATAAATAAAATAATAAATAATAAATACATACATACATACATACATACATACACACATTTATACATACATACATACATACATACTTTGTGTGTGTGCACACATGTGTGTGTGTATGCATACATACATACGTGCGTGCTCTGTGTGTGTGTGTGTGTGTGTGTGTGTGTGTGTGTGTGTGTGTGTGTGTGTGTGTGTGTGTGTGTGTGTTCTAACTGTTTATAGCAGAGGAAGGGATACAAATCGTAGTAATGCATTAATTTTGCCATCTCTTTAGCATAAAAATCATACAGATACTATGAACAAATATTTCCCCACCGACATGTTTTCAGAGAGAGAGAGGGGGGGGGGGGGTGAGACAGACAGACAGACAGACAGACAAACAGACAGACAGACAGACATAGACAAGGACCATTGACAAACCTTCAGATTCCTCATTGTCAGCTTGACCGTCTGACTGTCCAGCAGACACACCAAACACAGGCGAGGAATTGGCGAACGCCGGTTCCCTCCATTTCCCGTAGCGTTCTTCGGCAGTGTCTGCATCAGCTCTGCTCCTAAGAGGAAAAACCGTAAGAACACTGAGAAACAGTGATGAGGGCCACATCATCTATCTCTAGTCCATTTTTATCAACGTGTCTTCCCTTGATATCATCGCTAAAAATTCCTGCGTGAACTTTGGACAAAGGAGATATCGGTTATTATTGTATGCGTCCCCTTTCGGACCTTAATCCGTCGCTTTGTCTACTCATTCACCGACGGATGCTTTGGTATTATTATAAAGTAGTTCTATTTCGTCACATATACTTTTGCTGAAATCTACAAAAACTAACCAGCCACCGTGGCGAAGTGGTTAGCGTCGCGGACTCCCGGCCGGGAAGTCGTGAGTTCGGTTCCTATCAAAGTCATGTGGGATTTCTCTGCTCTGGCCGGGTCCTGTCCAGAGTTGAGTTTGCTACGGGCTCAGTTGGGAAGACTGGGACCACACCGTCGAGTTTCATCCACTCAATGGATGCGTTTCTGAGAATGTCGCTTAAATTTCCTGACCAACACTGCAGGGTGTCTGTATCTCTCGGGCCTGGTTGACGCCGGGGGTGTATTATGAAAGTAAGCGTAGAGTACAGCCCTGTTATGCAATCTTAGACATGGAAATCCGTAACGTCATTTTCATCATCCTCATCCTCATTAATCAAACATTATATATATATATATATATATATATATATATATATATATATATATATATATTGTCTCAAATTCTGTGACTCTCCATGGCCTTATTAATCTAAACATTTTCCCCCTTCCAAATCAGTTCTGATCAATGCTACTACCATAAGCGGACAAACTGATTTTATAGTCTCAGACATACACATGCTGACTTTTGCTTTGTTAACTCTCAGGCAGGGGCAGGGCCTACAGGTACTCGAGATGCCATTATGTGTGGATTGGTGGTTGAAGAATAAAAAAATCTCTAAACACTTGTGTGTGTGATTGAGTGGCGTCAATACGCATTTGCATGCGTGCCGTACACACATCTAGACTGACAAATACAGACATTCACACAAAAGCTTAAAGGGTATCTACATGTGCGTTTTTAAACGTAAGAGTGTGTGTTTGTATGGTCAGTTCTTGCCTCCTTTCAATTCCCCCCCCCCCCCCCCCCCCCCCCCCCCCCCCCCCGTTCCCTTCTTCCACTCTTCTTTCTTCTCTCCCTCACCCCTCATACACACGTGATTCTGTATAGATTTTCCAGCGAACGGAAAAGAAATTATCAAACAATAAGTTGGGTTGTGGAACTTTTCGAGTAGGGGGGAGGACATTTCAGATGTTTTCAACGATTGAATAGTACAAAGAGACGGTGGGGCTGGAGACCTTTAAAAGACTAAATCTCTTGAAGTACGCAGAAGTCATCCACCTCCACCCCACCCCCACCTCCTCTCTCCTTACTCCCCTTCCTACTGACGTTTCTAGGTGGGCAAAATGGGGCGCATGACTGCATGTAATCAGGTTTATGTAAATATCACGTGCGTGTTTTTTCAGAAAGCCAAACATCTGCCTCCCTGACCGTGCCGGTCAAAGGTGTAAAGGTAATATCTCCGTTTTAACACGACTACAGTGTCATACATGAGGTGGATAGTTCCCACCGCTTCAGTTACCAATCAGATGAATATTTCTATTTCTGTCGCAAGGTGGGAAAATAATTGGCGAACATGGTAAGGAAGGGCTTCCTTTTTTCTCCCCCCCCCCCCCCCCCCCCCCCCCTTTTTTTTTTTTTTTTTTTTTTTTTTTTTTTTTTTTTAGCTCTAGTCCTTCAAAAATGAACTGAGCTTCAAGAAGCTGAATCAGATAGAAGGTTGTTTTAAACTTCCTCTCCCTGAATAGGGTCAACATAAGATAAGGCAACAAAAGAAGCATGCAAAAAGTGACTAGAACTACAATACGATACAAAAAAAAAAAAAAAAAAAAAAAAAAAAAGAGAGAGAGAGAGAGAGAGAGAGAGAGAGAGAGAGAGAGAGAGAGAGAGAGAGAGAGAGACGAAGGAGCGAAAGGAGTGCAGGGAAGGGCGACAGAGAGCGAGAGGGAGAGAGGGACAAAAGGCGAGAGTGGGTGCGGGAAAGAGCGTTAGAACAATCTGACAATCAAAACATTCCAAGGAGATGCAAGACAAGCAATTTGAAGCACCAGGGGGGGAAAAATGAAAATAAGCACAAATCGGGGGGGGGAGATGCATAATGATGGCCCAGTCACCACGTCGGGGGGGGGGGGGGGGGGGGGGGGGGGGAGGGATGTCATATAGATAAAATAAATCAAGTCATTCCAACAGAACTGTGTGTGTGTGTGTGTGTGTGTGTGTGTGTGTGTGTGTGTGTGTGTGTGTGTGTGTGTGAGAGAGAGAGAGAGAGAGAGAGAGAGAGAGAGAGAGAGAGAGAGAGAGAGAGTCGCATAAGAATAACATGTGCATTTCAAGTACAAAACACTTTCTAAATAGTCAGGGTCATACAAAAGGCAAAGAGGGTGTTGGTGGTTGGTGGTGGATTTATGGCGAAGTATGCAAGTATTGGCACATAAGATGGTTGAAATAATGGTGTTTGAAGGTTGCTATGCATTGGTGTTGTTTGGTTGATTCAGGGAGCGAGTTCCATTGACAGGAACCTGAATATGTTAAACTGGATTTGAATAAATCAATCTAGGAACAGGGACATGAAGTTTGGGTAGAGTCCTTGAGGAATTAATTGAGAATCTGTGAACTTTGTTGTATTCTAATCTCAGACTTAAGGGGAGAACTTGAATCTTTATATAGTCCGAGTCCAGAAGACTACTGCTTTTTAGGAGGACTAATTTGAGTGCTCGCTTGTGTAGGCTTAGCAATGGTTTGAGGGTGTTAGCGCTAGCAGAGTCCCATAGAGTAGATCCATAGTCTATGTATGATTGGATATGAGACTGGAAAAAGAGCTTGCGTGAATGCAGGTCAACCCCCCCCCCCCCCCCCCCCCCCCCCCCCCCCCCCCCCCCCCCCCCCCCCCCGACCGTTTAAAATCTGCGTCACCTTCAAAACAAACAAGAAGGCTATTATTTTTTAAGAGCGTAGGGTGGAAAAGAATGCATTTTCAAATTATGTTTTATCATTGTTTTTGTCCTCACGCATAAAAAAACCAGTAACATCATCGGTCAATTACGCAGACACTGCGCGACATTCTCTTCGTGTTGAGGATCGAGGAAGATGCGACCAGTAAACCCTGAGATGACACCTCCCCGTCGGAAGGAGGGGAACACAACTAGGTGAATCACGCAGGACATCTCTTACAGGGAGCACCTATGACTAAAAGAGACAGTTTTATGGATACCAAATACGAAGTTCAACCATTCTATCGTCTAAACTTCCTTCCGTTTAAAAAATCCACCTCATCTTCGATGTAAACAGGAGACATTTTGTCTTAAAAGGCTAGAGGTTAAGGAGGCAACCTTTCCAATTATTTTCAGCCATTATTGTGTCTCCATGCGCCAACGACAGTAACCGTTTTCTGATAGGTAGGGCGAGACCTCGATATTCTCACTGTCTGATGTTCGTCCAGTGACACGGTATCTCATTCGCATCGAAAGATTATCATTCTTGGTTTCTACACCAAATGCAAAAAAATGATCATCGAGAAAACGGTCCTGATTATTTTATTTATTTTAGTGTGTGTGTGTGTGTGTGTGTGTGTGTGTGTGTGTGTGTGTGTGTGTGTGTGTGTGTGTGTGAAATTAACTTTCACCACAAATGCTCTTGCTTCATGATTCTCTCCCCCCCCCCCCCCCCCCCCCCCCCCCCCCCTTTTTTTTTTTTTTTTTTGGTTGTTGTTGTTTTTTAGCCTTTTTTAACGTGATCACCATAAAAATAGTAACTATGCCTCAAGAAGACCGATGGTTATGACTCAAGAAAACAGATAATTATGACTCTCGTGCTCTGGTGTCACTGACATCAGCTATTTCGCAGACTGTAAGCCTTACAATGATCGCTTTATAAAGTGCAGAATGCTGGAAACTTGAAATAGCGGCCATGACTAATTGTTTTCACTGTACACAGATTGGCTGAGTCAAAATTCTTTCTTTCGACTCATTGTCTGAAGCCTCAATGGTGTCAAAATCAAATAAAAAAACAACTGTATTTAATTGGAGATGACTGATTTTACGTCGTATTTGCAGTTTTGTTATTATTATAGTTGAAGTTTTCATGTTGTAATGATAACTGTTTTGTAGATGCATAATCTTTCGAAGCCAATAAGTTCTCATACAGGCTCAAGATGGGAAGTGAATCTTGTGCCGAAGTTGAGAAGACTAACGAGTGCCCGTTCTTCGTTTTCATTGTCCTGAATATTGTTTATTTTGCCTGAAGAAAACCTAAGTGATCGAAACGTGTCGTGTTTTGTCTTGTTATTCGTTTGTCCATGTGAACTGGCGGAGTTACTTTAAATTCCTTTTAAAATTTGTTTTAGTTTCCGCCTGCAGTCACTTTACCTTGAAATTAAGTGATGTTATAAAGGAATCATTAGACAAGAGAACAAAACACTGTTTCAAACGCAAACCTTCTTAAAGTGTACGTCAAGACTGAACACGCCGCACCTTGTAGTTGTTGTTATTTTTGTTGCTCTTCAAGATTTCTTCATTGCATTATCATTTTTATATAGTTTTGTTTGTTTGGATTGTTTGCCTTTTTCTTGTCCTTGGGTTCGATTTTCAAACAATTTCTCCGGTTCAAAAATTCAAAATAATGAACATAATATACTTTTTTTCTCATGATTTTTTTTTCATTTATTAAATCAAGGTATATGTTTTTTTGTTAGATATTCTTTTGATTGTTTTAATCGTTTTTGTTTGTTTGTTTGATTTTTTTGGCTGTTTGTTTTATATGACTTTTCTCCATTAAAAAATATATGGTGACTTTAAAAAAAATTGTTTTGTGCTTGTTTGTTTTATTTGTTTTAAGATCACCGATCCAGTTGTATTTTTGGCCGAGATGTACCTCAAGGTAAAAACATCCTCCGAACGTTTTGCATCAATTTCTAAAATCTGGACACAGTCTGGTGCAGTGCAATGCTGAAGCGATAGGCCCGCCTCTTGAGCTTCCCTTAACTTGTGATTCCCTCCCCATTGTCCATTGAATGGCCGCATGGCAGGGCAGTGAACATTCACATATCGGCGACCTCTGTGTTCGTGTAAGTCACTACCTGTCACCAAACACTCACGGCTGTTGGTCTTGACGTGAATGAAGGGCAAAACGTTTGTTGCCTAAGGAAACACCTGAGCATCCACATGGAAAGGCGCTGTCCAGAAAATAAACAAACAGTAAGCAAAACAAAACAACAAAAAACCCAGACAAACAAAGAAACAAACAAACCAGGATCAAGCACATCTACGCACTATGAACTCCGCACATCATCATCATCATCATCATCATCATCATCATCATCATCATCATCATCATCTCTCTCTCTCATCATCATCATCATCCTCTCTCTCTCTCTCTCTCTCTCTCTCTCACACACTCTCTTTCACACACACACACACACACACACGCGCGCGCGCGCGCGCGCGCGCGCGCGCGCGCTCTCTCTCTCTCTCTCTCTCTCCTCTCTCTCTCTCTCTCTCTCTCCTCAGCAACGCCATACATTCATAAGTACTTTAACTTGATTTACTTTTCCCATTCTTGAGGTAGGGACGCCACCATGCCCTGAGTTGGGTCTGAAAGGTCGAGTGTGTGTTTGGTCCCGAGTGCACTGCCACAAACAGAACAGAAAAGGACAAGCATAAAACAAGATGTCAGTACTCTGCCCTTGCCTCTCCGTTCACAAAAATAGCAGCACCTTTTGCATGCCCCTCCACTCAGAGAGAGAGAGAGAGAGAGAGAGAGACAGAGACAGAGACAGAGACAGAGAGACAGAGACAGAGACAGAGAGAGAGAGAGAGAGAGAGAGAGAGTTGCCTAAAAAATGGTGTCAAAGAAAATCTAGTTTATCCTCCATGAATATGGATTTATTAGGAAAATCGTCTTGATAAACATGGCTACAGAGCGATACAGACGTTCAGGTGTTTTCATTCTCCAATTTTGTTATGGCCCAGCCCGCTGTACGGAGATCATTTAGGACCGCGCACAAGAAGAAGAAAGAAGAAGAAGAAGAAGAAGAAGAACAACAACAACAATCGAAAACGAAACAGTCACGAAAGAATGCATGCAAACAGACGCTCAGGCAAAATTCTGTAGAATGAAGATCAAGAACCCATTCCGGACAGTATTTAATATTATTAAAGCTTCACTACAATCTGGACTTAGGATCTTCCTCCCCACTAGCATCCCTATGGAAAGACGTTGAGGGTAGAGATAGGGGAAAAAGGGTGGGGGGGGGGGGGGGGGGGGGGGGTCGATGAGCAGATGCGTGGAGTGGTGGTGGTGGAGGGAAGGGCGTTCGATGAGGAGGGGCGTGGATGGGGTGGGGTGTGGGGTGTGGAGGGGAGAGTGCGATCCTGATTAAGAAGCATCCTCTGATTTGCACTCTACCGCTCGTTTCTGTTATGGCTGCTGTTGTTGCCACTGAGTTGCTGTGTGTGTGTGTGTGTGTGTGTGTGTGTGTGTGTGTGTGTGTGTGTGTGTGTGTGTGTGTGTGTGTGTGTGTGAATCTTATTTCAGAAACATCGAACAGTAGATTTAGTACCTTGTGTGTGTGTGTGTGTGTGTGTGTGTGTGTGTGTGTGTGTGTGTGTGTGTGTGTGTGTGTGTGTGTGTGTTGTATGTGTGTGTGTGATAGCTTGCAGATCCCGAATCGAAGACACACACACACACACACACACACACACACACACACACACACACACACACACACACACACACACGCATTGAATATATAGTAAACCCATTATAGCAGGATCTTATACAGGAACCCAGCTGAAACCACAGACTGGCATGAAAGGTTCTGTTCTCCAATGGATGAAGTAGTAATTAAGAGTTTTGAAACAATTATTTTGGGTGACTTCGATATTGATTTATTAAAACAAAATTTCAAATGGCAGCAAAACTACAAGCATGCATAGGTCACAACAACTGATTGACAAACCAACACACTTAACTGAAAATTTATCTACTTTGGTTGCTGTCATTTATACCAATACAAAACAAAGCATCATAGAAATATGTTCTCCGCCATGCAGTTGTAGTGATCATGACCCCATCTGTATCACGTGGTACAAAAATTGTGTAAAACTCCCTAAGGTAGGTCAAAAAGTCAAATATTATACGAGTTTCAAAACCTTTGAAAAAGAAGATTTTCTTTCCGATTTTTGGTGAAATCACGATTGGATTACATCTATCAAATAACAGATCCATATGAAGCTGCCGAATTTTTTGGATTAGCATGTTTACATCTACATGTAACAAACATGTTCCATTTATAAAGAAAAGAGTCAAACAAAAAACAAAACCACCGTGGATTACGAAAGAAAATTGACATACAAATTGAGAAAAGGAATAATCTCAAAAAGTCAGGATCTATTCAGGAATCTAGGAAACAAAAGAACAAAGTAACACCCATAAAACGTCAATCAAACGTAACTATTTCAAAAATATGTTAGTCTCCACCAAAGATTCACGTCAAATTTGGAAAGCCATACACATGTGAATAACAGATAAGAATCTAAAAGCCAACAAATTATTACAGTTGTATTGGCACATCAATTTAAATAACCATTTTACAAATATTTCTGATAAAATCATATCAAATGACAGATCGAGTCAAAACGATCTCTACTACGTGAAAAAGGATATCGATTTAAAAGATATTCATTTTCCATTCAGCTTACAACCAATGACTATTTTGGACGTATTAAATATCTTTCACTCTTGATAAAATCAGGAACACATGATTTAGATGGATTAGATGCAAGAATAGTGAAAGATTCGGGTCCAGTTATCATAAATATTTTGACATATTTATATCATGTGTGTCTAGAAAAAAAACATGTTTTTCCATTAGAAGTTAAGAAAGCCAGAAGCATTCGTCTTTACAAACCAGGAGATTAATCAAATCCTGCAAATTACAGACCTATTTCGATTTTGTCATTTCTTTCAAAACCTTTTTTTTTTTTTAAACAACTACAGAAGTGTCTGTATTCTTTCCTTTAAAAAAAAAATCTTATCCATGAAGATCAATCGGGCTTCTGCGCAAAACCACTCTTGTCATGCGACACTCATACAATTTATGGATAGTTTACAGAACAGCATAAATAAAGATAAATTTACTGACATTATCTTTGTAGACTTCGAAAAAACTTTTGATGTAATTAATCATTCCTGTTAAGATATACATAGAAAACAGACTGCAGCGTTACTGAAAATGACTCAAAATACAAATAAACACAAAAACAAGATGCAAAGTGACGCAAGTTTATTACACTGTACAAAAAAAAAAGACGTGCATTTTCGACACAAAGTCTTTATCAGACGTGACAAGTTGCAAACAAAACATCAATCATAAGCAAAACAGTTACTTCCCTTTAGGCTGTCAGGAGAGAAATAACGCTGCATCCACCAGTAGTTAAGAAAGTGGGGCCTGTTCCGAAAAACTCAGTAAAGAGGCAGCCTGCAGGGAGAGGTTAAGGTCAGAGGTGGGAAGGTAGGATCTGGGGAAGTGAACAAGAGATCGGGAATAAAAAAAAGAAGTGGGGTGGGGGTGGGGGCTCTGAATGTAGGTATGGTGTCTGCAGTGAAAAGGGAAAATGCCAGGGAAGTGAAGAGTAGGTGGAAATAAGGGGAGAAACGGAAACGGTCAGCCGCCTATAGCACCCAACTGAAGTCTGACCCCAGGATAGGTTGCCCCATGCAGGCACCAAGGGGTGAGATGGAAAACGGTATAATCCCGGCAAAAAAAAAAAATCTAGTCAGACGCAGCTGGTCTTTTGAATACAGCCGCAAACCTGCCCTTGGTAAAAAAAAAAAAAAAATCCTAAACGAGGGCAGGGGGGGGGGGGAAGGCAAGGGAGCGGAAAGGGAAGGGGACATGGAGGTGTAGAACAGATGCAGAAAGAAAGAAATTAAGAAAGGGCTGACACTCGCTTACACACACATTACCACCTCCCTCGCTCTCCCCATCCCCAAACCGCCCCCTCCCACGTTCCACACACCATCCTCCCCACACGCCACATAATCCACAGGTCAGTACGAATTACCTTCCCTGTCCCTGAAGTAGGGAAACCACTGAGGTCGAAGGATACTGACGTCACCCAGTGGTGTGACATCATCACCGCGAGGATCACCATGACGTAGACAAGCTTTGGGCCATTCCTGTCTTTTGTCTTTGGACCTTACACAGAAAAGAAACACGAAATGCGTGTACCAGCATGATATGTTGATTCTGTCTCTGTGTTTCTTTTCTTTTCTTTTCTTTCTTTCTGCCTTTTTCCTTTTTGCCTGTTTGCTAGTAGTAGTAGTAGGAGTGGTTGTGGTGGTGATGGTGGTGGTGGTGGTGTGTGTGTGTGTGTGTGTGTGTGTGTGTGTGTGTGTGTGTGTGTGTGTGTGTGTGTGTGTGTATGTGTGCGTGCGTGTATGTGTGGGTGTGTGTGTGTGTGTGTGTGTGTGTGTGTGGCTTCAAGAACCGATTCAGTCTCAACCAAGGAAACACGGGTTAAGAGGATAGTTATTATTATCAGTATTGTTATTAGCATTGTTGTTGTTGTTGTTTCTTCTTCTTCTAATCATTATTATTATTATTGTTATTATTATTATTATTGTTATTGTTGCTGTTGTTGTTAATGTTTTTGTTTGTACTTGTTGTTACTAACAGTCACTAGCATATTTCACACACACACACACACACACACACACACAGAGAGAGGTGGGGAGAGAGAGAGAGAGAGAGAGAGAGAGAGAGAGAGAGAGAGAGAGAGAGAGAGAGAGGGAGAGACAGAAAGAGACAGAGAGAGACAGAGACAGACACAGAGACTGAGAGTTTAAAACATATTGGCAGTCTTTTCCCAACGGACAAATTTAGTAAAAATTCACGGTTTCCCCACGAGGAGGCTTCTTCCTAAATTTGTTCCAGGAAAAGACTACCAACTTACAGCAATCTCCGTTTCATTCACTACGATCTGTTGAAGTCATATTGTCGTGGTGCGGAGCTGGCTCTACTCCAGAATTTTACATGTGAAGTGGGGGGGAAAAATATACATGTGTGTGTGTGTGTGTATGGTAATAAAAAAGAGTGTTGCTAAACTTAGCGAAGTTTTTAAAATTTAGTAAAGTTGTGTAACAGTTTATCCAGTGTGTTAATTATCGGGAAAATTTTTGGATGTTTGATGTGTTTCATTTACATTTGTTTATTTTGTTTCAAGTCCTCCATGCCCCAAAAGGGGTCACAGGATTAAATCTTTTGAATCTTTGAATCTTTGTGTCTAAATGTATACATGTATATATTCATGTTGTTCGAATATGTTAAGGATTAATCTTAAGATACTTTTCACAAAATTGTCAAAAATCTAACCATTCAAATTAATCTAAAATTTGTAGAGAACACAAGTGTTTGTCCGAAAACCCGTCACTGACAATTCTAATTTTAGCATGCGCTGTAAGACTATTTTTTTTAAAGTTAGTTTAAAACAGCTGAATATTTGAGATTTATGAGAGACCATAATCTCAACATGAAACTTTTTTCAACAATTATGATTTGCACCTCCAAGCATCATTCTTACCCTGTCAAAAAACAAAGCGAAAACAAAACAAACAAACAAACAGAACACTTTGAAGTACTCTTTTAATCACGTCATCTGCTGCTTACAAGACTGCACTAACCAGCAAGTCAGTCGGAGACGACCCATATAAGCAAATGTCTATGGCTCTTATTTCTTTGTTTCTTTTCTTCTTTCTTTATCATTTGATTATTTATTTGTTTATCTGTCCATATTTTTCTGGTGGTATATATAACACTTGGCATATCAGTATCCACTTTGTCGTCGTTACCTTTTTGAAATGTTGAAAGCAAGGAAAACGTGTTCGCTCACCTGCACCGTAGCCGCAAGAACTTGGGAGATTTGTCACGGAAAATTCTTTCTTCTATCCTTTTTTGTTTTAAATTTCTGCCCTGCTTTCCTGCTTTCCCTCCTTTCTTTCTTTCTTTTTTTTTTTCTTCTTTTTTCTTTACTCTGTTCTTCTCTGACCTCTTTAGATTCTTTCTCGTCACCCTTCCCTCTTTTCCCTCCTTTATTGCTTTATTCAACGTCTTTGTTTTTTTTTTCCTCTTTCTCTCTCTTTCTCAGTTCTTCACTCCCGAGAGTCGTCCTTCTCAAGCGGCAGTAGATGCTTGTTTCGTCTTATGTTTCACTTCCTTGCGTCGCTGGATTGCCGCTGTTAGTGCGACAGGTATTAAGCGTCTTGCCGTCGGTGCTGCTTATATATGCTGATCGAGCCAACCCTTCCCCGGGAGTGATGTCACAGCAGTGTGCGAGGTAGTGTCGTGATGTTTAAACGAAAGCCAGCAGATTTCCTGCAACACCTACTTTGTAGGGGGGGGGGGGGGGGGGGGGGGGGGGGGTCACGTCACGTTCAGGTCACGTTTGTGACAAGGGTGGAGGTGTTCCCGGTGACGAAGAGGCCGGCCTTGATGAAAGTGTATTGGGTGTCAGATCCATTACCGGCGTGTAACAGCATCCAAGTCAGCAGACCGGTGTGCAACAGCCTGTTCTTACCCCCCCCCCCCCCCCCTTCCCTCTGGAACTTACCCCGGGGTAAGTCTGGGCTAGCCTGCTTTTACCCCCAGGGGTTATTCTAGGGACTAGCTAGAACCCCCCCCCCCCCCCCCCCCCCCCCCCCCCGTAGTTGGAACTTACGCCCCTGGGGGTAAGTTTGGGCTAGCCTGGAATTACCCCCCACCCCCCCCACCCAAGGGGTCAATCTAGGACTATTTGGGAATCTTCCTCCACCCCCACCCCCCCCCCCCCCCCCCAGCCCCCTTCAAACAAGAGAGGGTTATCCAGGGTTTTTCCTCTGCCTTTTCCCAACAAGCACACCCGCCTTAAAAAAAAAAAGAATTGTGTTAGCCTGCATATTTACACCCCTCTCCCACTTCCTATATACAGTCAGTAGGGTTTGGACAAAGTGTAGTTCTAGACTCTTCTCAATAGATGGGCCTCCTACTTCCCCAACCCCCCTCGCTCCCCTCACACACACACACACACACACACACACACACACACACACACACACACACACACACACACACACACACACACACACAAATACACACAAACGCACACACACACACACACACACACTGGTTCACTAACAGATGCGCACTACATTCTCGCGCTAGCTTACACGCGTGGGTCAATATTCGGGTGTGTGAGTACGCCCTTGCATGCGTGGGAAAGAAAGACGGCTACATGCCAATGTGACCAAGCGCAGTTGTGAGGAAAATGTCGTTGTGACCACATGTCGTTGTGACCAAGTACCGTTGTTGCTTCATCAGTTCCAATATTGCCAACGCTCAAAGATGAAAATTAATCACTTCTGCTGATAAGCATTGCCTCCGCGAACAGACCGGTCAGGAAATGAATGTTCGCA
This sequence comes from Conus betulinus, assembly GCA_016801955.1. Taxonomy (NCBI): domain Eukaryota; kingdom Metazoa; phylum Mollusca; class Gastropoda; order Neogastropoda; family Conidae; genus Conus; species Conus betulinus. The sequence goes on from JADBJO010001022.1 coordinate 141,060, forward strand.
TTGATGAATGGTGTAGATGACGTACGAGGAAGTGGTCAAAAATAAAATTGAAGAGTTTATGTGTTTATGTGGATATGCATTTGTATGTTAGTGTGCGTGCGTGCGTGCGTGTATGTGTGTGTGTGTGTGTGTGTGTGTGTGTGTGTGTGTGTGTGTATGTATGTGTGTGTGTGTGTGTGTGTGTGCGTGTTTGTGTGTAGGTGTGGGTGTGGTTGTTGTGTGGGGGTGAGCAGGGGGGGGAGTGTGTGTGTGTGTGTGGTGTGTGTGTGTGTGTGTGTGTGTGTGTGTGTGTGTGTGTCTGTGTGTGTGTGCGTGCGTGCGTGTGTGTGTGTGTGCGCGCGCGCGCGCTCTCACGCGCGTTTGGAAGTGAATGTGGTTTCAGACATCAAACTTACTGGTGCTATTATCACAAAACTGACGTTAAAGTGACTTGATTGTGTGTGTGTGTGTGTGTGTGTGTGTGTGTGTGTGTGTGTGTGTGTGTGTGTGTGTGTGTGTGTGTGTGTGTGCCATCACTGCTAATACTACTATTAGGCCTCCTGATGCTGTTGTCGCTGCTGCTACTAGTGCTTCTACGACATGATCTTCTGTCTTCCTGTTCTTCTTGCTTTTCGTCCTATTGCTCTTCTTGTTCTTCTTCTCAGCAATATCTATGAGGTCTGTAGTTGATGGGTTTTTTTTTTTCAAAATCTCGATTCTTCTTCTTCTCTCCTTCTTCTTCTTCTTCTTCTTCTTCTTCTCTCCTTCTCCCTCCTCCTCCTCCCCTCCTCCTCCTCCTCCTTCTTCTTCTCTTCTTCTTCTTCTTCTTCTTCTTCTTCTTCTTCTCACCATTTTTCCTTTTTCTTCTTCTGCTTCTTTTGCAGTTTGTCTTTCCTGGTTTTTGCCTGGTACTGCTGCTACTGTCACTGCTGTCGCTACTGTTGCCGCTATTACAACAACTTCTGCCACGACTTCTTCTTCTTCTTCTTTCTTCTTCTTCTTCTTCTCTTCTTCTTCTACCTCTACTCCTTTCTCCTTCTCCTCTCCTTCTCCTCTCTCCTCCTCCTCCTCCTCCTCCTTCTCCTCCTCCTTCTCCTCCTCCTCCCTCCTCTCTCTTCTTCTTCTTTCTTCTCTTTTTTAAAGCATGTTAGAAATGTGTCAGCTGTCAAAGGCCACGTAAGCATACAGCAAATTCACCGAAAGTGCATCAAAATTGTTAAAAATGAAAGTGTAAACACCGCCGACAAAACACATTGATATTGGTGTTCTGTGAGTTGACTCAGCGGTCGCTATCATGTTTATGCCAAGGGGCTCAACTGTGAGGCCGTGCATCACGAAACGTTCAGAACAATCCCCCTTGAGGCCTGTCTTTGTATGTATAATCTTGCACACAATGATACGTAATCCCATCGAAAACATACATGACACCGCTAATCCATCCACCAATTCGGTACGTTTCAAA
>JADBJO010001022.1:147500-157500 GCA_016801955.1 Conus betulinus
GACTACAGAAAAAAAAAGAGAAAAAAAAAATCAAACTTTAGAAAGATGAGAGTACAGTAAGAGAGAAAGAAAGAAAGAAATCAAAACTTTAGAAAGACAAGGGTACAGTAAGAAAGAAAGAAAGAAAGAAAGAAAGAAAGAAATCAAACTTTAGAAAGACAAAAGTACGGTAAGAAAGAAAGAAAGAAAGAAATCAAACTTTAGAAAGACAAGAGCACAGTAAGAAAGAAAGAAAGAAAGAAAGAAAGAAGCAATCTCCATATGGAAAGTGCCACAGGAAGAAATAAGGATGATCAAACTTTGGAGAGAAAATAACGGTACAGAAAAAGAAAACTTATACTAAGAGAAAAAAAACATAAAAAAAAAGAAAATTCTACAGAAAGAAAAACTTACTGACTGAAAGAAAAAGATAAGAAAGAAAAAACATCAAGCTTCCGAGAGACAAGAAAAACTAGCAGAAATAAACACAGATCCAACCGGAGAGAGAGAGAGAGAGAGAGAGAGAGAGAGAGAGAGAGAGAGAGAGAGAGAGAGAGAGAGAGAGAGAGAGAGAGAGGAAACTTCAGGCAGGCAGAAAAAAAGTCAGAAAGAAAGAACCACATAGAAAATTAGAAGAAAAAATCAAAAACCAGGCAAAAAAAAAAAAAAAAAGTAAGAATGAAAATCAGAAGAAAAAAAAAAATCAAAACCAGGCAGAAAAAGTCAGAATTAAAATATAGATTTAGAAAAGACCAAATTCTCGAAATAAAAGAAAAGTGAACAACTGGAAGGGTATTACTATTTTCTTGATTACACTCTTAGGTTTCCTTTGCAATTACCTGGCATGAGTCAGACTGATACTTCTCGTAGTGCTTAAGACAAATAATAGACTATGGAACCGCCTGCAAAACTTCCATCCTTCTGTAAAACACAATCTTCACCTGGACAAATTAATATAGAGAGCAATCGCGTGAAAAGAAAGAAACTGTCTTTGAAATCATCACCCAACAGGAAAGAGTGGGAGTGTGTGTAACTGAGAGGGGGACCGGAGAGAGAAGAGTGGGGGGGGAGGGGGGGTCAGTTTTAAAAAAAATCTGTGTGTGTGTGTGTGTGTGTGTGTGTGTGTGTGTGTGTGTGTGTGTGTGTGTGTGTGAGAGAGAGAGAGAGAGAGAGAGAGAGAGAGAGAGAGAGAGAGAGAGATTCTGTGCGTGTGTGAGTGTGCTCGCGCGCGCGTGTGCGTGCGTGTGCGTGCATGTGGGCGTTTCTGGTGTCTTCTTTCTTTCTCCTTTTTTCTCCTCCTCCCCCTCCTCCTCCTTCTCCTCCTCTCCTCCTCCTCCCTCCTCCTCCTCCTCCTCCTCCTCCTCCTCCTCCTCCTCCTCCTTCTTCTTTCTTCCTCCATTTGTTTCTATTTCTGCTCCTTCTTTTTCTTCTTTCCTACCCTTTTGTCTTCTTCTTCTTCTTCTCTCTGTACGTACGTACACGTTTCAGTACTGTTTCAGTTTCATCAAGGAGACGTCATTGCATGCGGAGCAGTCCATATACGCTACACTACATCCGCTAAGCTTTGAGACCACACTACGCATGATTTTAAGCTGACGGATGAATAAATTAACAGTTAAGATGACGTTCAGATCTGAAAGATGGTCTATGGTATAGTGGCTTTGCTCTTGTTTGCTTAAGTGATTCTTCAGATTTCTTAGCACACCAGATCGGCCAAGCTGTAATCCAGTTCTTGTCGTTGCCTTGCCAGTTAGTGTGCCTGCTCTCTCGTTTCCTTTACTCCAGCATGTCCAGGGCAGTACATCCATATGAGTCTCTCCAATGGAAGGCTGCGCATGAGTTCATTCCAAGCAGGGCTTCCCACTCCACTTCCCATATATACAAACATACACAAACACACACACAGGCGCGCGCGCGCGCGCGCGCGCACACACACACGCACACACACACACACACACACACACACACACACACACACACACACACACACACACACACACACACACACACACACAGGTGGTGGTGCAGCACTGGCGGCGGTGAAGGTTGGAACATGTGTCCAACCTACAGGTCCGGAAGAAGTGTGGTTTACCCAGCATTGAGTGCACAGTCATCAAAAGCCAGATCCGATGGACAGGACACGTTGTCCGCATGGAGGACAGCAGAATTCTAAAAGATGCTGCTCTATGGACAACTGGAGGAAGGACAATGTGACCCAGGAAGGCCTCTCAAGAGATACAAAGACACCTTGAAGCCAACCTCAAAAGCTGCAACATCGACACTGCTTCCTGGAAAGATGTCGACCTTGACAGACCACAGTGGAAGCAATGGTGTATCCAGGGCACAAAGACATTTGACAGCAACAGAGCAGCTGCCATCCAGGAGAGGAGGAATCGAAAAAGACGGTGTCCATCCTTGCAGGACTCCATTTCATGCAGCGTCTGTGGAACAATTTGTGGCTCAAGAATTGGTCTTCATTCCCACACACGAGGACCCACATCAGCAGATGACCTGCCTGCCTACTCATTCGTCGGACACGATGGAAGAATCCCATCATATATATATATATATATATATATATATATATATATATATATATATATATATATATATATATATATATATATATATCCCATATCTTCCCAAGGCATCAACTTTTTGTACCAGTTTCGATTTTTCTGTGATTTCCCACTCAAACTAGTAAAATTTAAAACGACTCACAGGGAAAAATTAAAAAGAATTTTGTAGTGGAAGTTAAGACGTGCATCCCTCTAAGGTGCACTTGGAACGAATGACAGCAGTAACGTTTTTTGTGAAGTGCACCCTCTAGTGAGAGAGACATTTACTTTCACACACACATATTAAGCAAAACTCATCTTTTTTCCATTCTTTTTTCATCAAATGAAGAAGGGCAGGAACTGGTGGGGCAAGGACAGGTGGGGCAGGGACAGTTGGGGCAAGTATGGCAGGAACAGGTGGGACAGGGACAGGTGTGTGTGTGTGTGTGTGATATAAGTGTGGTCTATACGAGTGACAGACAGACAGACACGTAAAGCTTCTTTTACCTCCGCGGTGAGTTACTGGAACACCACACTGAATTAAAAAAAAACACTCCACTTCTGCTGGCTGTGTGCCAAGGTTTGGGTTTCAGCCAATGTTCTCCCTGTGCATTTTGCAACTCCATCGGTTTTCTGTTCTGTCTTCTGTACTTTCCTTCAACAGCCCCTTGGAGGACTTCTTAAATTCTTCACTGTGGCCCACAGTGCCTCCTTGGAGAACTTCTTAGATTCTTCACTGTGGCCTACAGTGCCTCCTTGGAGGACTTCTTGAATTCTTCACTGTGGCCTACAGTGCCTTCTTGAAGGACTTCTTAAATTCTTCACTGAGGCCTACAGAGTCTCCTTCAGACACTGTGGAAGGACTGTTTCAGCAGGGCATTTGTCGTTGTTGTTGTTTTCGTTGTTGCTGTTGTTATCAAGAAAAGCTTGAGACAGAAAAGGAAGCCTTGACAAACTCCGATTGTTGGTGTTGATTGCCTTTCTGTGGAAGGCTGCCTTGAAGTCTGTGTATGTATCTTAGAACTTCCTCTTGTGTCGGAGATGCTTTTCGCAAAGTGTACCCAAGTTAAAGATGCGCTCGATTATACTTTCAATATGCAGAACCCCACCTGTTCAGCATGGATAGTACCAGCTTGCAGATGTAATCTATTCAGAACGATTTTCACCATTACCTTCCTGATACGGATGGTCAAGCTGATAGTGCTGTAGTTTTGGTAACGTTGGCGATTGGCTGACTTGCGAAGGGAGATAATTAATGATGGAATCCATAGACTTGTGAAGGGAGATAATTAATGAATGAGTCCGGACATGGGCCACTCCCAGGTGGGCCAGACTTTGTCGCAGATGGCAGTTATGTTATGATTTTTTTGTCCTTCTTTATTTGAAAATGAAAGGTATTAAACCTGAAAAAAGGCTGAGATCTCAAGAAATCAATATCTGTGTGTTGCGTTCGACCTGTGTCCCACCTCATGTTTTGAAAAGTCTTCGCCTTCATCCAGATGACAAACACACACACACACACACACACACACACACACACACACACACACACACACACACACACCCCTTCCTTAATGATTTTCATTGGATGTCATGTTCCTCTGACAACCTGTAAGTCCGACAGACATCATAAACATGATGGTTAGCTTAACCATCTAAAAGCAGAGACCAAGCCCCAAGCTTCTCAAATCCACTATAGGCCGTAAGACTGAAAACAACTTTCAGTATGCAAGACTGAAAATCGGTGAGTGCCGGAAAGAAAAATGTATATCTCTCCTACTCTGAGATCCTGTGTCAAGTGTTAATGATTCTCCCTTAACAGGATAACTTTATGCCAATATTTGGTAAGATATGTTGACATGATTCATAAATACAGTTAATTGTCCAAATGATTTGTAGTAAGTGACCCTAATTAACATGTGTGCCTGTATTAATGTATTCCAGTGCCCAATTACATCACTTGATATTTGATGACTTTGAAGAGTTATTTCCCTTCAATTGTTTGGCAGTTTCTTGCTGTTTCACACCTCTGGTTAAATTGCACTCGGAGCCTGAATGAAGAAACCCAGCCGGAGGCAGAAAATTAAAGGTGATACACTTATGCTGCTGGTCTTACTTACGCCAGCTGAGACCTCACACTTTGTTGAAAGGTCAGAGGGCAAGTGCGAGGGCTCGTCAAACTGGAATCCTAGCCACTCATCTACACACCAGGTTCTGTGACCTCCACAGACCTGGCAGATCCTGTCCCACCCACGGCGACTTGCCCAGCACAGGAGCGAGAATTCCGTTACCTCGTGGCCAAATGGACAACCGACTGTCCGGCAGCTCTAACCCTAGTGGTGACGTCAACAAACAGGATAGAGATCTGTGCATCTTTCCTGAGGGCAACTTCAAAGAAAGCCATGTCCGCATGTACCCACTGGACTCTAACTCACATCATGAGAACCCCCCCCCCCCCCCTCCTTATGATGAAGTTAAGTAAAAAGAGGCCAGCAAGCCCATAGGCAGACTGAATTCCATTGAACTTATGACAGATTTTGAGTCTTTCTATCTTTTCAACAAAAGTTAGTTTGTGTGTGTTAAATTGCACTTAGTTTGTGTCAGGCTATTTGCTGTTTGCACATCATATCATGCTTGAACCTCTTTCTAATTCTGTTTATCACTCGAGGAGCACAAGCACTTGTACGTGCATAAGGTGAATGTTAATTTCATTTGAGCCATTCTTGAGTATTTTGAAAATTTCGAGAAAAACGAAAATTTCTTTCGATGAAAGTTGCTCCTTCTACCACTACTTGTAAAAGAGAGAGAGAGAGAGAGAGAGAGAGAGAGAGAGAGAGAGAGAGAGAGAGAGAGAGAGGTGATTTTTTAATAAAAATTACTTTAACTTTAACAGAGGACACAATCTGAGTGCTTCCCCTGCAGGACCGTATCGTCCATCCCCATTTGTCACAGGTATATGATCTACAATGCACTACCAATACAAAAAATGTGTTTTTGTTGTTCTATGCTCACTTCTTTACAAGTTTTATTCAACATGTATTATCAAAATTTTCATACACATAAGAAATTAAACAAATAACACACACAGTTTATGATATGACCACATTTTTTTTTTATTTGTCTCTCGGATAATTCACCACTGTAATAGGGCCTACGTGTTGGCGAATCACACCGGGTTCAGCTCGCGCGCACGGTTTGTTCTACCAGAGGACGCAGCACGCCTTTCAAAGCATTAGCATCACCGATCCACGCGCCAGAGGCGCCGCAGTTCATGGTCCGGAACAGCCGTGAAATCTGGACCATGGACGTCAGTCAGTTTCACTCCATGGAGTGGATGGTTTTGACTGGACGATGGACCTTCCAGAATTGTCACACACACACACACACACACACACACACACACACACACACACACACACACACACACACACACACACGTTCTCTCTCTCTCTCGCTCTCTCTCTCTCTGTCTGTCTGTCTGTCTGTCTGTCTGTCTGTCTCTCTCTCTCTCTCTCTCTCTCTCTCTCTTGCAAACACACACACACACACACACGCGCGCGCGCGCGCGCACGCACGTACTTACACACACACACACACACACACACACACACACACACACACACACACACACACACACACACACACTCACGTGCGCGCGCGCACACACGCACACACACACACAGTAAGAGAGAGAGAGAGAGAGAGAGAGAGAGAGAGAGGAGAGAGAGAGAGAGAGACTTTCGATCATCGAAAAGACAGTCATACATTGATTACTGCTGTTGTCGTTGTTGTTGTTGGTTTTTTTTTTTCTTCTTCTCGGACATGGCTTTATTGACATAAAAAGAAACAATAATATCATTGTCGTCAACTCCACAGTACCGACCTGACCAGTGTGGCCAGACACTCCTCTTCTTCGTTTCCTCCATTGCATGTGTTGTTTGATTGTTTGTTATTGTTAAAGTGATTGTTCTGTTGTTTTTGTCGTCGTTGTTAATATTGTTTGTTGTTGTCGTTTTTAACTTTTAAAAAAAATTGTTTGTTTCCTTTACTTGGTGTACTTATTTGTTTGTTGTCATCGTTATAGTGTTGTTGTTGCTGCTGCTGCTGCTGCTGCTGCTGCTGCTGCTTTTGCTCCTACTGCTGCTGCTGCTGCTGCTGCTGCTGTTTTACCAGAATGAGATTGCCACGGGGATAGCACGTCACAAGATACGCATGTCAACATGTCCACGTGTCCTGACCGGAGTATGCATTCCAGTATATATCAGGTTTAATCTCCCTGGTTTATGCATATTCCCACATACATATACCACGTTTAATCTCCCTGGTGTATGCAGATTCCCACATATATATAAATACCATATTTTAATCTCCCTGGTGTATGCAGATTTCCACATGTGCCATGTTTAATCTCCCTGGTGTATGCAGATTCACACATATACCATGTTTAATATCCCTGGTGTCTGCAAATTCCCACATATGTACCATGCTTAATCTCCCCTAATGTCTGCACATTACCACATTTACCATGTTTAATCTCCCTGGTGTATGCAGATTCCCAGATTCCCACATATATATCATGTTTAATCTCCCTGGTGTATGCAGATTCCCACATATATACCATGTTTAATCTCCCTGCTGTCTGCAGATTCCCACATATATACCATGTTTAATCTCCCTGCTGTCTGCAGATTCCCACATATATACCATGTTTAATCTCCTTGGTGTATGCAGATTCCCACATACCATCTTTGATCTCCCTGGTGTATACAGATTCCCACATATATCATGTTTAATCTCCCTGGTGTCTGCAGATTACCACATTTACCATGTTTGATCTCCCTGCTGTCTGCAGCTTTCTACTAATACCATGTTTAATCTCCCTGGTGTCTGCAGATTCCCACATATGCCTTGTTTAATCTCCCTGGTGTCTTCAGATTCCCACATATACCATGTTTAATCTCCCTAATGTCGCAGATTCCCATATGTACCGTATCTAATCTCCCTACATAGGATTCCCACATGAACAATATTCAACCGCTCTAGTGTCTGACGATTTCCGTAAGCACCATACCTAATCTCCCTGTTATCTGCAGAATCGCACGTATACCGTATTTCATCTCCCTAGTGTTTGATTCTCATGTGCACCGTATCTAATTTCCCTGGTGTTTGCAAATTCCCACACGCACCATAATTGATCTCCACTATGTATGAAGATTCCCACAGGTGCTACATTTACTCTCCTTGGTGTTTAAACATTCCCACATGCACCATATTTAATCTTTCCAGTGCCTAAAATTCCCATGTGTACCGTATTTTTCTCCCTGCTGTTTGCAGTTTCCCACATGTATTTACTTAATCTCCCTGGTGTCTAAAGACTCATACGTGCACTATATATAATCTCCCTGATATAAAAAGATTCACAAATGCACTGTATTTAAATTCCCCCTGTGTGTCTACAGGTTCCACATGTATCGTATTTATTCTCGCTGGTGTCTGGTTCCCACATTCAACATGTTTACTCTCTCTAGTGTCCAAAGAATCCCGCATGCACTGTATCTAATCTCCCGAGTGTCCAAAGATTCCACACACGTACTGTATTTAATCCTAATGATGTCTGAGTTCCTACATGCACCGTGCTTATTCTCGCGCATGCAATGCATCTAATCCGGCTCGTGTCCGATAATTTTTTTACACGTACTGTATATAATCCTTATGGTATCTATAGATTTCCACATGTGTTTTGTTCTGTCTCACTACATGACCTAAGGAAGATCATTCAAAATGAAAAACCTACCCGTTGCCCCCTTGACATCGTTCTAATATTTATGTTGAACGATACCTAGATGACCTACTCCCAACCGTTACCCACGTTGTCAGCAAAAGTGTATTCTCTGGCCATTTCTCATTATCTTTTAAGATTGCCGTGGTCAAAAACCTGTGCAGAAAACCTTGTCTTTCCCATCTAAAGCAAAAGAATTATTGGCCATTTTTTATCTTTTAAACCTGTCTTTCCCAGCCAAAGTGATGGCCAGTTTCAAAACTGTTTTCCCATCTAAAGTGATAGAAAACGTTGTTTTCAACCATCTTTTGAGTACTTAAACGCACACACTTTTCCCCCACCCTAACCAGTCTGTCTGCCGACCCTTGGATGATGAGGAAAGAGCACTACTTAAGGTCACCAATGATATTCTGTCTGCCCTTAATCTGAATTAAGTATCTTAGACTTAGCTTGACTTGAGTGAAACATTTGACACGATTGATCACTCACGACTTATTTGCACACTCCATGATCAGTGTGACGTTCCTGGAAAGGCTTTGTCTTAGTTCCAGTGTTACTTACCATCCCACAGGCAGTCGGCCATCACTGGTGATTCTTTATTCCATGCAGAATCTTCATCCTTTGGCGAACCTCAGGTCCCATGAAGGGGTCCCGTCTTGTTTCTTATGTGCATGAAATCTCTATGTGTATTCACTGAACGTCACTCCTCTTCAGCCAGCCATTGACAGACGACACACAGGTGTACAGCTTCTGTTAACCCGTTGAACGATTACACCTTACGAAATATGCAGACTGTACCAGTCAGATAAAAGCTTGGACAATGGAGCATAATTTGTTACTGAAAGATAACAAAACTGAAGCCCTTTTCGTTCAGACTGACAGATCCTTTTCAAACTGTCCCAAATCATGCACTATCCGTGGTGGGAACTTCAACATTTCAACCGTTGTATGCAACCTAGGATTCGTTATCTCTGACGACACGTCACTTGACGAACACACCTTGCGTCTGCACGTCTGATACTGCAGCTCTCTGACAAGGTAAGTTAAGTTCGTCACTACCTCACAACTGCAGCACCATAAATACTAGGCTGTGTGCTTTTGTCCTGTCTAGACTGGACTGTGGCAACGGTCTTCTTGCTGGATGTCGTAAAAAGATGCATGGACAAGCTACTTCAGATATGAACTTCAGTCGCGAGGTTTGGTTTGTACTTAAGGCAAACAAACAAGGCCATTGTACTTAAGGCAAACAAGCATGCCATTGTACTTAAGGCATACAAACGAGGCCATGAGGCACCTCTGTTACGAACCTACACTGGATACTAACTAAAGCACGCATAATGCTCTCTGTCCTTTCTTTGCCACACTTTGTTCTCACAGACTTCTCCAGCTTTTTTTTTTCTTCTTCTTTTTTTTTTTCGTATCTACTGTCTGCCGACTCATCATCTCCACCTCTCCGTTTATCGACAGATTACCTCCTCCCTTTGTCCATTTCAAAAGACCCGTTGAGACTTTTGTAGATCTTGCTTTTTCAGCCACCTCCAAAGACAATGAAACTCACTGCCAAAAAAGTATTCGCCACAACAAATCATATGCTGCATTTAAGAAAGCATTGAAAACGAATTTGTCTTCATACCACACAAACTAGCCACTCCAGCTTCATTGCTTTCACTAAATTCATCATTTT
>JADBJO010001022.1:172500-175000 GCA_016801955.1 Conus betulinus
GTACACGGTGAAAACATGATCTACAGAATAAAGGGGGTGAAGAGAGGAGGAGGAGGAGGAGGAGGGAGGAGGAGGAGGAGGAGAGAGAGAGAGAGAGAGAGAGAGAGAGAGAGAGAGAGAGAGAGAGAGAGACAGAAAGACAGACAGACAGACAGACAGACAGAGACAAAGACAGAGACAGAGAGTCTATGCCTTCTGCTGAATGCAAGGTACACAAAACTACAATCTACGCACATAACAATTCAAGCAAACAGCATTTGACATGCTATAACCCGAAATTAACGTCCTGCAGAAGTCACAGTGAGCCACTTGTTGAGCGTCTGGTAAACACACATTTCTGTATTCATTAAAATAGACGATAAAAAGGGGGAACACACACACACACACACACACACACACACACACACACACACACACACACACACACACCAAGAGAGAGAGAGAGAGGAGAGAGAGAGACACAGAGAGCAGGAGAGAGAGAGAGAGAGAGAGAGAGAGCGAGACTGAGAGAGAGAGAGAGAGAGAGAGAGAGGAGAGAGAGAGAGAGAGAGAGAGAGAGAGAGAGAGAGAGAGAGAGAAAAGCGGGTAGAAGAGGGAAAGGTACAGAAGAGAGAAAAGTTGAAACTACAGACAGAGAGAAAAGTTGAGAACTCCGAGAAAATTGAAGACTTTGAAACTAACTACAAACTATTTATGAACGCAAACACAACAAACCAGTCATTGAAAAAGGGGCGAAATTTAAGACTCTGATAAACACGTCTCTATGACTGAAAAAAACTAAAGCAGTTTCATAAAGAAAGGTTTTATACGTCTCTTTCCAGTGGCTTTGACATTTGCTTCTTCTGACTCTTATTGTCTCTGAGAACAGAGGTGTCCGTAAACACTCAATGAAGGACCATAATTATAGGCATTTTGTATGGGTACATGCGTATGGGTTTGTGTATTGATGCACAAGTGCGCACGCTCACACACACACACACACACACACACACACACACACACACACACACACACACACACACACACACACACGAGCGCGCGCGCGTCCATTTTCTCGTGGATTAATTCATATGTATACGCTAAAAGATAGATAGTTAGATAGGAAGGATGGATATATACCTGTCTCTCCGCATGTCTGTCTTTCTATCTTTCTATTTATCTATCCGTCTGTCAGTCTGTCCTTGTATTCATTCCATGACTGCATTTTTAACTTTCCTCAGCCGAACACAGCGGTGTTACCAGAAAAAGGTGACCCCGTGTTTGCTCAGGCCGGAGAAAGAATAAATGGCTAGCATGTTCTCCAGCACATCAAACTGAACGGACGAAAGGAACATGGCAGTATCAAGTGACAAACCTATAACCAGTCACTTTAATAAATGTGTTCATTTATCTTATTATGTATCTTAAAATATTACTTCATTCCAGACTGTTTATTGATGAGTTTTTTTTCAATACCCTCCTTATGAAGGGTGTATGTATGGAAGATTAAGCTAAAACTACTACAAAATCGATTTTAACGACATTTAGTATAAGATGAAGTGAAATCAAGGGCGTGATATATCAGATCTTCATGCGGATTTGCGGTGCAGATCAAGGTCAAAAACATGGATCCAGGATTAACAAGATAATTTCAAATAATCCACTAAAAAAATGGTTCACGTGCAGTTACTGTCACACATCAATAACCATTCATTTGATTATATATTTACATTAATTGTTAAAGCTTTCTGTTAATACGAATGCTGTCACTTTGTAAATTCCATATTTTTTCTTTATAACCTGCATGGGGAGTAACTTTTTTCATCAGTCCATGACCACCCTTACTTCCCCTGGTGGGAAAGAATTTTGTGTGGTGAAGGTCTGTGCTTTACCCGGTGCCTATCTCGTTTATCTTTTCATCTGTTTAATGATATTACCTATAAAGGATAGTATATAAATATATTGCATTCATGCCTCCTCACTACAATCCCACTAACACTTCCTTACTTGCTTATTCAGCTTCCTTCTTATTCACTTAAATCTTTACCTATTATGTGTGTGTTTTTTTTCTTTTTCTTTTTAACTATTAGCTTATTGTTACCTAGCTACTTAAATGCATACACACTTATTTACTTATGCACACACGCACACAGGTATTTATTGTTACTTATTGAAGCATATGCGGGAGTGACATTCTCGTGAATTTGCGTTGTGATGCAAACCATCACAAGCTAAACGGTGGGGAGGTTATAATCAAAATAATGATCGTGCATTATCATTTATCTATTATATAAAGCTCGGTTTGTCTGTCTGTCTGTTCACTTATACACGGCCACAGTTTTAGGCCGATCGCCACCAAATTTGGTATCCAGTATCCTTGCTGTCCTACAAACAGCAAAATCGGGTCGGCGATCACGTGACGCATTGCGTCGTGACGCAATTTGCGTCCACAGACGCAAAACTGGACATCGGAACACTACACGACAGACAAACTCGCCGGGGCGAGACGGGGTCGAAGCGC
>JADBJO010001022.1:182500-220000 GCA_016801955.1 Conus betulinus
TCAGTGTTTAAACTGAGTTTGTGACTATCATCGACCAGACCTGAAGACGTGCATAATCTTTCTTTGTTTTTGTATGAAGGATTTAAAATGAGAGGTGTTGTGACTTCTTGAAAGGGACTTGAATACATTCATGTCATCGTTAGCATGTATTTTGAATCTCTTATATATCTTCACTCAGTTATATGATCACATTTCCCCTTTGTGATGGGCTGAGGCCTAATATATGATAAACATCTTGAGTCTTGAGTCTCTCTCTCTCTCTCTCTCTCTCTCTCTCTCTCTCTCTCTCTCTCTCTCTCTCTCTCTCTCTCTATCTATCTATCTATCTCTCCGAGTTATTTCTTTCTCTTCATTTTGGATCTTGAAGCACTAGGCTCAGTCTCCTTCCTTCTTGAGATTTCTTCATCTGTGTTTGTATGGTTTACCTACTAATACACTTCACCGTCTGTTTTCAGCACCTACTTTCTCTCTGGCATGTCGGTGAATCCCCAAGAACAACGATCTGTACCATGGCGAAGGGGTATACCGCTAAATATGTCATTAAGTTGTGCATCTATCGCCGTTGTGTTGAACACCTTTGAGTGGATGATCGATCTCTATTCATCTCAGGGGCGTATAATGAAACTCTCCAAAGAGCCGACATTGGAGTAAAGCCAGAGGGAGAAAAGGATTCCCGATACTAGAAAGGAGGGGTTGTCGGCGTTCTCCATCTTACTCTGAAGATGCCGGACACCGAAAGCAGGTCTCGGACGGAGAGTCCAAGGGCTCTATAACGAATGGTTCAGAGGGATTCTCCGTGTTTTCCCAGATAAGGAATATAAGACAATCACTACCAGGTGGAGGGTCCTGGAGTTCTAGAATAAACTCTTCAGAGAGATCCCCCGTGTCTCAGATAAGCAATATATGACACATGACTATCGGGTAGAAAGTCCAAGTGATTGTAGGATAGATCCTTCAGAGTGATTCTCCGTATCTCAAGTCAAAAATATCAAAGGACTATCAGGTAGAGAGTCTAGGCGTTCAAGAATGAATCTGTCTGTTGGATTCTCCGTATTTTCAAATACAGAATATGACAAATGGCTATCACAGACAGCAGGTCAACATATACATTGGCAGACAAGAAAAATAATCTCTTCGAGGTTTCGTGTTGCCGTAAGCTTCACTGGTACGGGCATGCATCTCGCCGTGAGCTCCTGACACTGTTCTCTATGGTACAGTGGAACGTGAATGTCCCAGGGGAGGGCATGACGAAGATCTGGGTGGGCAACATGAAGAACTGGACGGGTTGCAACGCCTCTGACTTGTAATGCGCGACGGAGAATAGAGGGCTGTGGTTGTTTCTGACAGCACGTGTGCGTGCGTGTGTGTGTGTGTGTGTGTGTGTGTGTGTGTGTGTGTGTGTGTGTGTGTGTGTGTGTGTGTGTGTGTGTGTGTGTGTGTGTGCGCGCGCGTACGTGCGCGCGATTGCATGTGCAAGTGTCTGTGTATGTGTCAGAGTCTACGTGTGTGTTAACGTGTGTGTATACATGTATGTGTGCATATACATATGCGCATATACCCGCATGCGCGCGTGTGTGTATGTGTGTGTGTGTGTGTGTGTGTGTGTGTGTGTGTGTGTGTGTGTGTGGTGTGTGTGCGTGTCTGTCTGTCTTGTCTGTGTCTGTGTCTGTCTGCGTGTTTGATGCCTGAAGTGTGTCATAAATTCATGACTCTCTACACCGTTTATTTCCAAAAGTTGTGATTTTATGGGGAACTGTTGACTAGCGTCGTTTCATATAAATATCAAGAAATGAATGCGTGTGCGTGTGTGTCAAATCATTAGTTTGATTTTTGTTAGCCTTTTTTTATGATACCAGCAACGTGTCATAAATTCACGTCTCTCTGTATCGTTTATTATCTAAGGTTGTTGTTTAGGGGGTATTTTGTTATTTTTATTTTTTTTAAGTGAAGTGTGTTGATCATAAACATCAACAAAATCGTTGTTGTTGTTGTTGTTGTTGTTGTTGTTTTTGTTGTTGTTGTTGTTAACCATTACAGTTTATCAGGATAGACAAAGGCCTACTCAGAACTGAGAGAGAGAAAAAGAGAGACAGACAGACAGACAGACAGACAGACAGAATGTCTTGAAGCGGAAACAATCGGAAATAACCCCGGAAGGTGGACACCGGTGGGGTGGAAGGGGGAGTGGGAGGGGGCGGGGGGGGGGGGGGGGGGGGGGGGGGGGGTAAGTGGATGTAATCCAAGGAAAGCACAAAACGACAAACGATTCCCTTTCCAACATCGTTTAAACTCGGTACAATGGAATGTAGCAAGTACTTGTCAGTGTTGCCCGTTTCAATGTCGAGAAGACAATCTAAAAAAAAAAAAAAAAAAAAAAAGCACAAAACCTTCTCAGGTCTCGCTCAGCTTACACTGTTTCCCCAGCTCACAAAGTGAAATCCAGCGGCCAGCTAACGACACCGCGATCCCCACCCAGCACAGGGAAGGCAGAGAACATTTTGCAAGAGTGTTGTGGCTCCTGTGACCTATCCCTGTCACTTGATAGTGCCAGACGGATTTGAATAAGACTGGTTCCAGAGGGGACAGGCTTCCTGGGTGCTCATTGCTATGTGCGCATGCGTGCTTCATATCAGCAGTGTCTCTTTCATGAACAGCATTCCGTCTCTTGTTGCGAGTTCCACAGAGGCGTGGGGTGGGGGGGGGGGGGGGGGGTGGTGGTGGTGGTCCGTTTTCGTTCTCCTGTGGAAGAAGAGAGCCTGCCTTGCTTCTTTGGTAACCATCGCTGCGCAGTTAGTTCATACATATATTTATGTATGTTTTCCTCAAGACACACACACACACACACACACACACACACACACACACACACACCGTCCCTAAACTTCCCATCGGTGGGTATTCATATCTATGGACTTATATGTTGAAAGTTAAACTTGCATCTTGAATGTTGTATAGAATTGTTGTTTTCCTGCTCTACCTCTTAAAGTTTTCAGAGTAGTGCTTGCATATTTATGAATACTTGCTTGCTCACTAATGCTTGCATGTGAATGAGATCACATTCGGTTGTTGTCGTGTCAGCTGCAAGACAACATTGGCTCACATCCATCAAGAATGTTCTAAAATTTTATTTTCCCGCATGATTATTTGTTTTGTCAGTGATGCGACTGGTAGACATTTTGTCATCTTTTACGAAGGCCTAGGGCTCCTGATTCACACTGTCTTTCACAAACGGTCAGGAATTGGCGGGGTTTGTTGTTTGCAAGTTAGAGGCCATCAAAATTGTTAATTAGGTTGATTCGTCATTGTTTACTATGATCTGATTTTCATCGTTTGGATTTTTTAAACCCAGTTGGAGAAAAAACGTTTTTTTTCTTAACTCCCCTTTTGTCGAAGCTGAAATATAGGTCTACCACTGACTGTGAATTGTTCTTTTCTGAATAAAGCTGACCTTTACAGCATCTTTTAAAACATTCCAGGAATAGGAACGAAAAGAATATGATCATGACGTAAAAGAGAGTTCTTGGCTATAGAAGACATCCAGTTCGTCAAAATGCCTTGAAAATCAATGGACGAATGTGTATACAGATCAATGGTGAAGATGTACACACATCTTGTCTACAGAGCGGGAAGGCCTTCCTGGATGTAGAGAACAAATCCTCCGATCGCCAGGCATATGAATTGATGCAGGAAGTGTTGACAGAGGATTGCCACGCCAGTTAAAATACTTGACCTGGGTCGAGGTTAACGCTGAACTGAGAGCGAATACTGACATTTTATATGGCGCAACAATCAGAGGCTCAGTTGGTAGAGCGCCTGTCTCATGGTCCTTGTGATGCTTGGGTCGCTAGTTCGTATCTTTGCTAGGA
The DNA here is from genome assembly GCA_016801955.1 of Conus betulinus. NCBI lineage: Eukaryota > Metazoa > Mollusca > Gastropoda > Neogastropoda > Conidae > Conus > Conus betulinus. The sequence goes on from JADBJO010001022.1 coordinate 186,367, forward strand.
CGTTTCCGTACACGTGGTTTTTCCCCTGGAGGCAAGACTGGCTCTGGTTCTGTGTCCTGAAAAGTGCTTCGAATAAGAATAAAGAGAGGTTCTGCATGTGAAAGCACCTATAACGTCTTCTGTACGTGTAAAAAACCCGTCACCAACTTTCGAAAGGGAAAGCCAGTTTGGCCGTTGGTATGAATGACACGTTTACACACAGCATCCTCCACGAGAAATCAAAGGAATGAGTTCGGCAGTGAGTGGTTGATACTCCACTCAATGAATGACACGGGAAATGAATGATTAGTGCCACCAGGCAAGCTCCTCAGTACGCTCTGCCCAGGTGGGCAGCCCGTTGGAAGAGCGAGAGCATGGATCGTAAAGCGCCTAGAACTTGGTCTTCAAGTGAGAACAGGCGCTATTAATGTTAATAGTAACGTGCAGATAGTGAAAGCCCATTGTGTAGCCATCTGCTCGTCCGACTTTGTCAGGCTGTCAGTCCACTATCGTCATAGCATGAACTCCAGCTGTAATGAAATAGCTGGACATTGTAGTTTCAACATCTACACTACGTAGAGAGATTTTGCACTTATGAGATGGGAAGCATTCGCCTCTTTGTCCACTCTGGCAGCCAGTCTGTATGCCTACGTGGAACACTTGGGGAGAGAAAAAACCTCTTGAGTCTTCCATAATTATATTCACCTACTGAGTACATGGTCAACTGATTGACAGCCATACAGCGATTGATACTTTCACATACCGTCAAAATGCTTAAGATTCCTACATCTTTATCAATTTCCAAATAATTCTGTGTACAGTTTGCAGGTGTTTTTTTTTTTTTACTTAGACATCCGTCGGACTTCAGATTACCGTCTTTAAACCACAAAAGTCGCCACAATTCTACCCGTACTGACCATATGTAAACTTTCAGTTCATCCCCCCAGCAGGGCCCACCTGTCTCAACATGATATTCTGTTACTCAGATTTTTCTTCTTACAATTTCAGGTCTCTGCCTTACTCCAGAGGATGCGGATAAAGGAAAAGAGAACGTCAAGTCTGTCGTGACCTATACCCCCTCTCCGCCCACCTCCTTCTTCCTCCACATCCTCCTTCCCTCCTCATTTCACTTTTCCACCTCACTGTGTAGAATTTCGCCAACTCCCCAAACTGACACTCCCAGACCTTGAATCTGTCTTGCGCCCCTTGTAACAAAGCATCACCTGAAAGATTAAGCTTATAAGCAGAAAGATTAAGCTTATAAGCCGCCTCCTTCTCTACTTTTCCCGGACCCCACTCCCACCCCCCACTCCCTTCACATTTTCTCCCTACTCCCTCTATCCTTATCCCCCTCTCCACATTATTTGTGTCCCTTGCCCCCTGTCCCTCCTTCTCTATATCTAATCTCTTCCTTCTTTAAAGACATGTTTACTGCAATTTACAACGGTAGTAGTTCATTCACAGAATTTATACTTTGGTTTCTTGGTTCACTATGTCTACAGTTATCTATCTAATTTCAGACTACAATGGTATTGAGGTTGTTTTTTTTTTCATTGTGATTTGAAAATATGTCAATTACATTTTACAACGGTGGTTTGTGACAGGTTTTTACCTAGTTTGTAGTTAGTTTTCAGTTTATAACCACCACCACCACCACCCCTCCCCTCCTACCATCTCGCTCTTTTCTTCTTCTTCTGCCCCTATCTGTGCATACTCTCCCTTATCTTTTAATGATCTATTCCTCACCTTCATTGCTCTTTTCCATATCTCTCTCTCTCTGCTTCTATCTCTTTCTCCTGGTTCTCTCTTTCTTTCTCATGTTTCTCCTCTCCCTCTCTCTTTCTCTCTCTTTCTCCCAATATCTCTTTTCCCCCCCCCCCCCCCCCCCCCCCCCCCCCCCCCCCCCCCCCCGAACTCCCCCGTTATCCATCTTTGTTTCATTATTTTCAAATTGTACTTCTTCACTTTTTCTAAGATAAAGCCCATACTTCATTTCTTCCCGCCCACCCCTCACCCCGCCTCACATAACCCCACCCCCGTACTTCCCCCTATCATCCCATTCTTTGTTTCCCCTTGTCCTATTCTGCGTGCTTGTGTGTGTGTGTGTGTGTGTGTGTGTGTGTGTGTGTGTGTGTGTGTGTGTGTGTGTGCACGCTCGCGCGTGCGTGTGCGTGTGTGTTTGTGTGTATGTGTGTGTGGGTGTCTGTCTGTCTGTCTGTCCATCTGTCTCGCAGTCTGTTTGTGGTGGTGTGTGTGTGTGTGTGTGTGTGTGTGTGTGTGTGTGTGTGTGTGTGTGTGTGTGAGGGAGTCTGTGTGTGCTTATGTGTGTGTGTGTGTGTGTGGGGGGGGGGGGGGGGGGGGGATGTGGGCGATGTGTGTGTGTGTGTGTGTGTGTGTGTGTGTGTGTGTGTGTCCCAAACCCATACACAACAGATCCGCAACCTTCATCTGGTATGTTGATTTTGGTAGGCCATATAATACATGTCCATAAGCCTGGAATTAAACATACCTTGGTTTTCCTCTTATCCCCCTCCCACAACATCCCCCCCCACACACACACACACACTGTATGTGTGTACTTCCCCCCCCCCCCCCCCCCCCCCCCCCCCCCCCCCCACCGTCTGTGTACTTCCCCTACCCTGTACCTGTGTGTGCTCTTCAACAGACCGACTGTGCTACATGCTTCCCTCTTTGTTTCTCTTTCTTTCGAAGCCCCCTCCTACCTTTTTCTATTTATCTACTCTACCCCTCTTTCTATCTTCACTCTCTCTCCCTCCCCCCCCCCCCCCCCCCCCCCCCCTCCCCTGTATGTGTGTGTAGACATGTGTGTGTGCATTGGGTGAGTGTGTGAGTGTGTGTGTGTGCGTGCGCGCTAAAATAGATTGTTGTGACTGCTGAGGAGTAGTCACATTCTAAGAATTGATCCTTTTATGAAGCGTTTTATTCCTGAAGAAGCCTCTGAGGCGAAAGCTTGAACATTAAAGTTGTCCCTGTGGGAAAAAGACGTTCAACTTGTTTTAGTATTCATTTTATTCAAATCATCCTGTTGACGTCGTTTTGTTGAGGCGCGGTGTGAGTTTTAGTGAGAATTTTACCTGTGAAAAAAAAAAAAAAAAAAAAAAAAAATATATATATATATATTACTACCTTACCTGCTGGCACTCAGGGAGGATGTCATGTGCTGACGAAGGCAAATAAAGCCGAAAATTTCATTTTACAACCACGACACCTTGTTGTCCTTGTGTCTTTTTTCGTTTGGATATATATATATATATATATATATATATATATATATATGCTTGTTTTTCCCAAAGAAAAGTAACAGAGGCCATTAAAATCACGTTTAAAACACCGATTCCAAGATCATTTTACAATCAAAACGTTGAACAGTTTTCTCCCTAGCATGTCCGTTTCAAGTACCCAGTCTCACAACAACTAAAGAAGGACCAGAAGCCCAATCGACTCCCAGTCAAAACACTAAACTAGATTCCACAGTAGCCGTCTGTATTAGGGCACTCGACTGGTACCCATAGTGGTGACGGACAGTGGGACGACCTGAACAGGCTTGGCGAAGGTGCACGGAGTCTGGAGTAAGAACCGCCTCAACGACCTGGGCTCAGCTGAAGCGATCAGCCCAGACCCGAGTCCGCCGAAGGAGTGTTGTCGCAGCTCTATGTTCCTCAAGGAAATTACACACAAAAGTCAAGCAAGTCAATGTATACCGACGGTACAGCTTTCTGCTATGACATTCGGAGCGTGCTTCTCCGTTGGTGTTCCTGCTGTTGGTTTTTGTGTCAATGTGCAGTTCCAACTGAACAAACAAACACGAGAATCGGTCAGCTATCACAGCATTCTAGGTGGAACTAGCCAGTACTCATCCAGCACCTACCAATGAGTGGCACGATATCACCACTGTAAAGTTGAATCCTCTCAAGCTTTTGAGAGGAAAAACTACCATTTTTCGATTCTTTCTTTGGGTCGAATGGGGATGGAAGATAGGACGCTTGTTTATTGTTGGAAAAATGTCTTTTGATGTTCACTGGCATTTCAAACCAGCTTTGCCAGGTCCGTACCCCCCCCCCCCCCCCCCCCCCCCCCCCCCCTTCCCCCCTTATCTCTTTACCGTCATTGCATCTACTCATCCCCCTTGTTTCTTTCTATCTCCTCTTCGTCCACAATACTGCAGCACCTCCAGCAGTATCATACCTTTACAGACTGTTCTCAGGCATCCAGCCATTGAAAAACTGACCACTGGAGTACGTGAGCTGAAGGAAACTGGGAAAGAAGGTCAGAGAAGTGGGGAGGACAGGTGTGGGCGAGTAGTGGCAGGCCGATACGTCTTATCAAAGTCGGGTTTGCGCGTACATTACGATTCGTCATCTTACTTTATATGCCGGCGGGGGTCATGAGGTGAGAAGGGGAGTTAACTGTACTGAAAGAGCTCCCAGCATCCGCAAAGGGACTTAATTGCGTTTAAAATCCACTTCACCGTCGTTACTAACAAGACACGTGTTGTAAGTCTCAGAGTAGTAATTAATTATCACACACACACACACACGCACACACACACACATGACCGCACGCATGTACGCTCACTCTCACTCTCTTCACTATCTGAGCAAACCTTTTTGAAAGGGCCAATGGCCAGAGCACGTTCTGTTGTTTGCAGTTATGTTCGTTTCCTGGCGACCGTTACGAATTTCATCATGAACTCGACTGCGGCCCCTCCTAGCCCTTCCTATACTTTGTTTCCGCGGAAACGACTTCAAGTAGGGCGAGAAGACATGAAGGAGAGGGAAAGGAAAGGGAGAGGAGAGATGATGGGGGCGAAGAACCAAAGAGTGCAAAAAAGAAAGAAGAAACAAAGAAGGAAGAAAAAGAAGTTACTTTGCACGGGATAGAAGATGGGGAAATGGATAAATCCTGAAGAGCAGAACGGCTATTCCAGCTTGACCCTGTAATATATAAGACAGTAATTTGTCATAAGACTAGTTCCACAAAACGCCATGGGGTAACAAGAGATTTTGAATATGCATGTAGAAGTTCGATGGTTGCGACTTCGATCTTGGCTTGGTCGAGAAAAAGCTTTAAAAAAAACATGCCAAATTCCCATTCCTTTTTCGACTTAAAAAAAAAACTGACACTAAGACGTACAGCTGGCAAACGTTCTTGGGGAAAAAAAAAAAAAAAAAAAAAAAGAAAATTAACGACTTCTCAGCTGGTCTTGACTCGATGTGAAGGTATAGCTGGTTACTTTCGGTCTAAGTGATTCATTGTGCACTTTTGGATACAGATTATAGCTGGATTTGCTTGTCTGTAATTTATCACACACACACAAAGTGTATGAGAGAGAGTGAGACACAGAAACTATTTTGTTTCTTCTGTTAAATCAGTGAACAGTTTGATATGCGAGTGCGTGTGTGTGTCTGTGTGTGTGTGTGTGTGTGAGAGAGAGAGAGAGAGAGAGAGAGAGAGAGAGAGAGAGAGAGAGAGAGAAGAGAGACAAACGGTTTTTGTTTCATGATTTTGCTCTGTGAAATCAGTTAAAAGTTTTGAGAGAGAGAGAGAGAGAGAGAGAGAGAGAGAGAGAGAGGAGAGAGAGAGAGAGAGAGAGAAGGGGGGGGGGGAGAGGGAGAATTTTTGTTTTATGACTGGTCTTTCTCTTCCACATCGCCTTTGTCACCCTTCTTTCCCTTGATTCTAAAAAAAGCATTACAAACACATGTTTTGAAGCTTTATCATGAGTAAATCTTTCTCGGCTCGGAATCCATTATTTTCTTTTAGCGAGTGCTTGCGCTGTGTGTGCTCAGTGTGCGAAAAGAGGAATGTGGTTGCCTAACCATGGAGAGATGCTGACAACAGGATTTGTGTTAATTAGATGGAACATATGGCGTGAATGCGTCTTTGTAATAGTAGATCCAGAGCCTTTTCCTTTCTTTCTTTGCCTCTGCGGTCAACAAACATGCACTGCATACTGACATAACTAGCAAGTGTTGGCACCCTTTCCTATGTGACACAAACAGTTGATTGTCGTCACTGCTGGGAGAAGAAAAATCGTCGGTCAAGCCTATGTATATTCATTCGTGTCCCGAGTTTTTTTTTTTTTGGGGTTTTTTTTTCCTTTTTTTTTTTTCCCCCTTGGCGGAAGGATATGAGGAGGGGGGCCGAAGGAAGACAAGAGTGAGGGGCAGGAGGTGGGGGTGGATGGAAGAGAGGCTGACCTCAGCAAATCACGTCAGAGCGTTATCAATGGAGATGGTTTAAATGTCACTCCACAGGCTACAATATTTAGCGACGGTCCCATCTCTGTAAAGAGCCAATCCATCAAAATAATGCTGAGACTCGGATGTGTGCACTTCCTCCTTTCAAACTGACACAATCTAGACCTCGGCCGCGCTCATGTAAAGGAGAGGAGACAGGGAAAGGGACTGTCGAGAGAGAGAGAGAGAGAGAGAGAGAGAGAAGAGAGAGAGAGAGAGACAGAGAGAGAGAGAGAGAGAGAGACAGAGACAGAGAGAGAGAGATTGTTTTCAATCGGTGCAATACACAAGCCAAAAAAGGCATGGCATGTTAATAACAGCTTTGACAGATCGCCTCAGTGTGTTGTTCCAAACTTAAAATGACTGGCTCTGTCAAAACATCGTCATTAGTTGTGTTAAGACAAAGTGCCTTTCTTTCTTCGTTAACATGAAACACTAATTCAAACCGCTTCTCCTTTGTCTACCGTCTTAGAATATCCCTGAAGCGTGACACGAGATTTAATGTCATGGCCTAAGTAAATATCCATGAAACCAAGTAATGTTGAGAAGATTTTAACAAATAGGAACAAAAAAAGGACATCAGATTGTAAACACCATGAAGTCATATCTTATCTTTCACTTCATCAATCATCATTGAAGGTCAAGAAGACCGAAAATTTAGCAGGAAAACATTTGTGTGTTTTTCTCGTGTTTAGCCTCATTTTTAGATCATCTTTTAAAATCATTTTAACCTCTCTCTCTCCTCTTTTTTTTTTAATGTTTCGAGCATACACACACACACACACACACACACACACTCTCTCTCTCTCTCTCAGCACCGGACATTCCTTTACCAAGTTGCAAAGGATTAGTAACGAAAATCGCATAAAACGTATCATGCACAATCATAACATCTGTAAACCGTTTTTAATCAACAAAATACACAATCTCCTCATGTACGCATAATATACAAAAGTATATACAAGCAAATGTATAAAAACTGGTTTTAGGTAATGTCACACACCCAAGTCCTTCAAACAAATCTGTCAACACATTAGAATTAGCAAGGGAAAATTGTCATTATGACGACACTCCTTCAGTACCACTACGTGACCCCATGCAACCCACTCATCCACCTAAAGCCATCTTCCAATTCTCGCGCTCTTTCATGGATGGAATCTACTCTCTAAATTAAATACAGCCGTTCCAAAAGGCAGGAACTTAAACTATACATGTGAAATACAAATTAATAAAAGATAAAGCAGATATTAAACAGTTCAAGTACTCGCATGCATGCACACACATGTGCAAATCTCGCCCCAGCCATACCAAGGAAGACTCTTTGGGTGGAACACACAACTATCCCCAAACACAGAACTATATCCAGGCAAGAGTCTACCACTAACATCAGATGGTTGCCAACTCTTTCTTTCCACTTCACTTCACTGAAGTCTTGTCCTTGTGTTTCTCGTGACCAGTAAAGCTAGCAGTTATGTAGCAAAGTTAGCAATGCGTTTGATAGAAAGCCACTGATCAGCAGCAAAGCTAACTGCTGCTAACTGGTGGTACTATTTTGGCTAGCCAAAATGCTGCTATTCTTTGCATGAGGATTGCTCTCTGTTCGGGTGTTCGAAAATTCTTCAATTGCCATGTTGGAGAAGAATCAGCGATAGGCCAATTAATGGCATCTAATTGCTGTCACAGCATAAAACATCTGTTGTTTAACAGTCTTACTCTGGATTCAGTAATCGCTGTATGGAATCTCAGGCAAAATGAATACCAAGAGTGAACAAATAAAGAGCAGCTTGCATCTTTTGTGTAATAACCCTCAGGTGTTTGCTTGCAGTTGCCTGGGCTGAAAACAACATGAAACGATCTTGCATACGAATGTTGTCAAGCTGCATTAGTTTTCCAACTGTTCACCCACAGTAAAGGGTGAACAGTTATGACTACGCATGCAATAGCCTGAATGGAGTAGGGGTTGGGAGTTGGCCAGTTATGTGCAACTGGAATCACCTCTTTTGACTCTTCAAATAATCAAAAGATTAATCAAAAGATTATCACTCAAAAACAATTGAGCTGTTTGCTTCTCCAAACTGCTTGTCATACAATAAATGAAAAACAAGCACCTTTTTGATTGCACTTACTTGATGGCATTTTGAAATGGCTTTCTTTGCTACCATCGTTTCATACAGTCATAGTGCTACACTTTTGCTAACTTCACTCTACTAGGTTTACTCACTTTGCTTGCTGGTTGGAGATTCACACCTGGTTTCTATTCAGATACCCGTCACAACTAAACTTCAGTTGTCATGATTGTATAACTGCGTTAGATAGTGCCAACTATTATAATCTCGATAAAAATACTCAAAAGATTTCATAAAAGTTTAATTATGTAGCATCAAGTGCAAATACAGGTCGAGTCGAGCATATACGTACAAGCATTTTTCCACTATCGCTCTCACTATAACCGAAACTAGTACTGATACATTGATAGATAGTAGAAGCACTGTTGTTGATCAGTGTCTGAGGATAATGGGCCAGTACTAGTTTCAAAGGCACCTATAGCCCACAACTGTCAACCACATTCTAGATGTGGAAGATCTGCATTTAACTGGCCTCTCCCATGTAATGGTCACTCAGTTACCCATTGTCCTCATGGCTTCATTTTCAGGATACATACACAGCCTAGATTAATTATATGGTGTAGCAATACACCCCCAGACTGGATGGAAATGAATCTGAGGTCTTTGGTATGACCATGATCGACCTGTTCCTCTTCCATTCTCCATAGCAGTGGCAAAAAATGCAGAAGTTAGCCTTGTCAGTAATTCAATGAGATGAAAATACCTATCACTCCTGATCATCTAAGGAGTAAAATGTTTGTCTGAACAAAGGCCTTGCTTACTGATGTGCGATTTTGTCTGAGGTAAAACGCAGAATGGGGTGGAAGTAAGTGGTCAAAATAGGAAGGGTACAAGGGTGGAGGGAGGCGAATGGGGGGGGGGGGGGGGGGGGGGGGGGGGGGAATAAATAAAGTGGTGGAAAGTTTCCTTGTTAATTTCTTTGGGAGGGAAAAGTTTACATGTATGCAATAAATAAAATCTTACACACAGATACTAATCTCCTCTCCTGACCATAACCAAGTAAATCGCAGCTTATCATTCAGCATTTCACACACACACACCAGTGAACACTTGCATGTATGCCTCACACTGACAAGCAAGCAGACTTCCATAATCACATACTCATAATAATTGTTCAGTTTAAAAAAAAAAGAAGTACTTGTAAAACCACACCACCTCCACTTGAGAAGTCAGTGCTATCATCTCCAGGTTCGGGTTTTTTCAAAGAACAAGACAGCATTACTACTGGGCACAATTCGTAACCCAACCTGGTGCACAGGTACTTTCTTTAGTATACAGCTGAGAACCCTCACTGAAATAGCTTATTCACATGCAGATCCAGATTCTGTTTCTAGCTGCTGTATTACAGAAAAAAAGTGAAGGGGGAGGGCTGGGGGGTATGGGCAGTGGATGTCAAAAAGTGGAGAGAAATTTTCTCACAATCATGCTTGTTACTAACAGCAGAGACCTGTGTCTCCCCCCCAACACTCAGCCCCCCACCTCCACCCCAATCTCACTTCAATGCACCAATCATGTGCTGCAGATCAGTTCAAGTCCTTTTTTTCTTGTAAAATACAACACAGGGCAGCCAAGTCTTCCTGCAGTATTTACTTTTCTGATGGCAATCTGTCCTGTAAACTGATGCAGCCAAGACACTTGCTAATTACTTTGGCTCATTGCAAACTTGCTCAACAACGTCATGTACCAAAAAGTCGTCTTTAGCCGAGGACCAGTTCAAACCACTTGTGACATCCGTTTTCTTCGACGCCTGAACATGCAACAAAATACTGAAACCAGCAAAAACTGGGGGGAAGATTTTTGGTGTACAGAATGTGATGAAAAGTTCTCCCCCTCAGTTAAAAAAAAAAAAAAAAAAAGAAAAGAAAAATCAAACGATCTCCCTTGACAGGGGAATGGATTCAACAGAAACATGAACAACAGTGGCGTTGTCTCAGCAATCATCACAGTATTTCACTGGAAATGGGAATGCTCATGTTTACGCTTTCCATAACCCACCCAATGCCACTATGGTTCCTTCAGGATCTTTAAAAGTATCATCTGACAAGCATGCATTTACACATGACAGAAGATTCAGCCACTGGTATTCCTGCACATACTGACCTGAGGCGATCAGACAGAAAATCCTACCCCACATTTCACTTTTCTGGGGATCGAATCAGCCACCATAGATTGAGAAGCAAGTGTTGCAATCACTTGACTATCGGACCTGTCTTTTACCTCTAATTTACTGTTTACAATAATACAAATGTAAAATGCAGATGATGATGGTGATACAAGATGACCGTTTTACAGTGATGATACCAGTTCCAAAAGTTTCCATGCGATAAATCAAAATACAAAAGAGCGCATGTTCCATTGTGAAAGCCGCCTGCATCGGCCTAGCCACTTACATATGCTGGTACATGGCATGTCATGCCGCCTGCTAAAACCCGCTGAGAATGCTCTAAAGCGAAACCAATGTATACTAATTCATAAACCAAAATGGTGGCTAGTATCGTTGGGTTTCTGGTCCACGATGCTTCATTCTTCTGCAATGAGGTAATGTTATCAAGACTCCAAATAAACAGTTGTATGTGTGCAGGAATGTTATTCTGATTTCAAGCTCAAATTGAGAGAGAGAGAGAGAGAGAGAGAGAGAGAGAGAGAGAGAGAGAGAAATTCAAGGGAAGTAATATGCTGTCTCTTCATACGCTCAAGTCGCTTGGACTACATGCTTGAAAACAAGCTTTACTTTTGTCTTTAATCTTTTCTTTTGTTGCAATGATAAAAGTGTTGCATATTCTGTTGCCGAAATGTTGGCCTTCATCACATCAAACATTTTAATTTTATCATCATCATTGTCAAAAATTATCTGCGACAAGATTGTACAAGTTGCTATAGTGTTTTGCTCTCAAAGTAAGTTTCTGTAGCCAATAAAAAAGTGTTCTGAGACTTCGTTACAAGTAGCTTTCACTAAGGAACATGTTGCTAAACTTACAAGCCAAGCTAAAAAATAATCCATCAAGAGGAAGAAAAAAAGCTTTACGATTTTTGCTGACCAAATGAAACAGTTTCAAACTGTCAAGTGTTGACTGTTATTTCTGCTTTAAGTACACAACTTACGACATCCATGCTCTTCTTTCACACATACTCCCATACACAAATGCCACATCAATGTTGTTCATGGCATCTCTGTTCTTTTCATTCTTTCCCAACAAACTGCAGTCACAGAAGAATAAATCTGCAAATCCACATTGTTAACATTTATCGAAGAACAGACAATGTACAAGCAAGCTTCGGATGGGGGTAGGGCGGAGGTAGAGGGGAGGTGGGGGGGGAGAGCAGGACATATTCTATACTGCTGCGCAACCCTCAAGACTGAACAGTGCCCATGTTTTCATCAACTTTCACCCCCTCGTCTCCTAATCACACACACATGCAAATGCCACATTTACATGTCCATGCATTTCCGACTCGGTTTGACTGCAAAGATTAAAAAAAAAAAAAAAAAAAAGCAAGCCTGAGAGCCTGTCTCACCGACGTTTTCTGCATATCATTTTCTAAAACCCGAACACCTTGTGCTGATGAAAAATTAATTCAAAGCTGAAAAAAATAAAACAAAACAAAATAAAAATCTTAATTTACGATAGACAGGACAGGTAACATGATATCCCTATCTGTCCCTTGCCTGATTTTTTTTTGTTTGTTTTTTTTGTTTTTGAGTCTAACCATCTTTATTGAAAACAAAACTGAACACACACTGAAAAATTATCCTACACTTTATGAAAAAGAATTCAGGAAAAAAAAGATAGAAAAGAAAAAAAAAAATGACCAGTATTATATTTAAAGCAGTGGAAGGAGCAACAGCAAATCTTAAGGCTGTAAATAAAATAATTCAATCCAGTAGAACTAGGGGAGAAGACCTGAAGTGGTTCTCATTGAACTGGGAAAAAAAAAAAAAAAAAGAAAGTTCTCAAAAATAAAACAAAACAAGGTTGCTACTTCAGTGATCTGATCAAACGTAATGATGCATCTTTAACATGTAATACAGCAAATCAATGTTGAACTGCTTTTGGGAGTATACTACTAAGCCCCTTACATACAGTCTGCACAGCCACTTTTCTCCTCCTGTTCTCTGTGGAGAATATTCACATTATGTATGGATTGTTAAAAACAGAAGAATAACTCACAAATCTGACACCTACTACTGGGTATTAAAAAGACATGGATGTAAAACACATAAAACTCGAAAAGTTCTACCATCAACAATCTAGATGACTTTTTTTGATAGCAATCCCAACTAAACAGCAAACTTAACGCTCTCAAAATTACCAACACTTGGTCTGTTCTGTTTGAAGAAAATAAAACACAAGCACAATCACACACCATTAAAGCAACCAAAAAACACCAAAAACCAAGAATGACACTGACCAAAAAACATAATCCAAGCTGAAACAAAACATGGCAACACTGCAGCCATAGGCAAACGTGTACTAAAGCTGCCAGAAATTTGACAAACCAAGGGGGCAGAGCAAACATTCTTTTTCACCACTGACACTGGTACATGTGGAGTCCAGAATCTCTACCTGAAGATTTGTTTTAAGTAAACAGAGTTACACCAAACAGACAGATCACACTTACGCACCAGTGAACATACATACATTAAAGAACACCGAAGTGTGTGATCTCACACACACACGTATGCAGACATACGCACACTGCACTAACATTCGTCGTGAATAGCACAAACACACCACAGTACTAAAAAATCATCAAGTTATCAGTCCTACTGAACAGATCTTTGCAACCAGAAACAAACTTGAAACATGCATCAGAAACATAAACAAGCCACTGTATGCATTTAAACATAAATACATCTCCATCTTCACCTCACATTTAAAATTTCACCCGCTTGAAATAGTGATACTGCTTTTACAAGCATTCTATTAATTAACCTACAACTTATTTAATTACGCCTATAGTCCAGTAAGTCTCAGATTTTTATGGTTTACACATGACATGGGGGAAAAGTTTGTAGCTCTTTAAGAAAATCTTACTTCATCTCTCCCACAGCCATTTCGTTTTAGCACTTTCTTTCTTTTCCCTTTTACTACTCTGGTAGTGTTTCATCCACTTTTCTAACCTGAGGGCAATTCCATGCTTGATTGTATCTTTATTTACTTTCTGAAAAGTGAACAAAACAGAGCCAAAATACTTGTTTGCACGGAGTTCGTAAGGTAGACAACTGAAAGGTTTTGAACCTTCTATTTCGATCATGGTCCAAGTCGAAACATCAGCTCAGCTTCAAACTTGTTAGACTCCTTTGAGTTTATGGTGTAATGACTGTTCTTGTAAAACTTCTGTTATCATGAAAAAGAAAAATCCTCCAGACACGCTTTCTTCTGGCAGACATATGCCAAAACTGTAATTCATGATTCTGACATTCCCACACACCAATGCAGTGTTGGTCAATTAAAATGTGAATACTCAAATGTTCAAAGTCAACCATTTTACAACACTGATAAACTCTTTTTTTTAACCATATCAATATGATCCAATTTGGACATTGCCTTCCCAGCCAAAGTAAAAAAAAAAAAAAAAAAAAAAAAAAGCTGTTCCAGTCCCTGCACACCTTACACAATGGATAGTCAATCAGATTGTAACTGGATTACTTGACCTCGCCTTGTTTTTTCTGAAACAATTGCTCTTGTCACTACAACGCTACTGCATTACAGACTCATACCAAGCTTTGACTCAAACATCCACATTGGTAATTGAATTACCTGATGAGTTAAAGTTCACATTACCCCTTCAATCTGTCCATTTCTTGCAAAAGCAAAATGTGGTGCGCTTTCCACATCTTTTAGGATATATTCAGTTGTCCTTGCCATGGACATATGATCACTGATCCGGAACCTGTCAGGGCCTTGGCACACTGACATGACAAACATCACAGTCATGCGTCACTGAAAAGCATGATTCACCAAGGGACTTAACAGGAAACTGGCTTGAAAAGCAGTGCGAGGACACCGAGAAAAATCAAGACGACGACAACACAAAGAAAACTTTCAAAATTGTAAAAGACTTGACCAGAGAAAAGTAAAGTCAGCACCATTAAGGACAAAGACGGTAACTGTCACACAAGTAAGACATCATAAAGTGGTGGACTGAATACTGCTCTGAAGTTCACAACAGAGCAAAGGAGATCCATGTATGCCGACAGTAAAACAGAATTTATCAAATTAGGATGACTTTCCAATACTCTATGAAGAAATGATAGCTGCAGTGACACTGCTAAAATGTGGAAGGGCTGCAGGCATCAACAGCACCCGTGCAGAACTCTTGAAACATGGCAGAGAAGCACCCACTGATATCTCAACTCCCATCAGCAACAAGATCTGGCACACCAGGGAGTAGCCAACGTATCGCACCCAATCACTAATCCATACCGTCATCCTTGTCAGGAGAGGAAATCTAAACAGCTCCAGAGCTACCACACTATCAGCATGATCAACCATGCCAGCAAAGTACTGCTCAAATCCTAGACGACAGCCCAAGCAAATGCCATTACTGCTGAAGAACAGGCCGATTCCACTGAGGCAGTACAATCCAACAGATCTTTAACCTGTGCACCCTGTGTGAAAAGTATCTCCAATACCAGCGGTTCTACCTCAGTTCTACCTCATCTTTATCGACTCAACACAGGCATTTGACAGTCTGCCAGGAGGCGCTATGTGCCACGAAAGCTAATCAGCATCATCCAGCAACTGTACTCCAAAGCGACAAGTGCTATACTCATGTCTGGTGGTACTGGTCAGTGGTTCCATATGTCAGTTGGAAGTTCACCAGGACTGTACTCTACATCACACTTTTCAACATATTCCTGGGAGCCGGATACATCATGACTGATGCACTTGAAGATCAAATCAGCCCAGCCAACACTGGAGGAAGAGCCATCACAAACCTTCAGTCTGCAAGTGATACTGCAAGTGCCTGGCAGGCAGTGGGAAAGAATTCACCAAATTTATTGAAAGACTGGATGCAACGTCAATGGCATGGAAATCAGCGTGGAGTAGACCCAAGTTGAAGGCCAACCACAAAACCACCATCCTCGTTGATATAACTGTCAACAGACAGAAAGCACCTGGTTGTCTGCAATTAGCAATGACAGATGTAACCCAGAAATCCTTTAAAGGGCAGCAAACCAGCCACAAAACCACCATCATTAGTGATGAAACTGTCAATAGACAGAAAGCATTTCAGCTATCTGCAATTAGCAATGACAGATGTACACCAGAAATTCTTTAAAGGTCTGCAAAGACAACGTAAGCACAAGATCAGGCTTCTGTGTGCATTGGTCTATGCCATCTTCCCGTCCCGTACTCATGCAAGACATGGACCCTAACAACAGACCTCCAAAGAAAGATCCAAGCCATGGAAATGAGGAGTTATTGCAAGATACTAAACATCACATATACTGATCATATCACCAAAAACAAGCGCCTCAAACCATCAAGCAACCATAAGATTTACTGATCTCAATTAAGAAAAACAAAACAAAAAACAAAAAAAATGTTGGTATGGCCATGTGACTAGATCAAATGGCCTTGCTAAAACAATCCTCCTGGGAGCTGCTTAGGTAGGGGGACAGAGGCGACGACAGAAAAACAATGGATTATCAGTATTGCAGAGACCCTAGCCCTGACATACAACTGACAGAACTGGAGGAACCTGGTGAAATATCCTTCAGTGTGGTGCCCGAATGTATCACCATGGAGTTAAGGCGGAAGAAGAAATCAGGGCAGTCTTTTGCTCGGACAACATTTTTTTCACTAGCATCAACCTCTTGACAAACTTCGGTTGTTTAGGCAGCTGGTAAAGGAATGCAGCATAAAGGACAGTAGCACAAGTCTCGTACTGGTCCTGAATCAGTGTCACTGTGCCGTCTGTTCCTTTACCTGCATACTAAGTTGCACTCCAAGCACCTTGTGAAAATACTGCGCAAAAAAAAGAGATAAAAATAAAAAAAATATAAAAATCAATGGATGTCTTTCAGCCACCTAACCACACAATCTCTTCCCATCATTTTCCCTGTTACTGTGAGCCCTAGTAACTATACTACATTGAAAAATTAATTACAATTCAGTCTTATGGTCGAACTGTCTGTCACTATGTGTCTGACTTCCTTCAAGTAGGAAATGGGCTCCAGACTCCCACAAACACCCATTTCAGTCTGAGTCTGCTGGCCTTTACAGTGTTACGATATCATCTAGCCATGGCATTCTTTTTTTCAGATGCCGTATGTACAGAGCGTATTTGTGTTTCCATAAAAACCCTACACACCTATGAAGCAATTGGGAGAGAAGCTCTGGCAGGTCTGCACATATGCTGATCAAGAAAACTGAACACAGAGAATCTCCCACTTCAACACACTGTCATGCTGGTACTCAAACCACAGATCTCACACTGTCAGATTGTCTGGGGGTATCTCTATCATGTCCAGCAGATAAAAAAAAATCTGGGATTAAAATGCCAACTGTAGGATGGCGATTTGTACCCAATCTCAAAGGTCAACACAGTCATTCAGACCTACTGCCGCCTCAAACCCTCATGTGTACATGTACCCACAGATGAACTGGGTTGTGCATTACCGTGTTGGCATTTTGAAAAAACATGAACACTCACTATCCACTGCCACAGATCACGGAAAACCACCACTTGCACAGCGTTCATGTTGGTAGCTATCATCATCCTACAGACCACACGAAAACCGCCACTTGCACAGTGTGGGGAAAAGCCTTCATGTTGGTAACTGTCATCATCCTACCTCAGAAACAAACACACACATGGGACAGAGCGAGAGTTATCCCTGAATGCAAAAGAAAAGCCATGAGCAAAGAAGAAACAAACTTGAGAGCTTAAAACAAGTGCTGTGATTTTTCTTCTTTGTACTGGCAATCAAGGCATTTTTTTTTTTTTTTATTTAACACTTATTGCATGTCTGAAAGATTTTATTTAACACTACAGACTTGGAAGATACTGAGCACAACAGTTATGTGCATATTCTTTCAATGCAGTCCAGGTCTGGACACAAAAGGACCAGTCAATCAAATCTCGAAAAACGAATCTATACCCAGCAATGCCATTAAAATTTCACAGAAACCAACAAAAAGGCAACAACACTCATTTATGCTGTTTACAAGTGTGAAAAAGAACATATTTTAATATTCTGAGGATAAAATTGGACATAATAATTCATTTCTTTATAATCAAGTCCTTGGTAATCTAAAGGTTTAAAAAAAAAAAAAAAAAGTCACCAGGTTGCCAGGACTAAAACAGAAATCAGAGTTAATGTCAACTGAAAAAATGTGAGCATTTTCATCATTCTCGCATTAATTGTAGAACAGCAACATGCAGGAAAGGAACACAGGGGAGAAGAGGAATCCGAGGTTTGTCCTATTGTGTGGCAGAAATAACTGAATGCCCCCATTTTACAGTTGTAGATCAATCAGAGAGAAAGCTTTAGCCCAGATACTGATTGAACTGTACCGTTTCTGATGTCTAAAACATGATGCTTACAAAACAAAGAATAAATATCCAATTCACGAACAATAACAAAATAATAATTCTATCATCAACTTATATATTTACTGAACTGGTATTTCTAAGCCAGTAATTGTATTTCACTTAAAACATCTTTTTGGTTGGTTGTTTATTTTTTTAAGGATGCAACTATGAGACACATTAAAATCACTAAAACAATAAAGCAAACAATAGATTAAAATCGAAAACACTTTCCAACACTGATGATGCATACCAAGCAAACTGCATGACACCGTTACCACCAAAACTGCCTACGGACATTGACAATATCAAAGTGAAAGGTTGTTTTTTTTTTTCCATCTTCCATCTGTATTCTATAACAGCCTCTGAATACTACATCCACCTCCATCAAGCTGTATGCTACTAAAAATCACTGACAGGAGACAAATCAAAATCTTCAGTAATTTCACATGAAATTCTCTAGTCTGGAAATCACGTTTTTTAACTTTCCAGTCTGTGAAAGCACACAGGGAAATGCAACATTTTCAGATGCTGGTCCTTGTCCACTTACCTGATTCCATCATGGTCAAACACAGAAGAAAAAACGAAAAGACTGACTGACACACCAATAAGTATCTCGCCACGGACAGCAAGAAGTTTTAAATTAAACCTGATATGCTTACAGCTAATTAAACTTGTATTATACACGCATGTGTCACTATCTTTTTCTGATTTCTAGTCTAATCTTGTACATTTACACCTTGATCTGTCATAAAGTGCTACATATGCCAGTACAGCACATATCATTTATCCAAACCTATGACATCAAACCTCCACTGTAGGACCCCTGACTTTTGCAACGAAGCTGTTCAAACTTAAAGAGCAGATGAACCCACACATTGCTCAAGTCCAAAATCATAAAAGGAAAAAAAAAAAAAAAGAACGATCATAATCACACTGTAACATACATCACTCAAATCCTGTACTTTAACACAAAAACCAAACCGAGTCGCTGGCAAATAAAAGGTGGTGGCAACAAGTGAAAACGAAAACACATGCACAGTACTTCCACCTCTTTGCCTTGTGTATGGTTTGTTTCCGGAGCACGCTTTTCAGATCAGATCCAGGACAGCACAATTATGGTTTTCAATGCCCAACCCTTTAATGCCTTTAGGGTCACGGCAGGAAGTTGGGGAAACAAGAGTGAAGAAAGTCAACAGAAGACAGCACGAATTGGCCAATCACAGTCCCTCACAGCAAAGCACATCATGAGAGTCAGCAGCAGCCATTGTATTTGCCTCTCCCCCCTTCAAGGAGCTTGAATCCCTGCACGACTTAAAAAAAAAAAAAAAAAAGGAAATGGTTCTTGCACTGAATTTCCATTGTAACCCCAAACCTGCTCAGTAGTAGGATTTCCCCACACATGATCCATGCCAAAGGGAAGGGAAAAAAAAAAAAGTCTCTCTCAATCAGGCACACATACTCATGCACAGCAGACAGACGTCATCACATCAGTCGTGGTCACACAAAGCGCAGGGATGAGGAAAATACTCATTAAGGTCCTGCAGTAAGAAAACTAAAAGTGAGATGCAGTAGTGTGCACAAACTACAGAAATGCCAGCAGAGCTAGGAACGCTCCCTAACACCTGGAGGTCACAGTAGGTCAGAGTTTTTTCTTTTTTTTTTTTTTTTTTTTTTTTTAAAAAGGTCCCCGTGGATTAAGGCCGACCCCTGACTCTCAAGACTTGTGATTGGAATTAAGCCATGTTAGTCCCTCATGAAGTCCGTCCCCTGTAGTGGCACATGATGGCTGAACATACCAGTTCCGATCTCGTATTCTGGTCAGCCCCAGCTTCTCTTGTATCTCATGAGGCTTCATGGCTGCAGACAACAGATACACAAGTACATCAGCTTTGCAGCATGACGCTCAGGCCTCCAAATGAAACATTTCTACTAGCTAACTAGACTAGTGAACATTAAGAACTCTTTGGCTATAGAAATTTTCATTACTTAAAAAACAAAGCAAAAAAAAAACAAACCCTATATAGTAAGTCTAGACCCCAAAACAAATTTCTTCTACATAGACTAGCTGGATGAACAATTTTAGAAAATGTCGTTGCAAAGTATTTGGAATTAGGTTCCCTTTCTTTGTAAGCCTCCCCAATAATGCAACTAGCATGTCATGCAATTAACCTCAATCCTAGAATCTACATACCAGTAAAACAGCAAATCAGTATGAAAGCACAGGGTACAACTAGCAACTTTCACATTCTTAAAGACAGCTTTTCCAGTCACTTCTCTTTTAAATGCACATTTCATTTGTTTTCAAACAGCTTAAGGCAGAGAATGCATGGATCTGGATTCTGGTTTGGTGATTTCCTTTTCAGACATCTGCATCACAATATGCGACAGCACATAATTTTGCACTGGAAATACATCATTCAGCTCCTTTGTCAGTGATTCATTTTTAACCAGCACGCTTCATTAATAATATTACCATATGGTAAAACAAGTTCACCCAGCATCCTGCATTTCAAAGCCAAAGTACCCAATTTTCCACCTACAAAGGTGAAATATCAGACAACCATCCTCCACCTAAAAACCAGTTGTCTTTCAAATTTCTATTCTTCTATCCATACATACACATGCACACATCATTCTGTGCTTTTTGATGAATTACAGGTAGTAATAATGCTAACGTCACTACTTCACTATGCAAAAGAATGTCAACTTCACTTAAGAATAAAATAATTCACCAATGAAGAAACATCATTAATGCAAAGTTCACAATTTTCATTCACTCAGCTGTGATTTAGTATTGCTAAACTGCTAATTTAAATAATAAGCACCACCAAACTTCAATCAGAAAGTTAAGTATCAAACCCCTGCATATTTTTTAAAGCATTCTGTATATAGTGTCAGGCCATATTCACCAAATATTTTCACACCACATCAGCATGTTCTGTGGTAAAGATTAAGAAAAATTACTGCTGCCAATTTTCTTTCGAGTACCATCCAAGGTTTACTCCTTGTCCTGTACACAGTCCATCCTTTCTACAATATGTTATTACACCAAAGTTGCACAATTTTTAACGAGCCAGCCTAGTGTGTACTCTGCACTGTGTGCGAGTCGCCAGCGACGTGTTAGTCAGCGCGAGAGGGGAGCGCGGCCTGCTCATGGCGTGACACAGGCAGCAGGAAAGGTTGGGGAAGAGGAGAAGTGAAAGAGAGGGTTGAAGTCCAGCAAGGGGGCGTGGTGGTGGGAGGGGGGCGTGGTCATGGACTGACCTGTCTGCATGAGATGCGAGCGTCTTGATAGACTTCTAGACTGTTTCTACTTTCATTTACAGGTGCAGTATGGCAATATCAACTTTATTTTCACTTTTTTGCTCTGTGTTCTTTTTTTGGATGTGAAGCTGTAATGGTAAATACATATGTTTTTGATCGTGCAAAAAAATCTATCCAAATCTAAATGCCTAAATATTTTGTTATGATCAAAATTAAAACAAAAGAAGCCCAGATTCAAAATCTCCATTCAATTTCCTTCAAAAATCATATATATTTCATTTTTATATCTTTTGTAGTTTCTGAGCTAGAACTTTTTTGTTAATTACTACCCCCAAATCATTAGATTTCCCTGGCACTGGGAAAGCCTTTGTTTGTAATATTTTCAGGCAGTGAACGGGTTATTAAGATGATGCTATGGATTTCCATTTCGGTCTGAGACTACATGACAGGGCTGTACTTTACGCTTCCTTTCATAATATATCCCAGCGTCAACCAGGCCCAAGAGATACAGGCACCTGCAGTGTTGGTCATGAAATTTGAACAACACTCTCAGAAACGCATCCATTAAGTGGATTGAAACTCGACTGTGTGGTCCCAGTCTTCCCAACTGAGTCCGCAGCAAACTCAACTCTGGGTAGGAGCCGGTCGGGGCAGAAAAACCCCATGACTCTGATGGGATTTGAACCCATGATCTCCCAGCCAGGAGTCCGCGACGCTAACCACTTCACCACGGCAGCTGGTAAGTTGCACAATTTTGTTTGCTCATTTGAAGAGAGAACAGCTGATCTACTGACAGCTTCAACAGAGCTGCCAATGCCTCAAAAGCACAAAATGCAGCTTTTTGGTACTTTAAGTATAATATCCCAAATGCAAGAGTAGCACTCATTACAAAATGCGACATAAAGTCAAGACTCGACAACTTTCAGCTGCACTTCACTTTGCACACAGCATGATGGTGGACTATTCATCGTATGGTTTTGACTTGACCTTAAACAAAAAATGAAAATGAATGACAGCGAAACCAGTCAATAAGGCCGCATACTCATGACTGTCTCTGAACGATTTGTCTTCTGCTTTTTCTGCTTCTCCCAACTTAATTTGGCTATTTTTGATGAAACAGGATTACAGTCTAAAGACCTACTCTGACTCGGCTTTGTATTACTTGCTGCCAAGACCATGAAGCTCTTCTTTCCTCCCCCCCCTTTTTTTTTTTTTGTGTGACATATTCATCATCACAAGCACAGCAGCATTGCATTTTCAATGAGATCGTGGCATGCTTCACCATACAGTAGCACTTGGCAGCTCTGGTTCATGAATGAAATCAAGGCTGCTTGGGTAAAATGTGTAAAACGCAAATGGCTTGCAAGAACAAAATGGAGACCACTACATGTCTAGTTGTACAAAAAGGTCTTGGCAACAAAGATGTTGACTTGTGTCCTGAAAATAATGTAAATTGTTCCACTGTAGATACCACCGGTTGAGTGTCAACAGAGAACTGCTTTTTTTCAGCTCTACTGACATAGTGAAGTATCCAACTTAAGATCTGCTTGCTGATTATTAAAGAGATTACCCATTAATAACCACTGAAAGATGAAATATCACCCTAAATGAATGAATATAAGCACTGCACAAAAGTTAACCTACTATAAAAAAGAAACTAAAAAATGGGGACAAATTTTCCTCGATCCAAAATTGTAAGTCAGAAATTTCTGTGCCATGACACTATAATCATCAGCGCATGGTAAAATCCACGCACAAATATGCTGACAAAGTGAAGGAGAGTGGGGGAGGGGTGGTGGTGCGGGGGGAGCGGGGCAACCACCTTACAAAAATCAGACTCACCATCTGGAAGATCTTGTTTATTGGCGAAAACGAGAATGATGGCATCTCGCATTTCACGATCATTGATGATGATGCGATGGAGCTCCTGCCTGGCCTCATCAATGCGGTCACGATCGGCGCAATCCACCACAAAGATGAGACCCTGAGTGCCAGTGTAGTAATGCCTCCACAATGGTCGTATCTTGTCTTGACCCCCCACATCCTAAGCAGGAAAGGCAAGATCATGTAGTTTACAAGCAGGTTTGTCACACATACTGTTGTCCACTTCTCTATACACACACGAAAAAAAACTGCCAACTTTTAACAATCTCTGACAAACGTAACAATGCTTCTCACTTATACCATCAATTGCTATGTGAATATATATTGCTGTCCACCTTTCTACTAACTTTAGAAAAAACTCTTACTTTCACACTCGTAGCTAAACATAATACTGCTTGTCACTTATGTCATCCATTGTAATGTGAATGCAACAAAACTACTTCAAGAATAATCTCTAACTGACTATGGTCACCAAACTCACAATGTAGACAAACCATCCCCCACCACTCTTTAGCCACACACTACCTATTTTCATCATTAATATATCTCTTCCAGGCCACTCTAAACTGAATTTGTAGATCTAGATCACTTAGTTACTTGATCCCCACCTTCCAAGCACCAACTTTCTCCATGGCCAGGGACAAGCAGCAGACACACGCAGTCAACAGAAAGCTCTCATGGAACAACTACATCAGCACAACAAGAAGCAAAGCAGACATGCTGCAGCCTTCTTTAGGCATATTAGTTCCTGTCCATGTGACGTAAAGCATCCATGTTACACAAATTTGGAATCCTCCTTCCTGACCCTTAATTTTCACACTAGAAAGTAAGGATTCTGTTCAGAGACAATCTGCCCAGTCCATTCTACATTCAACTGAGTCAACAACAATTATGTAGATGAATTTACCTACTTTGGAAAAATGCAGTTCTGGCCAAATTCTCCACTCTGCAGACTTGACTAATATTCTCACAGTCCAGCTGTGTTAACTTCAGCTGTCAACCTGAGGATAGCACTATATGAAGTTCCAGCTATCTTCCAGCTGCCTGATAGACATGTACTAGTGCGTTCATATCACACACAGAGGGTAAATCACACGTGCTGAATTTTTATATTCAAAATAAAAAAAATTAAGCAAATCAACCCTTACTAGACTTTTTAAAAAAGCATGACTATCAGGCTGTGAATATACGAGATGATACTGTGCAAAAAAAAAACAACTTCTGAGACCGCCAGAGCATGCACACAGCAACTGACCCTAAAAGTTTCTTTCCCCTAGTAACACATGTTGTGCTATGAGCGATTATACTCTTTTGGAGCATTTCCTTCTATCAGACAATGAAGATAATAATTTTACTTACCCTACATTGAATTTTACATTCTTACAACTAACACTTTTCAAACATAGTGGAAGAGAGAATATAACTAACAACAAATACTTACCCAAACATTGAATTTTACATTCTTGAAACCAACAGTTTCTACATTGAACCCGACCGTTGGAATTGTTGTCACTGACTGTCCTAGTTTCATTTTGTATAGTAAAGCTACAGCAAGTTAAGGTAAACAAAATAAAATGAACCACTGCATGCCAGCTCCACATTACAAAATGTCTCACCAAAAATGCATAACACTGATGATCATTTGTAACAGTAACGAAAGAAACAGACTCTGGGAAATGCAAAATTCATTTGGTAGAATCCACGTTTAATCAAGATGAAGGTAGGGATCCACGTGAACTGTGCATAAATATCCCCCACCACATTACTCATCTCAAATGCTGTCAATCACAAACTCCCCTCCACCAGACTTCAGAACAAAACGACCCTCCCCCTCCCTTTCTGGCCTCATTTCAACAACACGCACAAGATCTGTTCTAAATGCTAATGCTATCAATTTCAGAAACTGATACAAGTACAAAAAGACCAACAAAGAGTATTGTTCCTATCAATGTATATTTTGAGGCACACCATTGTTTAAACATGAACAAAACTCCTGGGAATAAACTCTTTTCGTTTTGCTGTTATTGGCCATACAAAATTTATTATAACAATGATACTAAACAGCTTCCCCTTCCTGACCCCATTTCCACCTCTACTTCCCTCCCTCAACCCCCCTCCCCGAAAAACATAAGAGCAGGAATATGACTGGAAATGTATATTTTGGACAAAATGCTTTGAGTTAAGTCCCCCTTCTCAGACTTCTCCTTTCTCTCCCCTTTTTCCCACACACCCACCAGGCAGGTAGACTGTACAAAACATGGCAGCAATGACCTGTTTGGATTAGATCAATTTTTTCCATAAATGATGGTGAATTCAACACAAACTGTCCTAATTTACCCCATTGGATATTTCAAAATAAAGTTTATCTGCCTAACTTCACCATTTGTTTGCTAATTAAATCTAATTTCTGTGTGTTGAAGAATTTAAGAAAACGAAATAAAAACAAAAACAATTACTATCACACCTACATTATTTTTCTTTTCTTTTCTTTTCTTTTGACACTCATTGCTCATGAAGATAGGCTAATACAAGTACATATTGATAAAAAAAAAACTTTTAATTCTCAAACGCACACACACACCCTCTCTCTCTCTCACTAAATAGTGTACAGATTACATTATTCTGAATCTTACTCATCATCTAAATTAATTTCCTGGAGTGAAAGCATATGCATCTAAAAGTAAAACAAAAACTTCCCTGCATGCCCGAACATGCATGCGCACACACACACACATCTCTCTCTCTCTCTCTCTCTCTCTCTCTCTATATATATATATGTATGTATGAAGGCCCTCTAACAGTAACCTCCGTCAAACAATGGTTGCTGTTCGACACATCACAAGGATGAAAGAAACAGAAAAGAAAGCACTGCAATAAAGACTAAAACTATAGGAGAGACAGAGAGAGTGAGACACAGAGAGTGAGACAGAGAGAGAGAGAGAGAGAAGAGAGAGAGAGAGATCTATGTATAGGAACAATAAGAGAGTTCTGTATGTACAAGGGAGTAGAAACAAACAACTCTCAGTCCAATTCAAAGTCGCAGGCATATGAATCAAAGGCCTGATCAATAAGACTGTCTGCTTCAACTTCCATGAAGTCACCCGTCACAAGAATCAAATCATCTTCCA
This sequence comes from Conus betulinus, assembly GCA_016801955.1. Classification (NCBI taxonomy): domain Eukaryota; kingdom Metazoa; phylum Mollusca; class Gastropoda; order Neogastropoda; family Conidae; genus Conus; species Conus betulinus. The sequence continues at coordinate 212,554 of JADBJO010001022.1, forward strand.
TTTCTTGATCCTGCCACATTTCTTGTATTGGCCTGGCAAGTGTCAGAACATGTCCACAGTAGCCATGCTTCGCCATTTTCGCGCAAATGTCCCAGGCTTTTTATGCATTTGCCAATATCCTGCAACTATCATCTGTAAATAACCAAATTTTGAGGTCAATTTGATTCATGGTGCCAAGACAAAACCTATGCTCTCCAACGAGGGCTGCCTCTGTGCAATGCTGAGTTAAAAGTCAAACAGCATATTTGGCGAGAACACTGGTACAAAATCCATCCACATAGCAACACCAGGTATTGCAACAGAAACCAAAGAAATGATTTTAATGAGACTGAGCTGTCTAATGTAGTATTTTAACAACAACAAAAATCTGTGTTTGCTCAAGATAACAAAGTTCAATGTGATTCAAACATGAGAATAATACAACTGAGTTCGGTGCAATAAATTACACTCAAGTATAATGGCTGACAGTTCCATCTCTTAAAACTTACTGAATATCTGAACCGTCTTAAAAGTACACACTGGTATTTTCAGAAATAAAATGTCACCTCCACCTCTAAGAATGGGTTCAACGGTCTGGTCAATTCTGGTGCTCCCGATACATTATACCGTTCCCAAGAAAATGCCAGTCATGCCTGTGTCTGCATTTAGTTCTGAGCTGGAGCTGACTCAGCTGAAGTGAGTTCTTGAACCAACAGTAATCTTGTAACAGCATGCACACCGCAAAGACAAGCACACCAATGACTGCTGACTCTCCCTCCCCCCTTTCTAGAGATTAACTCTCGGAAAGTCATATGCTCCTGCTCTTAGTTGAAACCTAGTAGGTTTTGTGGTATAACCAAGAATGACTGAGATCATCTCTCTCTCTCTCACACACACACACACACACACACACACACACACACACACACACACACACACACACACACACACACACACACACACAAACACACACACACAATGCACATTTTGTCATTACGATGCTGAACAATCACACAGATACACACTGCCACATCGTCACTACTAAGTGGAACAATCACATGTATACACATAAACTGTCACTGTGAAGTGAAAGGATGACATGAATACATACACTCACAATGAAGTGAAACAAGTGTCACTAAAAGGTGAAACAATCACATGGACACACACTGTCACTGTGGAATGAAACAATCACACTGGACACACATTCTCACAATGAAGTAAGACAATCATATGGACACACTGTCATAATGGCGTGAATAATCACATGGACACACACTGCCACTAGAAAGTGAAACAATCACATGGACACACACTGTCACTGTGGAATGAAACAATCACACTGGACACATATTCTCACAATGAAGTGAGACAATCATATGGACACACAGTCATAATGGTGTGAACAATCACATGGACACACACACTGCCACTATAAAGTGAAACAATCACATGGACACACACACTGTCACTATGGAGTGGTACAGTGACATGGACACATATTCTCACAATGAAGCGAAACAATCACATGGACACACACTGTCACTGTGGTGTGGAACAATTACATGGACACATATTCTCACAATGAAGCGAAACAATCACATGGACACACACTGTCACTGCGGAGTAGAACAGTCACATGGACACATATTCTCACAATGAAGCGAAACAATCACATGGACACACACTGTCACAATGACGTGGAACAATCCCATGGACACACACATTGTCACTACGAAGTGAAACAACCATTTCATCCACAATCAAAGATGAATGCCACACAAGGATACTGGTCTTTCCAGCAGCATCCAGCCCCAGCATGAGAATCCTCATCTCCTTGTTGCCAAAGATCTTGGACAACAGCTTACCCATTGTGGCAAGTGTCCTTCCACTCACCCCTCTCTCTGCACACACACACACATACATAAAAACTGTGCTTTCATTTCATCTACATAGGAGTTTCTTTCTATCCCTTTTCCTTTTCTTTATAGAAGAATATTCCAGAGTACATTTATGCAATGCAGGAAAAAGGAACAGAACAAATGTAATGTAAATTCTGTCAAAACAGGGCCTCATATTTGAACTCAGAGCGCGCATCAAAACAAGCAAGCAATCACAACAAAAAAAATATTACCTAACTGAAACAGACTGTTTATTTCTTTTTCATTTTTGAACAACAACTAACAATGCACACATTGCAATGATATTGATATTGTGAATACTGTCAACAAGTTGTGAGGTGGTGATGAAAAAAATGTTAATGGGGTGCTATACAGTACAATTCAAAGTAACTTTGCCGTTTTACTTTGTAGGCCAGCCTCACCTTCCCACTTTTTTTTCATAGTCTTTACACGTTTACACAGTCAGTAAACACTGAACATTGTACTTCAAAGAATGAGTCCACTTACATCAGTCTAGGATCAAGTTGAAGGAAAATATTGATTTCGTTTCCTGAATGATAAACAAAACACAGAAGGGGAAAAAAGTTAAAGAAAAAAAATTTCAAAAGCCTATTCATACTTTAACTGCTGTTTGAAGTATATCTGTCATTATCTAATTCTTCTGCAATGTTGGCTTTACATTCTCTTCTCTGTGTGTGTGTGTGTGTGTGTGTGTGTGTGTGTGTGTGTGTGTGTGTGTGTGTTAGTTTTGTGTGAGCGAGCGAGTGAGCATTTATGTCCCTTATACAAGCTTGAAAAAAAAAAAAGCTTAGCTAGTTGTCTGTAAAAGTGAGAGAGAGAGAGAAAGAGAGTGTGTGTGTATGTAAGTGTGTGCATATGTGCATGTGTGTGTGTGTGTGTGTGTGTGTGTGTGTGTGTGTGTGTGTGTGTGTTGCCTTGTTTCAACCACCACAAGCTTTTGTCTCTTACACAATACAATGCACTCCACAACTCGAAAAATTCATGTAACAAAATAAAGAGCTGACAATCACTCTCAGTTTCACTATGGACTTTCCAAGCCATACAGTTTATCTTAATTACTTCATCCGCATTTTAGCTGCTATAATGACTTACGTCTACAAATCAGATTATCCCTTATAAAGTTGAACAAATACACTGAAACCGCATCCAGAATAAGTATGAACGTTTTACAACTTTTCATTAGTTTTACTTCATTTTCATACTGCTGCAAGTTAGAATTTACAGTTATGAAAACATCACACATGCATCAAGGTTCACAAAAAAAGACAACAATGTCAACTATGCAATATGGAGTATGCATGGGATTGATCACAAGACCCAATGGACAAGTTCACAACTCTGTCTCATTACTGTTCATTGTGCTAATAATTCAAGTGCTGGCGGAGCTGCAGTGCAAGGAAGTGACAGCCCATCAAAATGAATCATCGCCTGACCGACCACTGACAGAATTCCTATAGTTTTACTCACAGGAAAACTCATGCAAAGAGGAAGTGGGACGCTATGCATAAAAACTTGAGAAAAGATGCTGTTGTGAATCACTTTTCATGCAGTATTATCTCTGTCATTTTTTTCTTTTTTTTTTTTTTTTTGTTTCTTTCATAATCACAGTACAGTCCTTTTGCTCATAAGCTCTATGAATACTTACAGTTTAGAAAAATCAAAACAGGCTGATAACCATATGATGAGCACTGGGTCGAGATGTGACTGGAAAAAAGTATTTAATTAACACATTGCCAGTTTTCACTGAATTTCCATTTTGTCGGTTTCCGATGACAGTCATAATCTAATCACTGAATCAAGTACATTTCAAACTTATCTTCTTTGCCTGATTGAAAAAAAGCCTCAGACTTTAGAGCAGACAATGAATCCCAAACATGAAAATAACCAAGCATCAAATATGTGAATCCCTTATATATGAAAATAATCTAACAGTCAAAAGATGAATCAGCATGTGCAAGGTATACACATGTTGTATGTCTGCATAAAAGAAAAGCTGTCAAAAAATGTGAACCCAAAACATGCAAACTGTAGTCATTTCAGTCACAAGTTTTCAGTTGCAGGAGATAGATCTATGCAAGTGAAGAGAAATGAAGATCCAGAGGATGCACATGAATTTTGCCTATGAATATGATCACTTCCATTATGCGGAGATGGAGTCAGAAAAGACTTTAAAATGTCACATTTTCTAAATTTGTTTGAATAATGCTTTTGATATTTTATCACTTTATTTCTAAAACATTAAAAGTTTGAAACTACTCTAGGCTGTTCAAATTAACATCAAAATAAAATAAATTAAATAAAAAAGGAATAAATAAATAATCTTTCAAACAAAAAAACTGTTGCCTTAAAAGTATAACACACCACTTTTTTACAGGTATGACATTTTCTTCTTACCTCATCAAATAACAAATACTAATATAAGTAGCATCATCAGACACAGACAGAAAGAAAATCAAATAAATGGTGCTAAGAATATCTCAACAGGACACCTGGAAAGAAAGTTAAGATTTCTTAGGCCGTTAAATTTTACCCTTACATACAAGTTGAAATGTGTTGAAAGGTGCGTGATCACAAAACAAAGCCATGTATCCACCAAGATCGAGGTCACAGAAGGTGACAAGAGGGTTTATCACAAGGAATTCTACTTACCCACCCCCTCTTTGTTCTGAAGGCTACAGATACAATTTAACTAAAGTGATTGAACAAACTGAATTGCATAAAACTTTGCAGACACTGACAAAAGTGCTAAATCTATGACTTGCTGCATACAAAAAAAAAAGGAAAAAAAATCTATACAAGCACAGTCTGGATACATAAAAGTGTTGAGATGAATGCACTCTTGGGAACTAAAAATATCCTGGCAGACCTGCACAAAATTAATACCTGCCTATCCGCATGCACGAACACTACTATTGTACTAAACTGCCCTATATGGTTTGGAATTATGAGTAATTCATGAGGAAAGATTTTCAAACACTTCCTATGGCGAGCAGCAACAAAGACTACATGCACAGTGTGCCATGCAAAGAAGGGATAATAACAGTAAGATGGTCACATACCTACTTTTCAGGCACTTTATTACTCTAAATAAGGAATTTAGAGGCGGACACACACATTTTGGAGTTTTGACTCACATAATTTCATACAGAGGGCCCCACAGATGCGCTTCTTTTTTTCATTTCCTAGAATGATCCTTTTTTCTGCAACTCTGAAGACAAAAGTTAGGAACCCTCAAAAGATGCAGTAAAGAAGACAGTGGAATGAAACTATCCCAGAGTTTCAACTCCTGACTTTTTCCACTTCAGACCCAAGTCTTCACATCACTTGCTTGTAAGAAGCATTAATAATTGCTTTGCTTCAGTCACTTTTGTCCTCGATTCCTCGACAAAAACTTTCTCATCAACCGTGTCAAGATCTTATCTCACTGTACAGATGAACAAAAAACAGTTGCACAGCCCCTACTAAAGTGTGTGTCGGCTTAACTGACACCAGTGATAGTGAACCTTCAATGGTTGGAAAGCAGCGATTTCAAGTCAATCAAGACTGGGCATTGCTTGCGTCAAAAGGTCCAGGATGACAGAAAAATATTTACATTTCTTACGTGATTAAAGCCCAGCCCACGTCAATAAATGTATGGTTGCTAAACTAACATCCTTTAATTCAGAATGGACAAGACATCATGTTCAGAGGGCTACCATCTACTTATTCGCATCAACTGACTTAATTTCTTGGTCCCCAAATTCATTTTCTTAAATGAACAAATAAATAAACAAAAACTTGAATTCCTGAACAATATTAAACTAAACAATAGATAGATATTAAAAAAAAAAAAATGCCATATGAGCAGCCAGTTAGCTACTGTCCACTCTGGACAATGTGTACAATTTTCATTACCAAGTCCCCTGTTATGAAATAGAACTATTAGAAGCAGGCATTTCATAAATAATGATCAGATAAAAAAAAAGATAACAAAGAGTCCAGAACAAAGACAGGATACAGTCCATAAAGGCAGAGAACAACAGTAGAAAACAAGACAGACAGACATCTTTAAAAGATAGGTGAAGTGAGTAAGTCAGTAACACTCTAGAGAAATTTCCCCATGACAAAGGACCATTTGTGTCACCCTGGCATCCCAATACAGTGTCAAAAAGGAATGAAAGCAGGTTATTGAAAGTAATGAAACTTGTAGTTTTGTAGTTTTGTAGAAACTTCAGTTTTTACAAAGGACCCTCAGATTTTATACAAAAGGGTCCCAAGGACCGTAAGTTTTTAAACTTGCTAAAAGGAACACCGAGTCCAAAACAGGGTTCAAACTAATACTTCTCGTGAGCTGTGCAAATGTTAAGGCTGCAATATAGTGAGCAAAGGTACGTTTAATATTATGATCCAGTATGAACCCAGGTTTTGGAGATGGACAAAGTAAAAAGACATGCCATATGTCTTTCATTAAAAATCTTATCAGAGCATTCATGATACTGACCTTAAAAAAAAAAAATCTTCCATTTTTTATTTGAGATGAGAAATGTTTTTCCTTTCAATATTTAAGTATGTGTGTGGAAATTTTTTACTCAAACAAAATTATAATTAAACACAAATAGTGTCCACATTTACCTTTTGACTGGAATTGAAAACATGCAATGCATTTGAAGAGCTAAAAATTCAACCAAAATATGTGATAAATATGTCTTTCTTATATATGTTACTTAAAGCAAAACAAACAAAAAAAGTATGATATATATATCTGAAGCCTGAATACTGTAAAGCCTGCTCACATTTAACTGTGAATACTGATAATCTACTGAGGGATCCTGTTCAGGGAGTTGTACATCTACATGACACTGATGCATGATATGACAGATCACAAGGTGTGATCTGATGTATCAATGTCACTTGCAAACTCCTTGAACAGAATCTCTGCAACAGATTTTCAGCGAGTAGAAATTATAGTTTTTACTCATTATTCAAGCTTCAACAGAAACATAAATTCATACCCCTATCCTTTTAACCTCTTTTTACACACACACACACACACACAATATTTTGAATCCTAATCCTGCCTTCAGAAACCTGGCTGTACGACTCATTTACAAATTTATGTCAGTTTCAGTCTCATCATTCAAGTGTCAATATCTGTGCACCAGTCGAGCATCCCATGGTTTCCTACTTGCCTACTTCATAGCCATGATGTGCACCATTGCATGTCACGCCACACACTCATCTTTGCTGTCAGGCCTGAATGACCTGGGTACCTTATCTGACGAGCTGGTGAGTTCAACACATTGAAACAAACAAGTCGCATCAACAGGAAGAAAAAACTGACCCCCTTAGCAAAAAATCAAGATGTCCTGTTCTAAAGTAAGCAACAATATATAATGTTAATCCCATGAAAATACTATCTAATCTGAAGATAGAGTATGCCTTCTTAAGTTCTTCCTGTTCAGCAAGATCACACCAACGATGACTGATTGTTGTATCGAAGTGATGTTTTAAGTGTCTGTTAACATAAAATGTGTGTGTGTGTGTGTGTGTGTGTGTGTGTGTGTGTG
>JADBJO010001022.1:222500-332500 GCA_016801955.1 Conus betulinus
GATCTATCCCTTTCCCCCCAAAACAATTCACATGGAGTGTCCAGAAATAGGCTCTGAGTATGCAGTGATGATCTGTAAGTGAAGCAAGAAAAGGTGATGCTACTTTGCTAGATGGATAACTGACCACTAGATTATGATTTTAACCAGAATATTTTTGGCAACATGTATGTGGGCCTTTAAATTGCTGAAACAAGTCTGATCATGCTAATAGTAATATTCAAAGTTTCATGCCAAGGTTTTGCTTTCACGTTAAACTTGATCTGAAGAAAACATTAGTGTCAAGAGGTAACAGTACAGGTATAGAACAAAATAACTTAAAGTTATGTCAAGGTATAAAATAAAATAGATTAACACAAAGGACGTTTTTGGAACAATCATGATGCTGTTTTAACTATATATCAGAATGTAAAACAAACTAATTATAACAGAAAAAAATGATTGAAAAGACTAAAGATTTTTTCAGGATATTCAGAGGTAACTACCTAGTTTTGGATCATCCTAAAACTGGAAGGAAGACATCACTTGTACTGATGCAACAAAATCAAGGTTTTGCCTTCAAATCAAATGCAGAAAATTTCTTTTCAAGTTACACTTGATCTGAAGAAAAGATCAGTCAAGAAGTAACAGTATATAAAGGTGTAAAACAAAGTAAGTAAACATGAATGAAGCAAACGAAATCATAATGCTCGACTACATCACACATATAAAACAAAATAAACTTTTCTAACAAAATGTTTCAAACAATCAAAAATGCAAGTAGTTACTTTATTATTATCTATGATCTACTGATTTTCTGAAGGCAACTGAGCCAACGAGTCTCACGCTAGCTAATGTGATTAGGAGTCTTCTGTAGTAAATTTTCTCTGTAATTTTTTAGGAGAAAATGTTCACCCTCTCTGAGTCAGTCTCTGCATTGTGCTGGTAAAACAATACCAGGCATTGAACACTCGAGGACAGTAAACATTCTTTGTCAAAATAAGTAGAAAAAATGATGATAGAATGATGCCTTCTGCCTAGTATCATGGATTATGCCTTCAGTGAGCATACAAGCTGATGACATCAGATGGGAAAACCTGTAATATGCTACACAACATCTGCCAAGCTGCAAGGCAACCAATGCCCGGGGTACCTGATCAACAGTCTGAAATTATACACCAGCAGACCTAGACCTGTGAAACGATGTTTTTGTGTTAGCAGTAAAGAAATCAAAATAATTTTGCCTAGATTAGCTGTGGTAATTCAACCAGAAACTTTACTTCCCTCCTACCAAAGTACCATATATATATAAAGTTCCAAGTAAGATCTCGTCATGCAACTTCTATTCTTTTCAAGTGGACTTCAACATCTTTCATTGCCAACTGATGAGAATGGCCCTGGCAACTTGGTCTACAGATTCTTTTTATATCAAAAAAAAAAAAAGTATGACTGACACGACCTAACAGAAGCCAGGAGGGCACAGATACGGCCAGCAAAACAAGCCATTTCATTTTCAACTCAAAATAAAGCCATCTTTATCAACAATTCCTGTTGAAAGTCAACCAAAAAATGACAATTTTATCACTTTAAACTACTTTCTAGCTTGAGCAAGTACTTTCACATTCTTGACTCCTACAGAAATACCTAAATCAAGTGTAAAGCACTGAAAAGAAAAGATAAACGATCTTTTCAGGATATTCAGAGGTAACTGCCTGGTTTTGGACAGAAAATATTACTTGCACTGGTGGAGCAAAATCAACTATGCAAAATATGCTAGTTTTTTTTCCCTGCTGATGAGGGTGGGTTTTTTTTTTTCATCCTCACCCCCACCCCCACAAAACTCAAAGCACAGTGGAGTTTAAAACAAAGGATTTAAAACTCCTTATGCTCAATATTCAGCAAAAAAGATTTTTAAAAAAAATATGGCATAACTGTTGAACTTAACTTTCAAAGTCCCTTTTCCTAGTTGCTAATTGGAAATTCATTTAAGTACACAGCAACTGCATGCAATATTTTTGCCTTCTACTATTTCTCCTATATTCTAGTGACATCAGAGTGCAGTGTATCTGAGTGACATGATCAGCACAAGAGACCCCCCCCCCCCCCCCCCCCCCCCCCCCCTCTTTTCTGTGTAAAGCTTAATCTGAAAAACAAACTGTGTGAATGTTATGCCACATTCATTCACATTCCCCTCCTTCACACCTTCCCCCTCTCTTTCGCTTACACCAACAATCCCCATTCCCTTTACCCTTCCTCTCCTCCTAACTCAAACCCAGCCCCTCGTCTCAAAATGGTCTATCAACAGACAGGCAGGAAAGGCAAACCGGCTGAAATAAGAGCGTGCTAAATGAACTTAAGAAGCCCACGTCTCTGACTCTATGACTGGGCGTGTGTTGGTCAGTTTGAGTGACTGCAAACGCGAATGCAAGCAGTCAGGAAGATTACAGCAACAATGATCGAATGAATGACTGCAACAAATATGAGCATCATATGTTGCTTTGTTAATAGTAAAATCTTTCACAAGAATCCTATTTCCACGGGATGTCAATGTCTTCATTCAACATCACATAACCACTGTCGACACCGAAGTTTCATCTATGCGGCCAGGTTACAAAAAAAAAAAAGGAGGAAAAAAAAAAAGCCGGACGCCCCACCTACCTGTTCGAACTGGCGGTCTTTCTATGACAATTGTTCCAACAGTACCTTGGATTTTCTTGTTCCAGTCAACAAATTATGTATGTAACCGAAGGAATAACAGCAGCGTCTGTGCCAAAATACGGTGCATCAGTTATAGCCTAAACGTCGTATTTACTAGCCAATTGTACATCGAAAACGCCATCCTGGAAATGCCGAATGGCGGTTGTGACCTCACACTTCCGCCTGAATGAAAAAATAGTTCTCAAGCAGCTTACTCATTGTGCGATTCCAGTTTTTTGTTTTAGTTCCTCTCAAATTGGACTTATGCCTTCACTTTTTTTACGTACACTCTTATTTGTGAAAAACAGCCAAAAAAAATTGTGATCCACAAAGCGGAAGGATCCCCTATTTCGGGACAGTGCCCCCTCTCGGTTAGTCCAACGACAGATAACTTGTTACTACAAGTGATAGTCCTTGCCACGAGTAATAGTCCGCTTTCGTACATTTATTTTTAGTAAGCTTATTATTTTTATCGTCAGAGTCACAAAAAAGACGTTGACAAAATGTTATCCGCCCATTCTCGTCATAGTGTAAAGTATGTTCGAACTATGCTTTAAGCAACATTGATAGCGCGATGGAAACAAGGATGTGGGCATCAATGCGAATTAAACATGAAATATTACTAGTTGCAAAGTGAAACGACTGCAGGCGGAAATCTAAACAAATCTTAAATAAATGTCAGCGAACCGCCCAGAGAAACGTGGACAAACGAGTCACAAGACAAACCACAACGCGTTTCAACCTCTTAGGTCTTCTTCAGGTGCAACAACAACAAAACAAATAACGAAAATGCACTTAGCTTTGATCGCGTCTGTGTTCAGCGCAAGAAAGAAGGCGTTGAATGAAAACGCCTTCTTTCTTGCGCTGAACACAGAAGCGATCAAAGCTAAGTGCATTTTCGTTATTTGTTTCTTGTTTGTTGCACCTGAAGAAGACCTAAGAGGTTGAAAAACGCGTTGTGGTTTGTCTTGTGTGACTCGTTTGTCCACGTTTCTCTGGGCGGTTCGCTGACATTTATTTAAGATTTGTTATGAAATATTACACAAGGAAACTGCCCGTATTCCATTCATGGAAAAGAATGGTCCCCGTGAGTGTGTGTGTGTGAATTTATTATGCAAAAAGAAGTCAAACGGGATTGTAATCCGTCAGTAGTATGAAAAAAACATAACATAGATAAGTTTCTCTACGCAATATTGTAAACGCGTGTTTCTCTATGCAGTATAGTAAATGCGTGTCATTACCTATGCAGTATTGTAGATGCGTGTCATTACCTGTATTAGCAAATAAGGGTGGTGGGTGGTGGAAGTGTATAGAGCGGACGACGGGGAAAGGGTCCGGGATTCTGGATCCCACCTGATCAGATTCTCCACGCACTCCACTGGTACAGAACCCCCAGACTGCGGTCCGCCACCCCTCTTCTCCAACAACAGAAGGATGGGGATGGAGGTGAGATCTATTAAAGGGTGGCAGGGTTAGGACAAGACATGTATGACTGACCAGAGCTCGTTCATTCTCGTTCAATCACACCTCCCCCATTCCCACCCACACAACACGGCTTGTCCAGCCGTCTGTTTCACCGCCTCGTAGAAAGTGCTCTCAAAGTTTGGGCTCTGAGGCATGAAGCATGCAGTTACGCAGTAGATAAGATAACGTTGCGTATAGCCCAGCCGACCGCAAAGGGCCATATCAGGGCTGTCACCACGTTAAAATCAACTCACAAGTCTTTCATTCACACAATTCTTTAAAATACATCTTCTAACAACCCATCCGAAAGTTTGTTTTAAAAAAACACCTTTCCACTGTTCAAGAACTCGAAGATCGCGTCAGGCTGAACATCTCTGAACAAGGTTTTCATGGGATCTGCTGTAAAATGTTTGTGTCTCATGCAAGTCCCAACACTCTAAAAGAACATGTTTCATTGTGAGTGGCACATGACATGGAATGCACCATGGAGTTTCTTCACTCTTTAAAAGGTATGAATGGGTAAAATACGGATGGCCGGTGTGCAGCCGGCATAGAACTGTTTCTTCTTTACGACACCAGACGTAGATGAGAGGAACTCCTTTAGGTTTGGACGGATCTGAAAGAAATCTGAAATAAATGTCAGCGAACCGCCCAGAGAAACGTGGACAAACGAGTCACAAGACAACACACAACGCGTTTCGACCTCTTAGGTCTTCCTCAGGTGAAACAAAGACGGACAAATAACGAAAATGCACTTAGCTTTGATCGCTTCAGATTGCCTTCCTTGCGCTGAACTCAGAAGCAATCTGAAGCGATCAAAGCTAAGTGCATTTTCGTTATTTTGTCCGTCTTTGTTTCACCTGAGGAAGACCTAAGAGGTCGAAACGCGTTGTGTGTTGTCTTGTGACTCGTTTGTCCACGTTTCTCTGGGCGGTTCGCTGACATTTATTTCAGATTTGTTTAGATTTCCGCCTGCAGTCGTTTCACTTTGCAACTGGATCTGAAAGAGTTTGTTAAACCATCTGTGTATTCCAGTCCTCCTGCCAGAGGTCTCTGACATCATCATTAATTTTTGGTTTCAGATCTGAGCAGGGGATAGATATGTTTGACAGTTTCTCTGTTGTGGCATTCATGGCAAAACGATCAACCATTTCATTCCCTCCGATGCCAACATGACCAGGAACCCATGCCAGAATAATGTTGTAACCATCCGCTTTCAACCTGGTAAAAAGTTTTTTTTAAAAGTGTAAAGTTCGGGATGCTGAAAGGTTGCGACCAGCTATGGCCTCCAAAGCTGACAGCGAATTTGACAAAACCAGAAAGTCCTTCTTTGCTGATTGAGAGCTTACCTTCGATGCCAGAACCAGAGCTGTAAGTTCAGCAGAATAAACAGGAGCATCTAAAGGAATATGCTCCAACAATATTTGAGAAGGAGCACCAGGACAATAGGCTGCACAGGCCACTCCGTCTTCAGACTTGGAACCGTCAGTGAAAATTTTCTGATAGGATGGGAATTTTGAACAGAGGTCAGCATACAATGCCTTGTATGCCAGAGAGCTGGTAGATTCTGTGCGAAAAGCTGCAAGATCTCTGGTGTGAAAAAAGGTCCACGGAGGCTCTTCTGGAAACTTGGAAAAATCGGACACAACTCCTAGATCTAGACCTACATTCTGCGCGTGAGGCTGCATACGAAGGCCAAACAGCGGAATACGGTTAGCGTTGTTTTCGATTTTGCTTTGAAACTGAGGGTCAAAGACACAGTCATTGGCAGCGTTCTCTGGTTCAGAGAACAGTCTGATGTAGTGATTCAAAGATAGTTTCAGCCTGCGGTTGGACAGTGAGGGTTCACCTGCCTCTGCGAACAGGCTGTACACAGGGGTGGTGCGGAATGCTGCTCTAAGACAGAGACGAAGCCCTTGATGGTGGATAGGGTCCAAGAGTTTTAGGTAAGACGATCTTGCAGAGCCGTACACAGTACAACCATAGTCCAGTTTGGAACGGACCAAGGCTCTGTAGAGGTACAGCAAAGTTTTCTATGAGCGCCCCAGTCAGTATGTGCTACGACCCGCAGAATACTCAGAGCTTTCTGGCAAAAGTTTTGAGGTTTTTAATGCGGCTGAGAAAGTTGAGTTTTGGGTCAAAAATAACTCCTAGGATTTTGGCCTCTTTGACAGCTGGAATGGGAGATTTCCCTATTTGAATTTCAGGATCTGAAAAAAAAAAAAAAAAAAAAAAAAATGACCGAAATTATGAAAGTGAATGCACTAGTCTTCGTAGGAGAAGATAACGGCATTATCGTTCCAGAACAGCATGGCTTTCGGCGAGGGAAGCGTGAAACCTAGCTGTTCCGCATGGTCGATGAGCTAACCAGTGATCAGCAAGCAGGGAGGTAGACTGACCTAGTAGCGATGGACTTTCAGAAGGCTTTTGATAAGCTAACAACCACAGCCTTCTGACATACCAGCTGTTATACTGTGGAATCAGGGGTAGAGTCAATGCCTGGATCAGGAGCTTCCTCCATAAAGACTAACATCTAGCCAAAATCAACGATGTAGCAATCTTGACCTCTTCCCGCCAGTGGAGTCAAGAGTTCTTCAAGGCTTCATCTTGATCCAGCCTTGTTCCTCCTCTTTCTGTGACACAATTTGCCAAAGCCCTGTCTAATATTACACATCTAACAGACTAAAAAAGAACAAAAACGTGCATGTTGCTCTTGTGTGTGTGTGTGTGTGTGTGTGAGAAAACCACTTTTATAACAAAATTAATGCGCACAGGAAAGCAGCCTTCACTTCTATTTCATGCTTGCCAAACACTAAGCGTTGGCTTGACCAGACACTAGGGTCGGGGAACGATCCGTGGCCACGAACGATCCCCCTAAGATAACTGCCTGGTTTTATCCAAGCAGCTCTGGTTATACGCTGGTGACAGATGGGCTATAACATCACGGTAGCTGAGAGGCATTAAAGAATTATAACAGAAACTTGTTGTGTTTGGGATTCACGGTTTGATTATCTTATCTTCTTTGTGTAAGAATGTGAAAAGTATCTGATGAATTCATTCATCCAAAGTTGGCAATAGTCTCCTGAAAGAAGTTATAAATGCCATATTCACACATAAATTCATATATAAATATAAATTCATATATAAATGCCATAATCACAAAAATTTGAAACATGATTTTTGCAGAAAACAGTTTATTGCACAACTTAACATGAAAGAAGCAAAACATAAGACTACCAATGAACGAACAACTTGATCCAGGCTTATGCCTGAAGGAACCAACTACTCTGGGTGCTTCCCCAAAACAGATAGCCTACTGTCTCCAACCAAGCCTACATCTCTGTCAAGTCCGCCTTGACAAGTGATTCTACGTGCTGCAGCTTGCTGCACCACACAACTTGTCCTTAAGAGCATTTGCCGTAAAGACATTAATGTCAACAATCATTGTGGCCTGAAATACCATCGTCATCGTTGACCATACCTGCTGGGATGTGGCATTATCAGCAGAAGGTGCCTAGAAAGCAGATAGGCATAGGGCAGCGCAGACGACCTTCCTCACATCAGCAGCGATGACAGGTGACCTGTGTCACAGAGGGGGCGGCTTTCGAGGCTGTGGGGCAGCTCTGCACGAGGCGCTGCCATTATGCGATTTCACCGTTGCCTGCATGACTCGCAGGACCCTTCCTTTGGGGGAGAGGAGAATGGGAACGCGCCACAGGGACACAGAGTGAACATCGATCCACATGCAGTGGCTTGGCAACTTCTGTCCTGTACGTTTCCCGAGTCGGCCTCACGCGGCACAGGAGCATTGCTACTTAGCACGAAGATGTCTGCCTCATAACGCTGACGACGGCTCTGGAGGGAGGGCTACACGTAAGACATAATCATCACAGCTGACCACGGAAGACGAAAAACATCGACTACCTACGAATGAACAACTTGATCCAGGCTTTTGCCTGAGGGAACCGACCACTCTGGATACCTCCATCCCAACACAGATACAGTCTCTCCAGCCAAGCCTGCCAGCTGCCAAGTCCGCCAGACAATTAACTCTACGTGCCGATAGAACGTTAAACTCAACAATCAACCCAAAACGTTGAGTGTTCCTGGGGTTTCGGAAACGAAATAAAAAGGGAAGAAGAAACTCCACTTCGTTCTCTCCTCGTTTTTCTTGACTGGCTGTGGTCCCTTGGTTCCTGAAGCAACAACATCTGCCCGTGGCCCCCGGGGACCACGACCTGTCTCTCTTCGCATAGACACTCCACCACTCCACACCATCACAAACTGATTGGTCTCAGAGCGACCAGGAACATGATGATGAGTGAGCGTCCCCATATGGAACTGTTATTCAATTAGTTTCAAAAAAAAGTGTCACTGCGTGCGGACCTGTCCACATTGGCTGCATCACATCTGCAAAGCTACGAGATTACAGAGCGCAGATTTACGGCTGGATGTGTGTGTGTGTGTGTGAGTGTGTGTGTGTGTGCGTGCGCGTGTGTGTGTGTGTGTGTGTGTGTGTGTGTGTGTGGTCATTTTGGGGCCGGAATGGGAGTTCAGAAGATGACATTGTTACTCATCATCAATATTATAACGATAATAGTATCGAAAATCATTATCATAGTAATGAAAGTAATGCTAACATGTATGAAGATTTGATGGCGATGATGATAATGGTGGTGATAATGATAGTAATAGCAATCATAATTATAGTGGAATAAGCAAAAAAAAAAAAAAAAAACAAACAAAGCAAAAAACAAACAAAAAAAAAAAACAAAAAAAAGAAAAAGAAAAAGGAAAAAGGTCATCAATATTGAATTGTCCTACGTTAGACAGCCAGCTACTGGCTGTCACGCTCACCGTTCGGGCATTTGCACCGGAAGTATTGTCTATGTGCATGAAAGATTCCACAAATTATTTTCAAAGTTTCAGTTAAACCATCTCTCTCTCTCTCTCTCTCTCTCTCTCTCTCTCTCTCTCTCTGGTAGTTACAAAAAAGTGAAAGTTATACCTACAAAGCAGATGACAACTCAGATCCTGCAAACTATACAGACAATCTCAATCATTTTCACTCTTTCCAAACCTTTGGAAAAATCACATTACACCATCTTATTGCGTTTCAGTTGCTTAATCCTGGACAATCCGGGTTCCGACAAGACCATTCATGTCACACAGTCCTAATCGACCTGCTTTATGACTAGCTAAATAGCATTAACTACGACAGATGTTGTGGTGTCCTTTTTATTGATTTAAATACAAGCATTTGATGTGATTGACCATAACCTTCTTAGCGAATTGAAATTGTATGGCTTATCCACAAGTACTCTTCGATATATTTCAAAAGATATCTAACGAAAAGGCAACAGTATGTAACATTGAAAACAGCGGTCTATTTAAAACACTTTGCTATGGCGCCCCAAAGCTCTATCCTGGGTCTCTCACTGTTCACAATTTACACAAAAGATCTACCTCTCCATATCAAATCTACGTGTGAACTCTTTGCGGATGATACAACAATACACACAAAAACTTAACAAGCACAAACTTACAAGAAAATTAAGCGCCAATGATCTTGAAAAATGGACTGAACTTAACCAAATGTCGCTTCACCCAAAAAAAAAAAAATTTAAAAAAAAAAAAAAAAAGGTGTGTGTGTGTGTGAATTCATGCTCATCAAAACCAGGCAAAAAAGACAAAATACCGCAATTAAACTCCCTCCCTCCACTACATCTTAAAGATGAATCCTTTGAACTGGTTACATGCCACAAAGTGCTTGGAAACAGTTGATAACAATGTTAGTTGGCACTCTCATATAGTCTCTCTGAGCCAGAAAATTTAACGGAAAGTCTGTCACCATTCTAAAATCAAACGCTTCTCAACCTTCACTCAAGCAAGCTCTTTTTCCAGTCTCTTATTCAGTTATAGATAGACTTCGGATCTACCTCATGGGACTCTGCTCGCGCTAATACCCTGAAACCATTGCTGAGTCTACACAAACGAGCATTCAAATTAGTCTCACTAAAATGCAGTAGTCTCCTGGACTCGGACTATAAAAAGGTTTAAATTCTCCCATAAAATAAAACAAACGAATCATGTACATTAGAATACAACAAAGGAACCATAATGCACAAGACTGTGTCGGGGAGGGCACCCTAAACATTAATTCACAGATTCTCAATCAGTTCCTTTAGGACCCTACCCAGAATCCATATCCCTGTTCCAAAGATTGACTTATTCAAATTCAGTTTAATATATTCGGTATCCTGTCAATGGAACGCACTCTTTGAGTCAATCAAACAACAGCAGTGCATAATTACCCTCGAATATCATTATTTGAACCATCTTACGTGCTTTTGTTTGTAAACTCCGCAATAAAATCCACCCCCCTCCACCACCACCACCCTTGCCGAATGTGTTAACCCTAAGTATTAAGAAACTATTTAGTATTTGAAATGCTCATGCTATTCTGGTGTGTGTGTGTGTGTGTGTGTGTGTGTGTGTGTGTGTGTGTGTGTGTGTGTGTGTGTGTGCGTGCGTCCGTGCGTGCGTGCGTGCGTGCGTGTGTGCGTGAGTGCGTGCGTGCGTGCGTGCGTGCGTGTGTGTTTCCGTTATTTCCTGTCATAATGTCTTTATGCTTATTCTTCGGTATTTTCTGTTTGATTGCTCTCTCTCTCTCTCTCTCTCTCTCTCTCTCCTCTCTCTCTCTCTCTCTCTCTCTCTCTCTCTCTCTCTCTCTCTCTGTGCATGCGTATGTGCGAGCAAGTGTGTGTGTGTGTGTGTTCCAATTCTGTACGTACTTTGTCATATTCATTAAACTGTCTGTTTTTATACATGCTGATTGTTGTACGTTATAGTCCATTTCTATACCCCCCCCCCCCCCCCCCCAGCTTACACCCCCCACACACTTTCTTCTTCCCCTTCATTATTATTACTTTTATTTTTTTTTTCTTCTCCATTTCCCTTTTATTTTCATTTGATGTTCCACTATGATTGCATGACCGCCTTGTTTTGTTTTGCTTGTTTGTTTTTACATTTTTTCATTTCACTGCATGTTGTCGTCCCTACTCAGAGCGAGGACTGGATGTAAAAATAGCCCGTCAGTGCTTATCTATTATCCTATTATAGAATTTATCTTATCTTTTCTCACCTGTGTTTCTAGTTGCTAATCGCTCCTAGTCTCCCGGCGGAGCTAGGGCCGGATGTGTAAAAAAAGCATATTTTTTACTTATTTGTTACCCTTGGAATTAAAGATTATCATCATCATCATCACCATCATCTCTCTCTCTCTCTCTCTCTCTCTCTCTCTCTCTCTCTCTCTCTCTCTCTCTCTCTCTCTCTCTCTGTCCCCCCCCCCCCCCCCATATCATTAGTACTTTTATGAATAGTTTGCTTATCATTGTAGAATAGATTACGATGTTGCTATGTTGAATTGTCAGTATAAATGATATGTGTTGAAATAATGTATGCACGACAAGGACGGATTTTAAGACTAGGCTTTAGCCTAAAATCTTCATCCTTGCATATTAAAGATCAATCAATCGATCAATCAATTGATCAATCAATCAATGAATCAATCAATGAATCTCTCTCTCTCTCTCTCTCTCTCTCTCTCTCTCTCTCTCTCTCTCTCTCTCTCTCTCTCCTACAGATTTCGAGATCTCGATCATTATTTACTGAGTTACCAGGACACTTCAGACATGTTTAACAGAACCTTAACTTTTGTTTTAACCTTCTAAATTTTTTTGTTTAGCTATGATGGAGAAGTTGTCTTATTTAAAATAGGGTGAAGAACATACAAAAAGGCGATTCTTTCATATTTCTGGTAGTTGTTGCAAACAGGCATTTTATTGTCGGTCCAGCGTCTGTATCACGTGATGCATCACGTGCGATCAACATGGCTGCTGACTTGTGATAGTAGCCTGGACATATCGGGGTTTGAAGTCATTTTTTTAACATAGTTATTTGCCTTTCTGATGTACAAAACTATCTAGTATTTAAACACAAGTATCCAGGTATAACGGTGAGTATTCAGTGCATGATTTTTTACTTTCTGTTATTATGTATTTAACATTACAGAGATCAATTATCATTGGAAGTAGAACTAGCAGTCGACACTGTTTTTCGGCATCTCAGCAGTGCTGAAATCCCGCATCACGAGGGACTCTTCACTGGACACAAACGAAAGCGGTTTGAAAGTGACAAAAATGAAACCCACTGCTTTGTTAACAGGGGAAAAAAAAATCACCAAGGTTTGACAGTCATCGTTGATTTGATCTATTTGTGCAGTAGTCATGTATTCGAATGATGCCAATATCTACACTCATGAACATGATGCTTTGAACAAGTGTATGTCTGGGTTAAAACAGATTTCAGTGTTTACGTGTAAAGGAAACTCGTGAGTTTGTAATATTGTGAAGAATGATAACGAAAATAATTTGTATTCATGCACCTTTATATTCTGTGATGTCAGTTACTTAGGCGCCACACTTAGTTCACAAGATTCTAATACTTCTGTTGGTTGTGTGCCAGAGCTTCAGTCTCAGCAAATCATGTTTTCTCTGCCATGCTGTCAGTACATTTTTTTTTCTTCCACTCCATCTTCCTTCCTCATCAGTTTGTTAGTTGTTTTAGTAAAGCAATTGAATCATTGTTTTCATATGGCTGTAATATCGTCAGTGGTGATCAGTTTGGTATCTGATGTTTTCTACCTAGTAGTAGTAAAACCTAAGGGCTTGAATAGCTCAGTTGGTAGAACATCGGACTCGTAATCTTGGGATTGTGGGTTTGCATCTCCGCCGGGCCTTTTCGGTACAGGGGGATTTTTCCCTCGGAGTTAACATTGGTTCTGACTCCATTCCCCACACAGTCCTTCGAATGAGATTGTAAACTGAGGTTCTGTGTGTGAACGCACGCACAACATCTTGCACACATGTAAAATCCCGTTACTAACTTTCAGAAGAGAAGGCTAGTTTGGCCGTTTGTATGGATGACATGTTACACATAGCATGCACCTTCCCCAAAGTTGGAGTATGGCTGCCTTAATGGCGGGATGAAAAATGATCATATATGCACAAAAGTGTCCGAATAATCAACATGTTGATTGTGGACACTAAAAGAAAGAAGAGAACCATATTTTGATGGCTTAGCACAACATCGTGGCAAACGCTCTCAGCCGCTCCAATTCGGTCCTCACGGAATGGACCCTCAGCAGCCTCACACTAACCTCGGAGTGGGAACATTGGTTCAGGCCCATGGTCGACCTGTTCGCCACCCGATTCAACCACCATCTGCCAGTGTATGTTTCTTCCGTCCCCGATCCCCAGGCATATGCGATTGACGCCCTATGCCTTCCCTGGACGGGCCTCATAGCATAGGCCTTTCCCCCCTTCCTGATCCTCCACAAGGTGATCAGGAAGGCGAGACTCAAAAGACCCAGACTCATTCTCATCACCCTATGGTGGCCGACTCAGTCCTGGTTTCCGGACCTCAAGTCTCTCACCCATGTACCCCTCCTCCCATTAACCACCGGTGGGACATGCTCATACAACCCTGCTCAGGTCACCCTCACTCCAACCCCCAGATGCTCCACCTTCACCTTCACGCGTGGCTCCTGTGCAAGCGCGAGCACCTGCCCCTACCACCGGGAAGGACAGATCACAGTCCGTCCTAAATATCCTCGAAGGGGCGGGGGCCTCACAGGACCTTTGGGACCTTGCGACGGCCTCTCGCAGGGCAAGCACAGAGTCCCTCTACGACTATCGGTGGGAGAGATGGGTCTCTTGGTGCTCAGAAAACTCTTGTTCCCCATGACCGCCCTTCCACTATCCAGATAGGAAATTTTCTATCTCACCTATCCTCCTCCCGCAAGCTCTTGGCTAGCTCCATACAGGGCTACAGGTCAGCCATCTGCATGACCATCCGCCAACTTGGTGGTCCCTCCTTTGAGAACGACTTCCTTCTCAGAGAAATCTCTAGGGGGGGTATCTCTACGCGAGTCCCAGTCGCCTAGACGCACCCCCCTTAGGGACCTCTTTATCGTTCTCGATGCTCTCAGAAAATCCCCCTTCGAGCCTATCTCCACTTTGTCCTTTGATCTCCTTTCCATGAAGACCATCTTTCTCCTTGCCCTGGCTTCGGCCAGAAGGCGAAGCGAGATCCACGCTATCAGTGGGGACCCCAGAGACATTGCCTTCCACAGGGACGGCTCTGTCTCCCTCAAATTCCTTCCCGGGTTCATAGCTAAGAATCGGGAACCAGGCACCCCCTCCCCATCCCTCGTCATCCGCCCGCTGGCGGATATCTTAGGAAGCGGGGAGAGTGGGGGAGACATGGACTTGTGTCCTTCCAGGTGTCTCAAATACTATTGGGAATGTTCGCACCCCCAGGCGCGCCTCCCAGAGACGTCTCCTTATCTCTATCAACCCAAACAATAAGAAAGATATCTCGGCTGGCACCATCTCGAGGTAGCTCTCTTAGATGATGAGATCTGCATACGCCCAGACGTCCAAGGATCTCTCCGCCCTATCCCGCGGGCACATGAGATCAGAGCCCTGGCCGCTTCCGCAGCGTTCCAGCACTCTGGCCCCCTGCGCCATCTCCTTGAGGCAGCGTACTGGCGTTCGGAAAATCCCTTTATAAGCTTTTACTTAAGGGACATCAGCATGACCAGGGCTGATGGTTCTAAAGAGATCACCTTTGTTGCGGCTAATGCAGCCATATTGGTTAATCCCAAGAACCACTAGGGCACTCACCCTCCACCTATTCCTGTAAATTCTGCTATGGTCTGACATGATATAGTATATGACGCCAAAATGGGGAGTTTGTATTATACTCCCTGTTTGGCTTGTATACTTACCATGTCAGACTCTAATGCCCGCCCTACCTTCCCCTCTAGCACCTGGGTTCTCGGGGTTACCTTGCGCGCAGGCCTCTCGCTGAATGAGGTAGAGGAAGCTAACACCGTCTTCTTGTCTTTGATTTCCATGCCACATCATATTGAAGTTTTATCTAGTTTTTAAGAAGCTAGGTGAGTTCTTGTTTACTGCCTGCTGCTAGTACCAGCCATTAATTACATCTGCAAAGCAAGGTTTATAATGGTTCTTCCTCAGATGCTAGCTGTACTGACAACATGTTCAGGCGCATCAGTCATGATGCATGCCAGGAATATTTTGAAGAGTGTAAGAGATGGATGGTAGCCCTGATGAACTCCAACTGAAGTATGGAGAACCACTTGCCAAAAGCACCCCGCATGAGCACCGCACTGGTTGCTTTGGAATACAGTTGCTAGGTGGTGTTGACTAGCTACAGACCTGTCTGTCTCACCAGCATCTCATGGAAGGTCCTCGAATACATCCTTGTGGGTACTATCATGCACCACCTTGAGGCACACTGTATCTTGTCCAGTCAGCAACAATGCTTCCATAAACACTGCCTCTTTGAGACGCAGTTTGAGTTCATTGAAAAAGTCTGCAGTGGTAGAAAATGGTGTAGTGACTGATGTCAACATTATGGATATGCCAAAGCATTCAGATAGGATGACCATAGCCTTCTAACACACAAGATGATCGCCATTGCATCCAAGAAAGTATCAACAGCTGAACTGCACACTTCCTTAGTGACTTCAAGCAGGCAGTAGTAATCGACGGCTCACAGTCTGGCTATGTCAATGTAAAGTTTGGCGTTCCCCAAGGATCCGTGGTTTGGCCTTGCCTCTTCTCGTCTAAATGAACAGCCTGTCATCAGTGATTACTGATTTGCTTTCTATTCAGGCTTTTCCCTGATGATGCTGGTCTACTGTTTTGCCACTTACACCATCGATCCTAATGGAGTCCAGAAGGATCTCTGCAAGTTAATGGTCAGGAGAGGAAGTGGAACATTGAGTTTCATCCACAAAAATATTTCCAGTTGACCCTGTCCCATACTAGAAACCACTGAACACACAAAAATGCTGCGTTCCCCATGACCCTTAAGCGTGTGTCCTCTGTAAAGTAACTCGGGGTCACACTGCAGTCAGATTTTACCAGAGGGGGTCTACGTCAACAGTATCAGCACCCTGAGAAGAAAGTTGAAAGTAAGCTCAACAGAAGTTAAGAACTGGTGTACAAAGCTCTGGATCATCCCATTGTTTAGTATGCCAGCACAGTTTGGGACCTGAACACCACCAGATTTTCCTTGTACATCAAGAAAAATCAGAGAAGAGCCGCTAGGTATGTCTTAAACAGACACAGAAATACCTGAGACTCGCCATACTCTCTACAATATTGGCTCCAGTATAACATGTATAATGTGTGTTGATCCGAAATCCTTGCCTTCAGTAGTACGTCACCACATCCAGTCATACCAGCTCATTCTATACTGCAGTGACTGTCGCAACAATTCCTTTTTTCCAGGAACCATTTGCCGCTGGAACACCATGCTCATAGATGGTTAATATATCCCCTTGCCTAAGTGCTTTTAGCTTGAGTGTGCTGAGTAGAGCCCATGAGCCAAATATCTCTGCCACCTTTTTCCACCAGGCTTTCTTTCTGAATTCCCATATCTGTAACTGACAACTATGACAGTTGAACATTATAGCCCTGAAGAAGAAAAACTTTTGCCCAGTGTTGCATTTCTTAATTGTGGCTCATAGCTCCTTCTGCCAGAGTCTGTCATACACTATCTTGAAGCCAGGCAACTTGGTAGAATTCCTCTGGTGTTGGAGATACTTTTTGCTTTACAGTGCGCAGATTAAAGAAGTGTTCAATGGTATTTCTGCCTTTGTGAAATCCAGCCTGCTCTTCAACGATAGTGGTTTCTACTTGTGGATGTAATCTATTCAGAATGATTTGAATACTGCTTTGCTGTCTGACTTGATCTCACTCCGTACAAGCATTTTCTTTTTTTTTTTTTTTTTTTCTTTTTTCTTTTTTTTTTTTTGATTGCATTCATTCATTATTTTCAGTGTAAGAACAGCATTACAGAAAACAGTAAGATTTCATGCAGTAAATGAGTACTTTTGCTGTGAGGATGTATTTAAATAATTTAGAATTCTATATGTATGTGACAAAGGCAATGACAGGAGGCTATTATAGATAAAACTCCAAGTGCAGTGTGCATTTATTCATGGTCAGCATTATGTTTTATTTAGTGTAGTAAATTGTTATGTCTGTGAGTGTTTGTAGGGAAGGGTTGGGTGGAAGGGAGTGGAGGTATAAGGAGTTTGCCAGGGTGGGGGCTCAGAGAGATGTGTGTGTGTGTGTGTGTGTGTGTGTGTGTGTGTGTGTGTGTGTGTGTGTGTGGTGTCAGTTTGCTATAGCCGTTCACAATGTGTACACATGTGAGAGCTAAGTGCAGGAATGGGTTTTGTGTACACTTGTTGAATGTGGAGGACAGTGTATGACATTCCCAGTATAATAACTGTATTTTGCAATTAACTATGACTGTTTACTGTTCCTTGGTGCAGGGAAGATGGGTGAAGTGTGGCTGATCTCGGCTCCTGGAGAAAACACTCCTCAGAAGACCTGGGATGCTCTGAATCGGGCCACCTCAGCGGAGAGAACCTTTCCACCAACTATAAATTTAACATTCCGGAGCTGAGGGTAACTTTTAGGGAGTTGCTTGGATGATGATAACCAAAAATTTATGTGCTTTTTTCACACATCTCTGAACTCTTGACCATACAATAGAGAAAAAAAAAAATGGTAGTTGGTTTGACATTGATAACTTTTGAACTGAGCTTAATCAGCTGATTTATCTTAATCCACACTGCACACATGATGTATACAGCAGCTGTCAGAGATCTACACTGTTGCCTTGCCGGAACTTTCCTTGCTATTTAACTTAGAGAGAGAGAGAGAGACAGAGAGAGTGTGTGTGTGTGGTGTGAAAATCAAATGTATCTTATTTTAAGTTTAAAATGCTTGCTCATACTACAGTTGATGATTAAAAGTGAAAGTGAAAAAAAAGATAGTTGGAAGCTCACTTTGTCAAACACTACTGTCATATCTTGCAAGAACTTTAATCAAATGAAATTGATGCCGTATCTGGGAGGTACTTAAACCAAGGTGAAGTGCTGATGACTTTGCAAGTTTCTGTGTATATTTCAGTTGTTTTTTTTGTTTTATTAGGTTGGTACCCTGGACACACTGGTTGGGCTGGGGGATGATTTAGCCAAGCTGGACATCTTCGCTGAAAGGTAAAGTCATCCTCTGAAGAGAGTTTTAACTGGATTTATGTTCTTCTCATTGGCCACTTGGTTTCTGAGTAATATTCACTTACTGTTTCTGGAAAGAACCTGTTTGACAACAGTGGCACAAGCGGCAAAAGATGATAAACACTGGACACTCGTTTGTGAATGTATGTTTGTGTGTTTTTGTGCCCCTTTCATTGGGATGTGTGTGTGTGTTTTCTCCCCGCTTATTTGGACTACTTCTATGCCATTTATTCCAGCCAGCCCATACTCAACCACTTGCAAACCTGTGTAGCATCCCCAACACCCATAGTCTACTGAGAGCGAACATTACTGGGTCTCCATGAGCCAACCCACCAGCAGAGACTCTGGACTGATACTAAAGCCACTTTGATGGTGTTCAGTGATATCTTTTTCTGATTAGGCAAATGCTGGGCATCACCACCTACTAAACCCTTCACCGACGACAATGATTGCTTGGTTGATTAATCAGCATGAGTGAACGTTCCCCTCCAGATGAAGATAGCACATCAGGGGCCGGTTGAGAGTAGCAGTTTACATTTCCAGCCCAGTTTAGTCCAGTTTTTCCCTGATAGTCACTATTGATGAAGAGGTGGCGACGGTTGAGCAGATTATAACTGAATGATACTATCAGATGGAGGGAAATGGAGTCGGGGGGGGGGGGGGGGGGGGGGGCAATGAAGCCGGAAATTTGTTAGAAAAGGGGGACAGGTATTGCCATAATAGGTAAATGGAACAAATGAACTTGTACCTTGTTTAGGCCATTCAGCAAATCAGTAACTCTTTTTCATTCCTTCAGTATGAATGAATCGGTTGTATCCTATGTTAATTTAGCATATAGAGTGGGAGTACGGTTACAGAAAATCGAGAGTATATATTCTGTTTTAAGCATCTTAGTTATGGAGATGTATGTGTCTATGTAGTTAACTGTTATACATATGGCATCAAATCATGCTTTGATTTCAGCGTCACACGCAAGATCGCACAATACCTGGGGGAAGTGCTGGAAGATACAACTCCCACCAAGGACAAGCTGATAGATAATCTGAAGATCAATGATGGTAATGATTATGGATCTTCCAAGCTATCGCTGAAAATTGAAAGCTAACGCTATGTAGTAAAGACAATGCTGTCACGAATTCTAAAACTTTAAAGCTCATTCTAAAGTTTGAAAAGCGAACACTACATATATAAGGTTTCATCACACACAGTTATGTAAACTAAACTGAAATGTACGTGAAATAATTAGTCTGAAATGTTGATATACCAACTGGAACCAGTTTTCTTCAGTTCACTCTGATGACAAGGAAGGTAATGGTGATAGTGCGGGTTATGACAAATGTTGCTGCTGCTGTTAAAGGCAATGGAAAGGATGATGCAATGAAGATGATTTTAATGCCAAAAGTGAAAATGTTTTCAATGATCACAGTTACAGTGATGATCGGTATGATGTGCAGCCATGCCAAGCACCTATGTGCAGAGGTTTTCATGGGACGGAGCCAAGTTTCCAATCAAGCAGTCGTTGAAAGATCTGGCTGAAATGATTGGCAAGGTGGGAAAAATCCATGTGTTTATTTCTTATGGATTAACCTGAGTGATAGAAGTAAAGAGTTAGAGAGAGAGAGAGAGAGGGGGAAATGTAGTAAATAGCTGCTAACCCTTTTGATTCTTGTTTTCAGAAATTTCCCTGTCAGTGGGAGGGGACTACTGTAGAACTTATTCCTGTTTACCAGATGAACCATCATGAAATACGCTAACCAAAAGTTGTTAGGTTTGGGTATTACAATATGAAGAAGGCTCACAAAATGATCTGGGCATGGTTGGGGTTATTGGGGGGTAGGGTTGGCATTGCACAATTTGTA
Organism: Conus betulinus; assembly: GCA_016801955.1. Taxonomy (NCBI): domain Eukaryota; kingdom Metazoa; phylum Mollusca; class Gastropoda; order Neogastropoda; family Conidae; genus Conus; species Conus betulinus. The sequence continues at coordinate 242,685 of JADBJO010001022.1, forward strand.
TCTCATCTGTGATATTTTCATGGTGACATTTCTGCAGTTATTTTTGTTTTAACATTTTCCACCATCTAAACATTCATTGACAGATTAAGAAAAAACCCTGTGCCCACCTACCTGTCAGCCCGCACTGTGCTTCTCAGTTTAAGCCTGTAAATGTAGATGAAACTTGATTCAAATGGAAACCCGGGCATGTAAAAGTAAAAGGTATTAATAAATCAGTGAATACAGGTAAAGTTTCTTACTATGGGGCATAAACAGAAATTTACTAAATCAAAATACATACTTAAGACTTTTGGAAAATGGCCTGCGAAGAAGTGTAGAATTCATAAGTATTCTGACGTGCAGGCTGATGTTACTTTAATTGTTTTATGATTTGCAGCAACTGAGTCAAGCAGAAATGGATCTGAAAACCAAAGCCAACGCCTACAACACGTTGAAGAGCAACCTGCAAAGCTTTGAACGCAAGGCAACGTAAGAGTTGGATGATGGCATCTTGCTTAAATTTCCAGAGCCACAGCCACATTTGAAAGTGGCAGACATTCATGCATTTTTACATTAAAATTTGGGGGAGAGGGCAGCAGGGTTAAACAGAGAGAAAAATGAGAGAGAGAGAAAGGACAGCTGGGGATAAATAATTTTGCAGAACCGTAAATCAGAAACATTTCTTGAGGGATAATACAGAAGAGTGAATGTTAAATTAACCAAAGATGTGATGCGAACTAAAGGTAAAGAGAAAGGACCACAATCATATACATGGTTGCAGTTTAGTGGTAAGGAACGCTGTATTAAATGGCATACGACAAAATAAATAGATCAGCAGTATCATCCCAGGTAATATTTGCTATAACGTTTTATCACTATTCTTTTGCAAATTTTTGCCTTTTAAACTATTGCTAAAGTCGATAATGTCAGAGTTGATTCTACAAAACAAACTTTCATTCTAACATTATTGATATTTTCTGTTGCTGAAACCCTTACTTGCAAGTGATCTGCTCCAGTTTTTTTAGATATGAACCAATTATATGACACTTACTCTTTCATCAATGCTACAATGGGTCACTCTTCATGGATTGTACGTTTTGACCTGCGAGTCCTTTGGGAAGATAGGATGTGAAATGATCAGCTTTGTGTATACATCAGTTGGTTGGTAGGTTGATTAGATGCTTTGGTTTGATTCGATGGGGATCAGGGGCAGCTTGCTTACCCGAAACGTGGTGGATCTGGTGAAGAAGGATGATTTTGTCCTGGACTCGGAATACCTTGTCACGCTGCTGGTGGTGGTGCCCAGGTGAGTGCCGGAAATTATCGTTGACTTGGTGGTAGGCACTAAACCAGGCATATGGATGCAGACACATATACAAATTATCTAGCAGGGCTGGGTACAGGGAAAGCAAGATTGCACATGCGCACTTGTGCACACCTACACGCACATACACACACACACACACACACACACACACACACACACACACACACACACACACACACACACACACACACACTGAGAAATAATCCCCTGCAAAACGTGTTTTAATAGTGTCTGCACAGGTTGTTCATCATCATGTTTATTTGTTTCCTTTATTATACATATGTTTATGTTGGTTTGTGTGCCGTGATTGTTAGAACAGTTCATTGTATTATTGATCGATTATGTCGGTCTTGCATGACGTATAAGAACTGGACTGTTGATAATGTACTTCACACCTGAAGATCTTTTGGCATTGTAAGTCCTCACAAATTAATGATATGCCTGGGATCTTGTAGGAGATTTAGAATAATCTGGCAGATTTTCAACCAAGCTCTCCACCAGAGATAAACATTTGATGGTGGTCTGAAGTCTTCCCATGTTTGAAGGTTAGTGTCCAGGAGCCTAATGGATGTAGGGGCAGTAAGCAGCAGAGATCCACAATGTCTGGGGCATGACATTTGAGTTGCATATCATGAAGGACTGGGTGGATAGAGAGCATTTTTAGACTGTATAAAAACCTGACTCCACAAGTGATTTGAACATGTGTAACCTTCAACTCTGCAGCAGAATACTCAATCGTTTGACTGTGGTTGTTGTCACTGACATGTAATAGCTAAGTCATTTTATGAACGTTCATTTCCCACAAGTAATCAAAGGCACACATATGCACACACTTGCATGCATGCGTGCAATTGAACACACACACACACACTAACACTCATACATGCACCCATGTACACACACTCACACGTGCACACACACACACACACACACACACACACACACACACACACACACACACACACACACACACACAAATGCTCACCCGCACACTCATACAAGCACAAAGTTGCGCGCACGCACATACATGCACTTACACACACACAGTCACATATGCATATGCATGTATGCCCATATACACTGGCATACATACACACATATACACTCACATAAGCACATGTATACATGCATGAGCATGCTTACACAAGCCCACAGATCACGTATATGCATACACATGCACATATGCACGCACACACACACACATGCACACTTGCACTGCATACACTGGCACACACGTATATGGGCCCGTGCCCACCTACTCATGCACACACATAAACACACGCATATATGTGTACACTCACACCACGCACACATACAATGATACAAATGGCACAACCATGTCAGGTAGGTACCCAAGGTCTGACCAGTGTGTTGGGCTAATGTGCAGGTCAAACATTTGCCAGATCATAGCCTTGATCATTCGTTCATTTATCTATGAGGTTTGACTGGGTGTAGTGTGCTGTCGAAACTTAGCAGATACGGTGTAGCGTATATGGACTAGTCTGCGCAAAGTGACACCACCTTGGTGAAAGTGAAACTTCAGGCGGAACCACTTAAAATGGTGAAACCTCTCAGATGTTGACCTCCCCCAGTCTTTAGAAATGATATCGTTTGTATTTTCAGTTTCCGAATTACTTTCAGCAAAAAGTTACAAATTGACAGATCAGTTTTGTGGAGCTCTAGAAAAACTGAGATACTGTTTTTGCAGGTGAAAAAAAAACTGCACAAAAAATCCAAGCCCAAGCAGCGCCCAGTGAATAAAATGAAGAAAAAAGTTTTTGAAAAACAAATCTTAAAGAGAGGGAGATTTATTTAAAGGATCGTTAGTTGGGGACTTGTGTGTATGTTTGGACTAAAACATCTGATGAAACTTCAGTTGGCTTTAAACGTCGGGTGAAAGATATGTACATTATTTGGATGTACATCAGCTGCCAAATTAACATTGGTTGGTTTGTTCGCACTTTCCTTTCTTCTTTATGTTCCTCCTATAGGCCTGACAGCCTGGTCTTTAGTATATGTGTGTATGTGTATATGGTATATGTATGTGTGCAGGCACATGTTTGTGAGCTGAATGTAAGGAAAGTGTGGATTTTTTTTTACCCTCATAACCAAACAGATATTAGTTATGTTCATGTATGGTTTCAGAGGAGGCAGCAGAGACTGGTTTGAGAAGTACGAAAAGCTGACAGACATGGTGGTCCCCAGATCATCAAGGTAACTCCTGTCGTTCTCTTTCGAAAGTCCGTGTCTGCCAGGGATCTGTGAATGACTGAAGGAAATGAACAAAGTGCTTGTTTGTGTCAAAGTAAAGGCATGCCTGCTTTGTGCATGCAAATAAACGAAAGATGAGAATGATCATTTCTAAAGCTAAAAAATAAGAAATGGTCAACTTTTTGGTTTTTTCTTTCCTTGGGGGGGGGGGGGGGGGGGGGGGAACCAATGATATGAAATGTGTTGCAAGTACATAATGTATTGGTGGGGAAGATTGGGGGAGGGGGAGGAGGGAGGGAAGGATAATATGGGAGATGTGTGACAAGTGTGTGTGTGTGTGTGTGTGTGTGTGTGTATGTGTGTGTGTGTGTGTCTGTGTGTCTGTGTATGTGTTCATGTTTGTGTGTGTGTGTGTATATGAGATGGGGAAAGGGGTGGGGGGTGGAGACTGGCATGGAAGAAGTGTGACAAGTGTATGTGTGAGTGTGTATGCGGAAAGAGATGTTGAAGAAATGATATCTGAGATTGGTGGTGTGTGTGTGTGTGTGTGTGTGTGTGTGTGTGTGTGTGTGTGTACAGCCATATATGAGTGTGTGTGAGTTTAGTGTGTAACATAGCCCCCATTTTAGGTGGTATGTGTACTGATGATGTGATGCACAGTGTTCAGATGTGTCCTACAGGGTTCTGTTCGAGGATCAGGAGGCCCAGCTGGTGACAGTGACTCTCTTCCAGAGAGTCGTCGATGAGTTCAAGCACAAGTGCCGTGAAAACAAGTGAGACGAGTGTGTGTGCATGCGCGCGCGTGCGTGCGTGCGTGCGCAAGCATATGTGTGTGTCAGTGTGAGTGTTTGTTTGGTGACCGGTTTGTGAGTTTGTATTGGTGCTTGTGATATAGTAGTATCTTGGTTCATGTGTGTGCATGTCTGAGTATTGAGTGAGTGTGTGTGTGTGCGTGTGTGTGTGTGTGTGTGTGTGTGTGTGTGTGCATTTGTGAGTGTTTTTTTTATGTCTAATGTCAGGCAAGGCACACATGGAGCTGCATAGTTTTAAAATGTGTTTGTGTGTGCATGTATGTATATTTATGAGTGTTCACCTGTATGCCAGTGTATGTGTGTGTGCACATAGATGTTTGTGTTTTTTTTTTGTGTGCATTGAGGTTTTTCCTCACTATATCTTCTGATGACAGTAATACACATATAATGCACTCATGTAAAAAGAAGCCAAGGCAACAGTCGTCTTGTTCCTGGCAACATTTGGTAGGAAAGGAAGAAGACAAAAGATGCCAGTTCACAAATAGAAGTAACATTTTAATTCGGAGGAGATCAGACTCGGTGATGGGAGGGCAGTGAGGGCAAACTGAGGATCAGGATTCTTATCCCTTCTCTCTTGAGTTTTATTGTTGTTGTTTTGTTTGTGTGAGTTTTTTTTTTTTGTTTGTTTTTTTTTTTTTTGCTGTCCCAACCTCTGCGCCACCTCAGAGGCAGTGCACCCATGCCGCTTATTCTGACACCCCATCCACAGCTACAGCCCAGTCGGCCCCGCCGCAGCCCCGGCACTGGCAATCCACAGGGAGCAGTCGATGTCAAGTCAAGAGGCAACCCACCGGAGGAGACACTGCACTGCTGTCGAGTTACTTTGGTGGTGTTCAGTGGCGCCTGTTCTGATCTTACATACGCAGGACACCACCTACTAAGCCCCCTACTGATGACAATAATTGCTTAGTCGCTGAGCCGGCATGATGAGCTCTCCCTCTGGAGGGCGCCACCACATCCGTCCAACGACAGCCCCCATGGACTCGCCGATACCTGTGACCCTGACGGAACCAAACCAAGGCCACAGATGTGGAGAGGACATCAAAATTGAGGTCACTATGAGAGCAGGGCATGAAGGGCCACATAATTTGAGACTTAAAAAAAAATTTTTGTTTTAATGCTGATTGATGAGGATGATGAAGGTGATGCTAAGGATTTCCATTTCGGTCTGAGACTACATGACAGGGCTGTACTCTACGCTTCCTTTCATGATATATCCAGATAAGCCTACCAGGCCCAATAGAGACAGGCATCTGCAGTGTTGGTCAGGAAATTTGAGCAACAGTCTCAGAAATGCATTCATTAAGGGGATGAAACTCGACTGTGTGGTCCCAGTCTTCCCAACTGAGTCCACAGCAAAACTCAACTATGGGTAGGAGCCGGTCGGGGCAGAAAAACCCACATGACTCTGATGGGATTTGAACCCATGACCTCCCAGCTGGGAGTCCGCAACGCTAACCACTTAGCCATGGCGGCTGGTTTGTGTGAGGTTCTTAACTCTTTCATCCCTACAACCCAGTTTTCCGGTTTGCAGAAATCCTTCCCTTCCTTCTTGCAGCCTGGAAATCTGGGCAGCACGAAATCCCTCCTTTCCTTCCTGCAGCCCGGAAAATCGGTTCTTGCAGTTAGCGCTTTGAACTTTGCGCGAGTCCCGTCATTGGTACACGTCATGACCGGGTCGCTCATACGGCAGTGTTTATGAATGGAATGGGTGCCAGTGTGGGAAAGTGGTCGCTTCTCTATTCTAGCCGGTTTGCTACTGCATACGTGGCAGTTCTCATATTACACTTTTTTTTTTTCCTCTAAATCCAGGAATGAAGGGAATACTCATATTATAAGAACTAGGAACAAGAGGAAGTAATGGTTCATAGAAAAGTAGGAATGAAAGGGTTAAGTACAGCATGTCCTTGTCAGGTTGGATGGGGACACCTGTTTGGACACGTAAATATGAGAGAAACGCCCACTTCGTTAGGTGAACAAAAACTCTTGAAGACAAATGTGTGTGTGCAGCATTATTCTGTGGTCAAGCCCTGTCCCTGTGAAGCGCAACTCCAGTAAACAAGAAATATGTTGTGACACAGAAAATGATACAATGCAGACTGTGCTGTGTACAGGCCTAGCACTGAATGACGGTGTTTTGTGTTCAGGTTTTCTGTCCGAGACTTCGTCTACAATGAGGACGAGATCTTGGCAGGCAAAAAAGAGGCCGAGGAAGCAGACACCAAGAAAAAGAAGCAGTTTGTGAGTACTTTTTTGTCATTCGCTTGCCTTCTTCTTTTCTTCATAGTTAGTTGGTGGTACTTGATTTGAGTGGTTTTTCTTGGTCTTTGCTCATGTGGTGATGAGGTATAGGATCCTCTAATTGATCGTATGTTTAGTCTCAAACTAAAATGTTGGGTATGTGATCAGTGTATGCACACATAATAGAAACCAGGAGCATGCTTGCACATGACATGAATATAGACACACCCATTTGCATGAATGCACATATGCATGGGCACATCGATGTACAAGTTTGCAGGTGCTTGATACACTCCCGCAGGCAGACACAAGTTTATGACTATAGTATCAAGCATGAACACACACACACACACACAGTATTTCATCATCTGGTTCAATGCACGTTTGTTACAGCCACCTCTGGTGAGATGGCTTAGGGTGAACTTTGGGGAATGTTTCATCGCCTGGATGCACGTCAAAGCTCTGCGGGTCTTCGTTGAATCGGGTTCAGGTAAACGATGGAGCTGTGTTAGTTGCCTTCTTGATCTGTGCTTTTGTGTTTCAGATGTTTGTGTTAAAAAAAAAAATTTCTGTTCAGTCATTGCTAGATGAGTTTGAGAGTTTTGTGAGTTATAAACAATAAGTTGGTGTTTTCTGTCTGTGAAGATTTTTTCGTGGGCCAGAATATTAGAATTGTCGGTCATTTTCAGTTTTGTTCCCTAAAGAACGGTGTGGAATGTGTCCCTGGATGCCATCCCTCTTTCTTTCCAAAGATATTTTTATGTGCATTTGTTCATCATTCTTCACAGTAATGTTCATTCTGTAGAGTAATGTTATCATAATCCGAATTTGTGTTTGTTTCACTGTGTGTATGTGTGTGTGTTGGGGGGGGAGGAGGGGGGGGGGGGGGGGTGCATACGAACATAGTCCAAACAGTTGTTAGTATACGGATGTAATTGTTATTGGTGAAAAGAAATCATCAGAAATACAAATAATCGATTCTTGAAATTAGTTCATTAATATTCAGTATGCAAGAATTAAAAGGAGGCTCTAACACCAGCGCAGACTGCAGTCTCTTTCAAGTACAAATGAGACTTTATACCAAGGTCCCATGCATGAGCGCATGCAGAAAAAAAACCTTGGTTGCAGGTTATATCCCATTACTCCTTTTGGAGAAGCGTAGGCCATAGTGTGCTGGTGGGATGGATGACAAAAGTAACGCAATGCACTGTTGAGGTAAGACAAAGTCAGAACATGGCTGTCTTTGTGGTGGGATTGATAATGGTTACATATGTTCGCAGCTTGCCAGTAATGAAGTTCAGAGTGGTTGCTGAGAAATGAAGAAGAAGAGAAGAAAAAATATTGACCTGTCAGAGATAGTGTTGTGACAATGAAAGATCAAGTCTTTGTTGAGAGCTAGAGCAGCAAATGGTTGTTTTCTTCCTATGTTGAATGTGTGCCTGTTCTTAACCCTCTTCAGTATGCACTTATCTGAGCTTAGTTACTCCGAAAACCATTGGCAAGGTAAGTAACTCCGTAATTTGAACATGGTTACCCAATTAAAAATTAATTAAAAGAGAGGAAAGGAAATAATGAAATGAAAATAATTTTTAAAATTCCTACGAATATATTTGTTGCTATATCGTATTTTGAAGAATGTCACATGAGCCATTTACTTGGGGGGGGGAAAAAAAAATTCTTCAGAACTTTCTTCCGAATTGTTGTTCATCATACCTGGAACCTCAATCCCAGTCGAAATCTAGGTCACTCTAAGCTTCATTACCCCAGCACTTTCACTAAGTCTTATGCCGTAAATCCTACAAAACACAGTGTCTCCATCACTAAATTTCATTATAGAACGGCAGAAATCAAGGTTAGCCATGGTGAAAAACAGCATATCGACCTCAAAACTTAAAAAATTCGTAACTCGAGAACCATGGCACCTAACGACTCACGTTTTTTTGCAAACGGAAGTAAAATGGCTACAGGAGGAAGGAAGTCACGTTCTCGCGAGATTTCCTTTTCTATGAGAAACATGGCGGCGCCCATTGTTGCCACATGTTTTACCGGGCGCTGGTGGGAGCTCAGCCTTTTGGCTGTGTGATTTCCGGTTGGGCGCTAGCGGGCGTTCGCTTGTCAAGAGAGTTAAACATCTTGTCTTCTTATACTGTACTAAAACATGTAGACATGGTACATTCACTCGTTTTGCGTACGGTAGATAGGAAGATGAAAACGAATTGCGGAAAGGGCCATGACCTTCACTGCCTAGAGTGGAATGAGTTTCCATGATGTCTTGTTATGACTTGTAGTTCCAGAGTTTTATGTATACATACACACTTCTGCTTTCACATTCCCATGCCCTCACACGCCCATATCCGTCAAGACTTTGAGTAAACAAAGGCTGTAGCAAGCACGCTTTTATGTATACTCCCACACACTTGTAAATTCATACCCCTACGCCCATACACACCCAAACCAATTCAGCCTGAGTGAATATAGGCTCTAGCAGGCAAGCTTTTATGTATACATACTCCCACATTCATACTCCACACACATCCAAACCTATGCCAGACTTTGAGTGAAGTCAGGCTGTAGCAGGCAAGTTTTGGTTCATGTTCCTCCTGAATGTGGTCCTCTTCAGGTACGGTCTTCCAGTGAACTTCCAAGCCATGATTCTGTGCCCAACAAGCGCTCCCAGAAACGCCTTCGGGAGGTGCTCAAGCAGCAGTACCAGCATCTGGACAGCTCTGCCCTGACCAGGGACACCGAGGTGAGGAGGTTCAGGGTGAAGCAGAAAATTACAGGATGGGGACTGGAGAAGACAGGAAACCTGAGATTTTAGTGTGTGTGTGTGTGTGTGTGTGTGTGTGTGTGTGTGTGTGTGCAGACCTGTTTATCCTTACGATATTGCTGTAAGTTCTACGGAAAAAAATTGAAATTAGAAATTATGAGAATCATCCCCCCCCCCCCAAAAAAAAAAAAAAAACAACAAAAAATTATGGGGAAAAAAAAATCATCAAAAAAAAAAATTGTTGAACATGAAGTTTTGTCTGCTACTGTTTCAGTCAAAAGCAGTAAGAAGAAATTTCCCAGCGTACCTTTTGTCTTTTACCTTCTCAAAGAGGGCGACGAAACAGTCTTATGCCCCCGGCTCTTTAAAATCTTCAAGTTGCGAAAGTATTGTGATTATGAAGATTACGGGGTTGTTTTTTTTCAATTACAGGTTTTTGTCTGAGGTATTACAGGTACACGAATTCGGGGTAAACAGGTCTGGTGTGTGTATGTGTGCTTGCATCTGATTGATGTATACTTCCAGCTCATTACATTTAGACATCATGAGATGGTGTCCGACAGAGGGCAGTACCCAGGTTGAGGTTACATGTTCTTCGAGATTCTCCAAGCAGTAGTTGGCAGAGAAGACTTGGGTGTTGGTGGCCTGTTATGAGCCACAAAAGCACATATGAAATGGTGTGTATATGCTGTGCAGTCATGGTCTGCTGAAAATTATGTACACACAGAAGGATTTAGAGTTGTGCGTACAACACCGAGGTTGAAAATAAGTTATGTGCAGGATTCACAGTGAAAGTTGGTTGTATATATGACACCTAAGTGTACATGGCACAGTCACAGGTGGCAAAAAGATCCATATTCATATTGTTTCTAAGGTACTCAAAGACAACATGAAGATCCTTTTGAGGTTCTTGCATAGAACTGTACTCAAAGACAACATGAAACTCATCAGAGCTGTGGACAGGTAACACACAGATAACATGAGAAATTTCCTATCAGAGATGTATCGAACACACACATGCACACAGACACAGAATGCAAATCCTTATTAAAGTTATGCACAACGCACAGTGGTTGACCAGGATATATTATGCAAGAAAGCATTGAGTACTGCCCTATCATGTACTTGCGCAGCAGAATCCATAGTATCATCTTCTCATTCTCAGTGGTAATAACATGCCCTGCTCTTCTGATGACATCAGATTTAATTTCCTGTCCTTGTCCGTTTCCTTTGACGAGGGTTAGCGTTAAAGTCGTTGGTACTGGCTTATTCATGGGGACTATTGGTGTGCGGCAAGGTAAGTAACTCCGTAATTTGAACATGGTTACCCAATAAAAAATTAATCTAAAAGAGAGGAAAGGAAATAACGAAATGAAAATAATTTTAAAAATTCCTACGAATATATATGTTGCTATATCGTAAGTTTGAAGAATGTCACATGAGCATTTACTCGGGAAAAAAAAAAAATCTTCTTCAGAACTTTCTTCTGAATCATTGTTCATCATACCTGGAACTTCATCCCAGTCGAAATCTAGGTCACTCTAAGCTTCATTACCCAGCACTTTCACTAAGTCTTATGCCGTAAATCCTACAAAACACAGTATCTCCATCACTAAATCTCATTATAGAATGGCAGAATCAAGGTTAGCCACACTGAAAAAAAACGGCATTTCGACCTCAAAACTTTAAAAATTCGTAACTCGAGAACCACGGCACGTATTGACTCGCGGTTTTTTTTGCAAACGGAAGTAAATGGCTACAGGAAGAAGAAGTCATGTTCTCGCGAGACTTCCTTTTCTACGAGAAACATGGCGGCGCCCATTGCACAGGAAACTCCGATCAACACACGTTTGGGTTTTGACACAATCGAAGCCTATTTACCTCAATATATCCCATAGGTCTGACACAGTGGGATCCTGTTTACCTCAAGATATCCCATAGGTCTGACATAATGGGATCCTATTTACCTCAATATATCCCATAGATCTGACACATGGGATCCTATTTACCTCAAGACATTTCACAGATCTGACACACTTGAAGCCTGTTTACCTCAAGATATCCCATACATCTGACACAACGGGATCCTATTACCTCAAGACATTTCACAGATCTGACACACTTGAAGCCTATTTACCTCAAGACATTTCACAGATCTCGACACAGTCAAAGCCTATTCACCTCAAAACATCTCACAGATCTGACACAGTCAAAGCCTATTCACTTCAAACATCTCACAGATCTGACACAGTCAAAGCCTATTCACCTCAAAATGTCTCACAGATCTGATGCAGTCAAAACCTGTTCACTCAAGACACCTCACAGATTGTGATCTGCTCAACATGTCTGTCTGTTGGGCAGAGTCAGATGGTGGACATCCGGGCATGAACGTCGGCTCCTCCGAGTACTACCCCTACATCTACTACCGCATCGGCCTGGATCTGCTTGAGCAGCAGCGCCTGTGATAGAGGCACGTTTTGTGTGTTTAGACACAGCCGTCGTTTGTTGTGATGTGTGTTCATTATGATGTGAACAAGCAATCTAGTATGATATGTAGTGTCACACCCAGTGTAGTTTTGGGGGGGAGAGTAATCAGTCTGGGGTGAGACTTGAGTTCAAGGGGCTCCTTTATTTTAAGCTGTTGTTCACCTCTCAGCAATGCCTGAGCTTTGCGTTGGCTCAGATTGTTTAACCTACAGGGAAAATGTACATGACTTCATTTTGATTATTGTACGTGCCTGTCCTTTATCGTTTATTCTCCTCATGCGCGAGGTTGATCTGTTTTGGCTGGTATGGTATGAAGGTCTTGGGAATAGTGGAAATCGAGGGGTGATTTTTTTTCCCCATTATTGACATAGTTTCTTGAGGTCAGATGAATAATGTAGCTTGAGATAACTCATAAGTCAACACAGCTACTAGTTCACAGCAGTGCCATCAGTCCATGGGAAATTCAGAGGTGAACTAGAGAAAAGGAAAAGAAATTGAATGTTGCTAACAGGTGACATTTACTGCCTACAGGATGATGACTGGGCATTGGTTGCAACCCCAAATTAATAAAGTAAAATTTAATTTGGTCAGATATGAGGCACATACATTAAAACAGGGTGCACATACTCTGAAGAAGAAAGAAAAAGATAATTTGATCGTCACACTCTGTTTCAGTTGCTTATGTTTGGTCACTGAAGTATAAGATAGAAGGTACTTGCTAAAAAATCCATAAGAAAAAGGCAGTGATGGTAAATGTTGGGTATGGCACTCTCCAGTTGCTGTTCACGTAAAGTTTAATCAGTCCTCTGTCACTGAAAATCATGGGGAAGCCAACTTTTCAGTCTCAGACCGGAAGAACATCATCACAGCCTCTGTAGAAATTCCGCAAGTTGCTGTTGGAGTTGTTTCCCTGTATCTGGTCTGATAGCTCAGCTTCTAGTTTCTGTGTCTTGCTATGCATGAATGGAAAGTTTTCCTCTTTTCTTTACACAAGCCAGGTTTCGTTTTCATTTTTTCTCTGTTTATGGACCATAGACTCAAAGGCAGCCCTAGGCATTTTTTTTTCTGCAAGTGCAGTGGCATTCAGTTGAAATCTGTTGATATTTGCTTTTCTCTTGGTCTTCAGTATAATGAACTGTTTGTTAAGAGATGCTCACTATGACATCCATAATGAAGTTGGGACTGAACGTTTGACTGTAACTAGCACGAAAGCAAAATTGCAACGTGAGCTGCTGGGAATTATTGTACGTTTTGTAGCGTTGAGTTTTGCAAATCCAGAGACGGGCAAATTCTGGTCTGATTTAGTTATTAGCCACAGTGCTTTTATGGATTTTCATTTATTTATTTATTTATTTTTTTATTTTTTTTTTTTTGCATTTTGTGCAGACAAGATGCAAATAGTTGATAGGCACAGGGGGTCATGTTCACAGAAAAAAAATGTATCTTTTAGGCTGAACATTACCATAATCAACATTACCATAATCACAATCTTAGAAGCTGTTTTTATTTTACCAGCTTAAAAATAAAGGGGCCCTAAACTCAAGTTTTGCCTGGTTTTCATGAAGAATGGAGATGTCTTTCAGTAACTTGTATGTGTGTATAGATACTGTAGGATGATGTAGTGTTGATAGTCAACAGTATTTAAGATTCTTTATCAATATGTGTTGAGGGGGGAAACGAGGATTGGGGAGGGAAGTGGGTCAGCATTTCCAGTCTGAACATACTCCATGTACACACCCCCTTAAAACCAACAGAAGGATGTCATTTGCAGGTTCAGAAACAGAAGTGTGAATATATTCAGGTATATTTGTTAAAGGTTTAGAGAAAGATCAACGTGCACATTTCTGTCTCAGTTTCAAACTGACCCATTGTGAGAGAGCCCCCCAGATGTCTTGTGTTCTTTTTGTGAGATTGTTCTTCTTGGCAAACTTTTGATGGCTGCATCTGTACAGGCATAGGCCAGATCATTGAGTGTATTTCATGGGGAGGATTGCCTGTATGAGTGCTTTTTATATGTTTTGATTTATTTTTGTTTTTAAAATTACCTGACCATAAGGTGTCCATACACCATCTGTGGAGGAAGCATTTTCAGTTCAGATCATCCAATCGAAAAGTGGATTTATCGCACTGTGGATGTGAATGTTGAGATCCACTTAATGTAGACATTTAAAGCTCTGGGTGATAAGTACAGCACACGATCTCTAACAGGGACACCGCTTCCCATCAACGAATCATTGAGGGAAACTATGTAAGTTCAAGAACCAGATGAGAAAATCTTGTGAGAAATGAATGCACTTAACACGTTTGAACTCGTGGTACATTCCAGACAGTTTAGAACCTGTCCCAAAGTTCTGTGGATTTCTGTTCTTTTTCAACATTCCCCAAGTGGCTCCATATTCTTAGGTAGAAAAGGGACAGCCTTAGTGGCTTGAAAGGAATCTAGATTTTTTTTTTTTCAGCAGTATGTACATGTCTTTTGAAAGAAAACATCCAGAAAGATTAGTTTGTAGCTAGTCCTGAACAATGTTGAGGTATGATTTTTTTAGGATGTGAACCAGTCAGCAAGACTTTGTATTTGGTCATTTACATGAAGATTTCACTTAGATGAGAGTGAATATAGTTGTTTTTGTATACGTGTGTGTTTGAACTCTTGATTATACTGTGATGAGGGAGGGGTGGTGATGAATGAATGACAATGCATTATGTGTTTTACTTGCGTGTGAAATGTCCTGAACTTTTTACATAGTCATCATTGATCATAGACATTGTTGATTTGTTTATGAAAAGATAATCTAAACAAATTGAAAGAAAGCATGGCTTCAAAGTTATGGTTGTAATTGAAGGAAAAGCTCCATTGTTTTAGTTTTTGATTTTAGGGTGTTTTTTTTTTTTCTTTTTTTTTAGGCGTGTGTGAATTAGTGCACCAAATTTTAAACCAAATATTAGATCCAGATGTGGTGCTGTTAGATCTTCCTGATCTTTGTTGAAAGGATTTTTTTTTTTGGTGATTCTGGTCTCAAATCGATGAAAAGAATATCCATGATGATAGCACTTCATTTGGGAATTAATCCATTTGCCCAGAAAGAAAGTAGGTTACATAGTCACTTTATGTTCAAACTATGCAGTCTTTTGTGGAGGCAGTTTGGTAGACAGTTGATGAATAACAGCAACGTTTCCGATGTCAGTCTTATAGCACTCACACACCTGCCTCCACTTCACTCTCCCCCAAACCACCCCTACACATACACGCACGCATCCACCATGTTTATTTTCAGATGAGGCCAGTCTGTTGGCAACGTATGTCAAGAAGTGGATTTATGATAAATGCAATTTGGGAATGGCAGAACTCTTTACCGAAACTATTTTCCTAATTGTGTGTGCGTGCTGGGGCGAGTGTATGCTTGGGAAAAAAATCACTTTTGTGAGTTTTAATTGTCGGTGGAATGTTTCCGAGTACTTTGCAGTCAATAGCGTTAGTGGTATATTTGTGTCGTTTCAGTCATGGTGGCTGAATGAATAACCTGAAAGGTAGGCCTACAACTGAAGGGCAAGCTTGTCACTTTGAGGGCTGTTGGAAGTGATATTATTAAGACGGATTATGTGATTCTGTTTTCTGTTTGGACGTAGGATTGTACGAGAGGACAGAACAAGAAGAAAAGTGTTGCATTATCTGGTGCAATGTATTACATTTTTGACAGTGTGGAATATGCGGGAGCATGTATGTGTGTTAGTGTGTCTTGGTACAAACATGTGAATAAAAGATGAGAAAAAGGTAAGTATACTGAAGGAGTTTACAGTCGCGAACACTCTGGTGTCAGGCTTCTGGAACCAAGTGGATGGGTGGGCTAAAGAGGGGGGGGCAGTTTGGCTTTCGACTGAAAGTTTTTCTCGTGCCACTGTGTTTCAGTGGACAAAAGGGGGTAAAAAGAAAATGCATCTTCCATTCAAAAACTGTCGATATCAACATAGCATTATTTGGGGTTTGGGATAATTTGGGATTTTGAGAATAATTTCTAGATCAGGGACATTCCCAGGAAAAGAAAAAAAAGCTAAGGAGGGTTTGCAGCATGGGAGCTACAACTGGCACACACTTTGAAATATGGTAATAGCAGAGTGGAAAATGTATGTTACAAAATGTAGTCCAGCCATGAAAAATGTCTTTTTTCTCTCTCACCTCTCTCTCTCTCCCCCCTCTCTCTGGTACGCGTGCACACGCACGCACACACACACACTTAATTCCACTTTGTGCCAAAGTATTCACAAAAAAAGAAGACTACAACTGGTAATGGAAATAAATGTTTATTGTTAACTGATTAATGAGCAGCCTCTACAGCACCAACTACTGCAGACAGAGCGGTTTTTTCCGGCATACATGTACAACTTGCAATGGAACAGTCGATGACATGGAAAAACCCTCAGCAAAAGAAAACAAGCCACAACCAGCCACTATCAGCAAATCCAAACTATCTTGCCCTTCAGGCAATACATGTATTCCTGCATCATCATCTAGTGAGGAATAAAGAGAGCATTCACATTGCTATGACCCCGACAATAAGGTGAAGGGCTAGTTCAACCGAGTACTATCCTAATGAGGTGACATGCTATGAATGCGAAACACATACTTGATAAATGAACAGCAATCTTGAGTAAACTCGATTCGCTTTAACAGAACAAGGCGGCACTTGCAAGTTAATCACTGTGAAAAACAAAGCCATTAAAAAAAAAAAAAAAAAAAAAAAAAAAGAAGAAAAAAAAGGAAAAGAATGGTCAAAGAGTTTAGGATTCAATCTCTTAAAAGTGGAAAAATCAAAAACCCATCTTATCATCGAGGCAGGGTTTTTGTTTAATGATCAGTGTGTTCTTGGCAGCAAACACAACTGGAAAATATTACTTTGTTTTTATTCGCTTATTTTGAAAAGATCAGTGTATTCTTGGCACCAAACACAACTGGAAACTAACACTTTACTGTCCTTATCTATACTGGAATAAGCAACACCACTTTCACAGAGAAATGTTTACAGTTAATCACTCAAGAACCACTCTGACAATACACAAACTTCTCACTATCATGTTCTCTGTATGAGAATGTACACAATGCAAAGTCTCGACAAAAAAGGGAAAAAAAAAAACCAAACAACCCACAGGCAGTTGCGTAGATACATCATGTCAATCGTTCAAAGCCTAAACTGTAAAGCCAACCAAACTGCCAGTGATTAGCATTAAATGATTTACCAGAACATTTTATTCACAAAAGTTTGTTATGCAATTCATGTCTATTGCAGACATTTACAGGCAACTTGAACAAAAAGGGCTTTGAAAATGCACATGAAATGATGGCATTGAGAGAGTGAGTGAGCGAAACGGAAAACATCATGGGAAAGAGATCGATGGGGCTGGAGTGAAAAAAGATGAGGCAGGGGACGCAGTTGTAGAAAAAACAGAAACAAAAAAAAAAAAACAAAAACGGTGGACGGAAAGAGAAGCAAGACCCACTCACTCATCTTGTCCTTATACAGAATGGGTGACAATGGAATGAAACGGCACAACAGTTAGAAGAACATGGTCATTAATCTTGTACAAGTGTAATACAGGTGACTGGATGAGAGAAAACAAAAATGGCAACCAAGATTCAGTGGTAGAAAAATTAACAAAAGTTACATAGCTTCTGCCAAGATTAAAACCTATTGCTGAAAAAAAAAAGGGGGGGGGGTGGGAGGGTAAATACTCGTGACCTGGAATGGTTCTTGTATTTAGTGGACCACTGGTTCACAAAGATCACCCGAGTGCCAAAAGCCATACACCTCTATCATGAACCAGACTTAAACATAGCATGTAAATACAAGGTTTCTCATCTTTGGTAGGCGCATATCCTTAATGTTGTTTATTGATTTCTTCTTTTAATTCTGTTTATATTTTCATTTTATCATTCATCATTTTATCATTTATTGGTTATTATTCACTATATTAGCAAAACTGAGAAAATGGTTACTTAAAGCTGAAAAAGTTAATTCCAATCAAAAAGTCTATGTCAACATGGAAACTCTTCCAGGGGTTGCAATGTTCGGCAAATGATTACTGGCTATTTAATTATTTTGTTGCTTGTGACATAAAAGATCAATCATCTTCAACAATGAGAGATATCCTTTAAACTTTTGTCCCACATATCTGAACCTCAGCAAATGACATTTTAAAGATAAGTATGACAGGTCTTGACACTTGACAAAAAGCGAACAAACAAAAAAAAAACCCTTACTGTACAACAAAATACACCATGGTAATACTTGGATTCAAAAATAAACACAGCCGACGACACCGTTTGATGCAAGCTAGTATCATTTTCATTGCTCATTTTTACTAAGAAGTTGAAATACATCAAAGTCAAAAACAGCTGATTCAAGTTGGTAATTACTAAATCTACTGGTCGTGTGCTATAAGTAATACTATGAGCTGTCGGCAAAATCATACAAGCTATTCATTCTATGCCAGGAGGGGAAAAGAGGGATGGGGATGTATAGGTTGGGAGGAGAGGGGAAGGCAGGGTAAACAAACTGTGGAATAGTGTAACCCGGAAATGGAACAAACCCACTACTTACTACCAGCATGCCCGAAGACATCAATTACAAAGCGTTCTAAAATGAATATGTCATAATCCACCAAAAGGTCCATATTCCTGGCCACATTCACCAAGATTCTATGTACTCCTCTCATCCTCGGAAAACGGATGGGAAATACAAATCGTACAGATCTGAACTAATATACAAGCTCAAACCATGCACACGTACTGCAAAAATTTCATTGCACAGGAATGGAAAAACACATTTGGCACACTTCAAACGAATGCAGCGACAAATTCTCCAAGTCTTTCACATATGGGGAAAAGTTGGATTAGGACTGAAATGGACTTTCGGGCGGTAGTGAAGAAACCCCCAAATATGCAGAGAGGGCAAGAGCAGTATCTTCATCTTTCACTTTTTGGAATTCCATTACGCATGTCGGGAGGTATTCACCTCTTCTGTTGGTCTGTGGGCTGTGTCTCTGCACCCTGGTGATGTGCTGGCCATCTGATCACCACACCTTCACAGCTGGCAGTCAAATTCTATAAAGTGTGTGAAGCACATACATGGTGGTTTTCTGCAGACAAACCCTTCCTGACGGCAGTAGGCCAACCTCCTCAAGAGCCACAGCATGAAGCTGGCATGCGTGGTTATCCGAGACAGCAGCCTAGCCACCCGAACCAGCTTCTTGCTCGGAAGAGGTTACTCACCTCTGCATGAGAACGGGACTCTGACAGAGGTGAATAGTGGGGAAAAATGAGACAAGATACTGTTCTTCTCCCCTGTTCTTTGAAATGTCCCCAACATGTTATACATGGAACTCACGTAGCAAAAGAACAGCACATGAAACTTAAGTATTTGAAGAGATTACAGAAGAGGGGGAAAATTAGGAAAAACTATTATGAATTAATCTGATAAGCAAAATATGAAAACGGAGAAAATAACAAAAATTTGGGACACCTATCAAGAATTAATCTGATAAGCAGAATTTGAAAATGGGGAAGATAACAATTGAAATATGAAATGAAAATCATTTGTTTCACTATCAAGATAAAAAAAAAAGTTCCAATAAAAAAAAGAAAAGTTACAGCCAAGCCATCCATACATGGCCTTTTCAGGGCTGTCTACCTTGCACAGAGGACAGGGAGGGAGGTTGCAACCTGTAAAAGTCAGATCCTGAAAGAAATTACATCCTGTTAAGGAATTAACAACACTTCATGACATGACGGCTAAACTAAGCGAAACTACAGAATCTTAAAAGCTGACCAGACTAGGCTGTGATGGAAGCGTCAGCTGTTCCGCTTGATTCATCAAACCCACATAAACAAAACAAAAAGAGAAAAGGAAATTAGAAATTAACAAACATCATTTACAGGTTGCATAAAAATGCCACAGACATTACAGAATGGACAGCTACTGTCCATGCCGGACACTGTCCAATTTTCCTAACCTAGACGCCAGATTAAAACATACACATAACGTGGCATACTATAAATTGAAGTAAAACAAAGGGGAAAAAGGATTTTCAGAATTAACACGGAAGAATGGTCGATTAAGGCAAGAAAACAGAAGATGACACAATGCTTATATAAAAATAAAAAGAAGGCAGAGTCAAAAGAGAGAGCAAAGGGAAATTACCAGCACAGAACTTCCATGTAGAAGGCAGGGGAGCTATCTGCACTGAAATAGTCTCTGGCATCCCCACTTGGACATTCTAACAAGTTTTGCTTTACCGTCGATCAAACACGAGAAAAAAATCATAAAACAAACACCACATATTAAGATTCAGCATTCCCATACGGTCATTCTAAGAAGTTTGTTTTACCATCACTAAAGCATAAGAACAAATCAAACTAAAGCACCATATATTTTGGCATCTTCCAGAGACATTCTAACAAGTTTTGTTTTACCATCACTCAAACACAAGTTGAGAACAAAAACCACATGACAACCACTACACATTACAATTAAATTCTCGCTGACTTCCCCTACAGAAATTCAAATCGCAGCCTGATTTTCTGGGAAGAGAAATTGCAACCACACTTAGGAAACTAAGGAAACCTAGGAAACTTGCAAAGTGAAACTGTAGCATGTGATGACTGAATGCTTGTAGATGGTCATTCAAAATATGACTGCGCTGCATACAGTAGAGAGTCCTGATGTGGATTTGTCTAGAAGAGTATCAACACTTGTGTCTGTTCATTCGATGCACAAGACCAGGTGTCCAGTTTCAAAACCTGCTCTCTTGTGATCCTCTTGCACAACTACCATTGAGGAACGTTTCAAGTTCATTCCACGGTCCCACAGCACAGGGTTAAAACAGCCCCTTTCACCTATACCAATACACAGGAGAATCAGTCCTTCAAGCTAAATGACTGAGCCATCGTTTGTATCTAAGGAAATACGACAGGTATCTCCTTATCAAGTCTGAAACATCTGCTGCCATTTCAAGCATGTCAGCAGACAACGCCTCTCCTAGAACCGACCCTATAGAGCATTCCAGTCACAGATAACATGTTGCTTTCAGGTCACCGAGACATGAACTAATTTGAATGGCACGTGGAGTTTCCATCAATCTGTGCCGACTTAAAAGGTCAAATAATCTACTACATTTGTGTGGGGGACAAGACTAGGTGGTGGAAAGGAAGGAAATCAACGGCTGCCAGTAAGGGTAAAAAGCCCAAAGACTTGAACGTGGTTGAAACCTATGCCACAGCAGCTTGCAATTTTTAAGCTTGTTATCGCCCAGCTGACCACACAAGGCTCTTTCAGCACTGTTGCCATGGACAGTGAAAAGACCTACCTATCTTTAAAAAAAAAAACAAACAAAAAAAAAAAAAAAACCAAACAACAGTATAAGTTGCCTACAGTACATTCACAATGCATAAGATGGCAGGTAGACTACCTCCATCTTAAGGACATATGCATCTAGGCCCTGATGAGGGCTCTTGGTACTCTCCTCCATTTATCAACCCCATATAAAAAAAAAAAAAGAACTGGTATGATGTTAACAACAACAACAAAAAAAAAAAAAAAAAAAAAAGAAAAAAATGACAGATGGACAGTCGCTGCAAAATGGACAGCTAATGACTGCTCTGGAGACTGCGTACAGCCTTGCTACCTACTTAAATTATGAAAAAAAAAAAAAAAAAAAAAAGCTGGTATGCTCTCTCTCTTTATATATATATATATAAATATATATATATATATATATTAATGAGACAAAAAAAAAAATGTCACTGGCACATTGGCCACAACCACTTAACAAGAACAAAAAAAAGGGGCATTACAATTCGAAACAAACAAACAAGTCAAAGTGAGAGAGAAGGGAGGAACGTTGCACACAATTTACTGAAAACAACGAGTCAATTCCAACTAAATAAATAACAACAATAAAAAAATGAAACCAAATCAATAAGCTCTTGGACCCATCCAAAACAATACAAAAAAAACAATAGCACCAACAACAACTAACACAAGAACTGTTTTATGCCTGTTCACCAAGCGCATATAAAATTCTGCAATCATTTAGATAATCATAGAAAATCAGAACATTGAACACAGAAGGGAAAGAAAATGCTGACAAAAGACAATACCATCAACAACAAAAGCCTGATGACTTGTGGCACCTGTAAGTCTCTAAACTGCATTGTGACTAGCTCATACATCTGGCGGCAAACTGACACAATTTTACTCTTAACTGCATCTTCCATTCATCCGCCTTTGTCTGCAGAACCACTCAGGTTCATGGCATCTCCAACAGACAAGCCATCTATGGGCTGTCTCCCACGGACTAAAGCATCTATCATGCAACACAATTAATGAAACACAGAGGGGCAGGAGATCACTGTGACTAGTGTCGATGAACACTGCACTTTTCCCCTTTCCTGCACGCAAGACTGTGACAGATTTGTTTTTAAAACTGATATTGTGAAGCATTGGTCTAGCGTACAGTATTGAGTTCAACCCTCTCACTACCAAGTACAAGCCTGTCAAAGTCCCTTCCTGCTGAGCGTTCGTCTGCCTGTCTGCAGTATACTGTAATGCTCCGCTACCTCAATACAACTGTTACCAGTTACTTCACTAAATCAACGATATCCGATAAAAATAAGCATCAATTTTCATTACTCTCTAGGCATACTGATAATTCAATATGCAATCCTGGTCTACAACACTACCATGCTTCAAAAGCACAATTCAAGATCTGAAACTGGTTCTCTCCTTCACTGACTCAGTGAATATGAATGCTTGGACAACTTCGAAAAAAAAAGGGTCAACTGGGAAACACGGAAAAGAATGGTGCACTCACCTACAACCAAATCAGATGGGCGTGACAAAACGTCAACTATTACATGATCAAACATCTTCTTCCTACCTTTAATGAGCGCGGGTGAAGAATGAGTTAAAATTCTCACATTCTGCAGTCTCTGCGCATGTCAACAAGTGTAGTCAATGACAGTTCACTAGGCTGTCAATGTTGGTCACTGGCGACTGTGAAAGTGTTAAGACACACAAAATCATAGTTCTCAGTGTGAACAGCATACACACAGAGGATGACATTTCCAGCATTCCATTCTGGGTCATGCTTCCCTCCACGTACATCTTGACAGTATCGACTGCATATACATCTTGGTGGTATCAACTGCAGTGTTGATAAGAAATACTGAGTATCTCCAAGACGCCTCCACCCACCGCGTGATCCCAAACCAACTGCATGGTTCCAGTCTTTTCCATTTCACAGCATGCACTGCACCACCTTTAACCCTTTCATACTTGAGCCAACATAAAGTAAGATCATGAACATATACAAACTCAGCAATCGGGATGGATTTCATTTCTACAGTCAGTCAGTCTTCTTTCTTAAAACGCGGTCAATACAAACACTTTATGAATTCTATGGACATGTGTGGTGTAGCTGAGTTGCTGGTTATCAACATGTGGCAAAGCTTTGAGACTGAACTTCTTCCTTTTTTTTTTTTTTTTTTTTTTAATTCATTTTACTTAGCAAAATCTAAAATGTTACATGCGATTTTTCTCAAATCATCAATTTTCTCAAAATCATTTGTGAAAAGGGCATCTTTATAGACTGTAGCTCTTGCAGTTTAAAGAGACTGTGATTTCTATTATCACAGGTTTGGACTCTCTGAAAGGGGCATGAAATAAATTATGATATGAAAGAATACCACCACACAGTAAACACACGCACACGCACACACACAAACTATCAATGGTTACACCAGATTCATCTTGTGATATGAGACTAAACTTCAATGAGAAACAGACTTTTCTTCAGGGACCTCCAAAACTGTTCTGGAATGCAGGTTAGTGTGGTACAAACATGACAGCACACTTTCAATGTTTTTTAAAATATAAATCATTCACTTAGTATTAACATTCACCATTAGGCTAGCAAATGGTGTAGATGTGAAGCAGAAATACTTGGGATTACTTAACATAAAAGGAACATCACGTCAGCACAGGCACAAATGCTAGGTCTGATTTTAATAACAAACAATCTCATATTACCAAAGTCAGGCACACGCAGCAACAACAAAATGCAAAAAAACAACAAAAAAATCCAAAAAGCAAACAAAGTAAATCACATGATCAGTGGGGGGGAAAAAAAGGGGGACAGGTGGAGGTGGGGGGAACATGCTGACCCAGTGGTACTTTTCTTTCTTTCTTTTTGTTTTAAATAAAAATGAAGAATTTGAAAAAAAAAAAAAAAAAAAAAAAAATCCAGTACCAAGACATCACAATCTAAATCCAAACTAGGTATTGCAAGATAAGATACAAGCAGCACAGCTTTTGCACATTTCATCCTTCTAGCTAGCTTTCTCAAGTTACTGTTTTTGTACTTTTTTTTTTACACTTCTTCCTTTTTTTACACTTCTTCTTTTTTTTTTTTTCTTCTTAACTCTTTTGGGGGCAGCAGGGTATGTGTGTGTGTGTCAATTTCAGGCAGAATCAGTTGCTTCACATTAACGGTGTACTACCAATAAATCAGTACATGTCATATGGTGTCAGTTTTGTGTTCAACATCTCTCATCATGCACAATTCAGCCTCCTTGTCTTCATAACCAAATCCCTGTTCCTAACACAGAGCCTCTTCATAGACCGGTCATCAGACACATATTCTACATGCACACAAAAGGCTAAGTAACGACGTTTGTCAGTCTTGAAAGCACACCAATAACAAAACATTTTCTTTTTTATCCCTCTCATTTTCAGCATCATACACATCATCATACATCTGCTTACATGTAAAGCAGTAAATTCAATGAGCTGAAGCAGTGCAGAATAACATGGAATGCATGATTAGTGAACTCTATACAGAGCTACACACAAAATGTACAAACTGTCAGATTTCATGCAATACAGTGCAATGAAGGAATCAAGGAAGTCAAAGCCAATGGCACAAATACTGACGCCCTGGCATCGAACACACACACACACACACACACACACACACACAAACACAGAGTTCAACACACTTTCTTTTAAAGGAAACCACAAATCTCAAAAAAGGATTTCACAAGCACTAATGCAGACAAACTGTGGCCTCTCTTGAACAAACACAAGCCACAGCCACATACACACCTGTCTTACACACCTGTTTGACAACACTGCACACATCTTTTTTCACTTTCAGTAGATACTCTCAAGGTATTTCCATTCTGTCTCACTTTCTGTGCCCCTTCATTACCGACATGCTATTCATTCCGGCTCTCTGGCCACAGCCACACCTTGGGCTTTTCCCACTGCAACCCCAGCACTAGCAATCCACAGGGAGCAGTCAATGTAAAGAGGTCATGAGACCATCCACCACAGAAGACACTACGGCTGCAAAATTACTTTGGTGCTGTTCAGTGGTGCCTGTTCTGATCTGCCAGATGCAGGATGCCACAGGTTGATTAAGCCCCTTACTGATGTCAATAATAATTTGGTCGCAGAGCCAGTATGAATAAGCATCCCCGTCCAGAAGGCACCACCACACATCCATTCAACATCATCCTCGTGAACTTGCTGACACCGGCAACTCAAAACACAAACTCACCAACAGTACACCGAAATTTAGGTCACCATGACAGCTGGACATAAAGGGTAACAGATAATGAAATGTTTTATTCCGATTGAAGATGATGAAAATGTTGTTATGATTTCTATTTGAATCTGAGCTGCTAGACAAGGATTGTATTCTACGCTTACTTTCATGACATATCTCAGCGTCAACCGGGCCTGAGGTGCACAGACACCTGCAGTATTGGTTAAGAAATCTGAGCAGTTTACGCTTGCCACATTGTGCCTTTTGGGATGATTTCAACACAAAACACTGTTGTGCATGCATTCCATTTTTGCGTCATCCTTCCCAGTAGCACATGATGGTCTACTCCTGTCCTAGAGGCGGAATGGGACTTAACATGCTTGAAAGACTTTTCAGGCATGTGTTCTTGCATGGAACCTTGGTCTGGAGGCTTATTCAAAGGGCTTAGAGTCTGAACAGATGTCAACTCCGAAGAGAAAATCTAATCCAACCTGGCAGTCTCGCA
The DNA here is from genome assembly GCA_016801955.1 of Conus betulinus. NCBI lineage: Eukaryota > Metazoa > Mollusca > Gastropoda > Neogastropoda > Conidae > Conus > Conus betulinus. The sequence goes on from JADBJO010001022.1 coordinate 268,616, forward strand.
TGGGAATCAAACCCTGGACCTCTGAAAAGAGTCTGACGCCTTACCCACCAGGCCATTGATGCTCCTCTGACTTTTATTGTCAGTTTCAAATAAAATTCATGTTGCATCTTTAGCGCTATTATTTCGTGTGAAAAATTATTCATATCTTATATTCTCTTAGAACAATCATATACTCCTCACCCCCCCACCCCCAAATCAAATTAGCACCTGTAAGCTCTTGCAATACTAGGCAAAGACTTGCTCTATAATACAGGGAGTTTCAAATACATCCGAGCAACCCAAAGGCCTTCAGAATCCTCAGCTCCATTTCCCACCCAGAAAAAAAATGTGGGAAATATGTTGCCGACAAGGAAAATATAAATGCAGCTAATGTGGCTGGCAAAGCAATGCAGAACTCATGGAATAATAGTGCAATTATCTTACTACGATCAAAAACACATGCATGCATGCACACACCCACAAAGCAGGTCACTTTACAAATAAATATTGTAAGGATCACAAAGATTAAATATTAATAACCACACTTCTCAGCATGCATGTGAGAATACTGATACAGGAATAGGAATAAAGAAAACCAACAGTGACAAAAATTATCAACATTGCAGATATTACCATTTGTGCAGTGAACACAATCATACAAAACTGTTGATATACGCGATAACAAAACAATTGTCAATGTACAGGAGAAACAAAAATCTGATGCAAACTGGAAAACCAACACTCGTACTCTCTACAGCATTTGACAATTGTTCATTTTAATTTCATTACTCATCGTTCTGTTAACCAAGACTTATGCGCCTAAAATAGAACGATTTCAACATTTGTATTTCCAGTCTTCACACAATCATACACTGATCTTTCTTTAACACAAATAACAACTACCAAAACAAACAACAACCCAACCCAAACGAATGCGTAGCAATGCAACAATTTATTTAATGAATGACAACTGCTTCCACCATGAAATACCAACATTTACAGGCATTTCAGAAAAGATACAGCATCTCTGAACAGGAAACAATAAACTGTATTGATAATGTAGAAACTGCTGATTCATTCAAGAAGTAGCATTACTTAAGATTCAGTCAGTGATGAAGGGCCCAGCGAAAACTCAATCAACGTTCTGTACAAAATTCTATTCCTTCAGCCTGGCCAATTGCACAAGGCCTTTCCAGGGCGATCACCAACTTGGAAAAACAAAGTCTTGTCCTAAAAAAAAAAACACAGACAGTATCCATACATTCCAGTTCAACACACACCACTGAAGCTAATTACTGACATCCTTAGATTATTGCCCTTTGATTTTCATAACAACTGAAGCAAAAGCTGAATTTCCCTTTGATCCCTCTGCTGTGAAAGAAAAGCCCACTTTAACTGTGCAACCTTTACCAGATTATGATCAGACAGCAAATGGCAGGTAGCCATCTTTTCATGACTGGCAAAGGGGGCTGGGATACTGAAAAGGCAACAGATTCTATCACGCCGTACTTCGACTTCAATGGTATTATCATTTATGGAAATTAATCAGCTGGCTGACTTAAGTGTGTTGAACGCTACCACCTTCAGTTTGTTGAGAAATTGTATGCTTCAACAGATATGAATGAAACACCTATACTGGTGTCCTGGGATATGAATAAAGCTACGTACGAGATACATATGCTGACAGGCTAAGGATTAAAGCTACTGAAACTCAGCCGTGCTGGACACCTGGACTCCATACTGGACAATGTGACCAGTCTCACTACCTGACAGCCAGATAAAAAAAGATAAACAAACAAACATAAAGGCTTTAAATCAGTGATACTGAATCATCATCACACACAAAAACAGGTGGAAATCAATACTGAACACTCAATCCTCAAATCAGCAACCCCCCAAACTCATAAAATGAAAGAGTGATTGCACAATCATCAGACCACTGTAGGCAGTGGCAGGAACAGAATAAATGCTGTTTTTCTACGCCAGCCGAAACATGATATAAAACCATTCAGAGATTCTTCCCACTCTTAAACAGATTTACACACATCTGAATGTTTACACAATCAAGCATTCAAATATTGTTTTCATTTTTTTTTTGTTTAGTTCACCAATATCAAGCAACAACAAACAAACAAATAAACAAAACCACGGACATAAGAACTGATGAACTGAATACCCAAATATTCAGTAAGCAGAGTCAGAGTAGAATCACATGACATGCTCTTGTAGAATCACATGACATGCTCTTCCTCTTCCCCCGTCCCCCTTTCCTCACTCAAGGATCTGCTAGAACAAAAAACAAAGATATCAGTTGAATTGTGGAAAACTGCCATGTCCTTTTCCACAAGTGGGCTTTTACATATATGAAGTTTTGCAAGACACACACATTTTTCTTCTTTTTTTTTTTTTTTCCAAATCATTGTGATAGTGTTGGTAAGGAATTTGTAAATCCAGCACGATCACTTTCTGTTAAAAAAACAACAACAACAACAAAAAAGTTTCACATCTCTGAATAAGCAAGTGCAAAAAACAAAAAATAATAATGACTGAAGAAAAATTCTGACTAGCACACAAAGTCAGTAACTGGAATGGATATCACTGGATTGACAGTGTTGCCAGTCCCTTTCTCATCTGTGTTATTTCTGACCTTCCAATGATTCACAGCCACAACTCACACCATCTACGGAGGATCAAGAGTTCAAGCATTAAAAAAAAACACTACATGACAGATTCTTCTCCCCCCCCCCCCCACCCCACCCCTCTTTCCCTACTCCCAAGCCCTCTCCAAACAACTTGAGCAAAACAAACAACAACCTAACAAAAAAACAAGCATAAAAAAAGCCCCCACTGATCTATACATGGAATGGATTTGAACAAGGAAAGCGTATGGGCACATGTCAGAGTGTGCTGTGGTGACACATCATACAAATTTGCTGCTGTAGACGTATCATACAGACTGGATATTGTAATAAGAGCAGGGAGAGGGTCCAGCAGGTGGTGTCCAGCATATGTTGGATCGTAACACTTTCAAAGGCACCAAGAAACGTCATAGAAGTGACTTAGCAACTGTGCAGTGTCTCCTCTTTGAAGTTCATGGTGACAACCAATTCTCTGGCTACCCTTGGACCCCGGAAATAGAATTGCCACAGGAACAGCCTGCTTGTGGGCTGTGTAAGATGAAACCATTATGAGCAGCAGAGGTATAATGCAACTGGAAGGGTATGGGACTGAGACAGAAAAAAAAAACAGAGGAAAAAACTTATTCATAATAATCGTGAAAAGAGAGGAAATACTTACTCATAATCATAAGCCTCTACTAACCTGTGCCATGCAGCTTACCTCAACACTGCAATAATTAATTACCACAAAAGCAGCTCAACACCTGACAAGGTTCTTAGCGGTTTGTTTATCATCACTCTCATGTGCAGTTTGTCTTCAAGAAATGTGAACTTACCCACGTTGTGCAGGTACCAATGTAGGGGTGTGGGTAAGTGAAATTATCTTTTTGAAGAACAGCCTTGCCCCAAAATTAATTGAGATGATTAACGAGCCGTGTGTGTGTCCTTTGACTTAAATCGCCATGAGCCTGTCACAGAAATCTTTCTGGCACAGCAGCTCACAACGCTGCAACTTTCTTGACATATCAGCATCAAATCACCACTCCCTATTAGCAGTCTATGTAAATCAACCTTTCACCACAACAGACAATGTGAACTTTCATAACACTCCCTGGTTGTCCAGGTATAGTCACCATGTCTAATCTTTCTCAGCTACAGCCAGACTGCTAGCACTGTTTGTCCAAATTTTCATGGCTACTGCAGTACAAGGACACCCTTTAAAAAGCTTCGTATACCTCCAGGCCAAAGCTCTGAGCTATATGGAATGGATTTAACTAAGAAAGACAGAACTCCCCCAAAGCTGCCTTGACGTTTTGACATGGTTCTGGGTAAGTCTTAAAATCTTGGAATTCACAGTATTGATATGATAAGATGTTTTCCCTCTTCTTCTGATATCTCCCACCACTTGTAGCTTCTCTGATCTCTCTCTCTCTGAATAAGAAAATGTTTGAACGTGCTCTGCCAATGTATCGTCATGATGTGAACAGACAGCCTTCCTTCTTTCTTTCAATATTTCCCTCCACTTGTAGCACCTCTGACCTGTTTCTCTCTCTTCCTCTCTCTGAATGAATTGTTCAGAGTTCATTTTCATGTAATTCAATGGGAGCTTCTGGGTTTGAAAAAAAAAAACAAACGTACATAAATAAATAATTATACACATATATATATATATGTTTCCTTCCTCCTTATAACTAAGGGCAGCAGATCCAGCCTTTCCACCAATCCAAAGACTCGGGGTTAAAGTCAACCTGTTTCGATTCTTTCTTCATGTCCTGATCTGTCATGATCATCGTGGAGTTGAAAAGTTGACAGAATCCAGGCACAGCAAAGAGTTCAATCATCCCCACATACTGTCAATGATATGGTTAATACTTTCTTTTGCTACCATCTCTTTAAAAAAAGAAATCCTCGTAAAATCATTTTCGAAGAGAAGATTTTGTTTTCCTGCACTTACTTCCACAACTAACCAATACATTCCCCATAATCTATGTTCACCTCTTCTTTTGTTCCTTCTTTCTTCTGAGACAGATTTTTGCTTTGTTTAAAAGGGTGATCAATGTGGCTGAGAATGAATACGATTTCAACTCATGACGGCAGTTATGATATGGAATTTGCTTCCAATATGAACAGGTGTCGCCCATAGCAGCTCCTTTATTATAAAGAAGAGAGTGACTCACATGGAAAAAAAAAAGAAAGAAAATAAAAAGTATTTACATGCATGTAACAATCATGAACTTTGCATGCTGACACAAAAAACTGAAGACTTTACATGTCGCATAAAAATATTGCAGAAAAGGATGGCATGCCCCTTGAAAACAACAATAAACCAATCAAAATTACACTCTCATCTCTTGCAGCATTAGGGAGCAAATTATCAATGGTGGATCAAGTGCAGTATCTTCAGGGGCAGTGGAAAAATTACACACACACACACACACACACACACACACACACACACATATATATATATATATATATATATATATATATATACACACACACACACACACACACACATATATGAAAGAAAAGAAGCAGCAACAATATAACAATATGCAGCAAAAAATTTTCAGTGACTTTTGTTCCATGACCTTCGTTGCTGTAGTTCTTTTACCATTCATACTTTCAACACCCCCCCCCCCCCTCCACCCCTCCCCTTTCCATTTTCCAGTCTCACACATACACATTCAACCATTCTCATCCCATACCTCATGAGACCTATTAAAAATAGCAAAACAAACAAACAAAAAGTTTCAATTCTCTTCAAGAACATTTCAACAGCACAATTTGCTTGGCTAGTTCTAAACTGTAACATTCAGACACCAACAACAAAATATCATCATTAGATAAAAAGATGAAAAAAAAAACAAAAAATGTGTCAACAGGAACATCTACAGGCACAAATCGGGCAAAACATGATATTTAGTCAAATAATTCAAAGAAAACAAAAAGGAAGGGAAAAAAAAACAAACAATAATAGATAAATGCAGTGATAAGCATTAGCCACTTGCACAAAAGTTTGCTGTACTAGGTGAATTACATAGTCTAATATATACATACACCTACACATTAATTTATATATATGTATATATATGTGTGTGTGAGTGTGTGTGTGTGTGTGTGTGTGTGTGTGTGTGTGTGTGTGTGTGTGTAAGAGACAGAGATGACAAAAACAGAAAGCTTTAAGAACCCAGCTTTTTTCCATTAAAAATCCGTTTAGTCATAGATGTCTTTCCGCTGCTTACAATTAACTGAATCTTAGACACTTTTTTCGACTCAGAATGCACTGACTCTTAGATGTTTCTTTCCACTTAGAATCCACTGAATCTTAGACACTTCTTTCCATCAAAAATTCACAGAATCGTACATGCTTCTTACCATTTACAATCCACCGAATTTTATATCCTTCTTTCCACTTACAGTAACACGAATCTGAGAAGCTTCTTTTCACTTAGATTCCACTTAATCTGTATTTCTTTCCATTTACAATCTATTGAATCTTAGATGCTTCTTTGCACTTACAATCCACTGAAACTTAGATCTTGTTTCAACTCATAATACACTGGATCTTGACAAGCTTTTTCTACTTACAATGTATTCAATTTTAGACACTTCTTTACACTAAAAATGTACTGAATCTTAGACGCTTCTTTCCAATTATAATCCATGGAATCTTAGAGACAAAACAAGATAAAATGTTGTCTTTAAGGTCACTGCTCCTTTTTTTTTTCCTCTGCAAAATATAAATAAAAATTTACACTGACAGGCAGAAATTCTTTTCATAATTTTCACATTTGGAAATGAAGACAAAAGCAGAATTTTCACATTTAAAAGATATAAATGTAGGAGAGAAAGTCAATACTCTGAACAAAAAGACACAGCCGTAACGGCAGAATCATTCTGACCATTCAGCTAAGACACAATATTACGGTTTAAGGGAAGCTGAACACACAGGTATAAACATTTTTTAGTATAAATCAAAAATACTTGATACAAAACAGCTTGACATTTCATATTGATTACTGTTTTATTTTCCTTTTCATATCAAGCAAACAAATAAACTGATTACATACACACACTATAACCTATTTCTTTTTCAGAAATATGCCTGTACCCACTCTTGTGAAACAATTTCCATGGACTAACGTTCAGGTAAACAACAATTCCACAAGTTAAAAACCAGGGCTGGCATTCATGTCAAGTCAACCGACTTAGTACCTGAAAACTACACCTGAGCAGAAAGTGGATAAACCCACAGACACACTGTCTGCTCATGTGAAGATGATGGATTCTACATCCGTTAAGGCTTCATCATGAATCCTGGTCCGTGACCATAACACAAACTGTCCAAAACTTCACTGCAGCCTCCACTCAAATCATCAAAGAGAATCAGTTTGAGAACAAGCAATTGTCCTTTGAATCCCTCTCTGTTCAAGAACCAGCAGCCACCACAAACATAATCCACCAGAACATGAATTACTCTCCAGACAATGAACAGTTATGACACAGATCAATACAGGGCTGGGACATATTCAATCACCCAGTCACACAAGGTGACTGCAAATTCAGATGGGCGAGCAGATTTTAAAAAACTTACTGGCCCGTCAGATGAACTGAAATTGGATGTCCACATTGCTCATCTCTCTGAGAGTTTCTGAAAACATGCAGCTTAAATTTCAATTTTGAATGGCAGTCGACTTTGAAGCTCTCACTCACTGCACACACGATACACTGAAGACAATCCACCTGGCTCTACAGACACTGTTCTCTTTACATATGCAACAGCCTCTAGTCGATGTTGTCACATCATAGTCCACATTAGTGGCTCACATAAGTCCAAGTTCAGTTGCTAGATCTATGTCATCCCCTTATTTAATGTTTCGCTTTGCCAGTGAAGGCTTCATTCTAGTGTGATATCATAAGAAAACATTTTGCTATTTCAAACCAGCAAACAATTGAGGGAAGAGGTGGAGGCCAGGAGAAGCCTTAAAACGGCAAGAAAATGGACCTTGACTGTTGCCGTTTGCATTGGAGAAAATTATACCGCCATCATTCTACGACTAGCACTGTGCAGTGCGAAAACAAGGGTACTTGGACGGAATAATTTACTGATCTGTTGAACTTTGTTAGCCTTCCTTTCATTCAGATACATTCTACCTGTTGACTAAAAACTAACCTGGCTGGCTAGTTTTAAAAAAAATGCAATTTTATCCAGCCCTGCAACATTTCAAAATACCATCAATCAAAATTCTTCCCTTCATAAACCTATTTCAATGTACCATCATATGGGCGTGCAGTGTTTTGTCTTTTTTTATACTTTCCTTTAGAATTCTTTTCTTTGCTTTCAAATTTTGGTTACCACCTCTGATTCTGAGTCCTTTGTCTATGGCTGAACTTGAAGAGGACACGGATGACAAGATTACTTTGAAAACAACTTCAACACACATAGTAAACTTCAAACCTGTCCACCCCGGCAATTAGCACCTTGGTCTATATTTGTCAAAAGAAGATTTGCAAAAACTGCTTAGCAATCGGCAATGAATGGATAGAGAAGTCAGAAGGTTACTCTTGTCAAGAACCAACCAGGAAGCAGCAATCTCAAACTGTCTGCAAGGATATTTCTGTCTTCAAAACACACAATCAAAAATGGCTTCCAACATTCAAAACATACTGTCTGTCATCGTGACAATGGATCGAACATTTCTTTTGTCTGGTGTTGAACACTATGAACAACAGATGAAACATTTTTGTTTTTTTAAATTCTTAAAAATGTCAAATACTACAAGAGCAGTATTCTCAAACAAAAGCCATAAATTCCAGTCGCACATAACCCACTCAACTCGAAGGACAATATCTATCACATACATAATATATCAAATAAAAAAAAAAAAAAAAAAAATTCAATTCCACCTCACCTGATGCGAGGCAGAAGTTTACTCAGTTGCTGTTACTGATGACCAAGGAGTAGTGAGCAAATAAGCAAACATATGACCTAGAAAAAAAAAAAAAAAGAATTAAAAAGAAAGAAAGAAAATCCAACACAAAACACTAAAACCACTGGTTTTCAGACATCTCCCGAAGAAATGGAGGAGGAATGACATAACGAAGAAGAGCAGTCCCGACACAGGCTCACATGGTGCTGGTGATGTGGAAGTAACGAACAAACTTGAACACGAGGCTGACGATGAGGTACCACACATTGCGGGCGATCTGGGACCGAGCATCAGAGTGCGCCACAGGATCACCGCGATGAGGGTGTTGAACATGTAGCGGACGTTCCGCAACCTGCAAAACACCACTTCCCGCTTATTTAATGAAAATGAGAGAGTGAGAGAGCAAAAAGAGAGAGAGAGAGAGAGAGAGAGAGAATTGGTGTGTATATGTGAGCGTGTATGTGCGTGTCTGTGTATGTGTGCATGCGTTTGTCCAAGTGTGCATGTATTCATAGGCTTGCATACCTTTTAACTGTGCCACTACCACGCCATTTCCCATCTGCAAAACACCACTTCATGCTTATTCAATGAAAACATGAGCGAAAGAGAGCAACTGAGAGAGAGAGAAAATGGTGTGTGTGTGTGTGTGTGTGTGTTTGTGCAAGTGTGTATGTGTTTGTGCAAGTGTGCATGTATGTGTATGCTTGCATACGTGTTAACTGTTCCACCACTATCCCACCTCCCATCCCCCTAACCATTTCCATATCAAAATAAGTCCTCATTCGAATGCAACTAAAATTTCTGTAAAGAATATAAGGCCTAACACAGCAACAATGGCTGATTTCAGTGACCATGGCGAGTTGTTGCTGTGGTGACTGCATTCTGTTCTTCATGAAAGGGAAGACAACACGACTCACTTTCGGAGATGCGCTCGGGCTGCAGGCAAACTGGCCAGGTCCTCGTTCAACAAGTATTTCTTGGCACCGATGCAGTAGGTCTCCACGTAGGTGGCCCAGTGCAGTGCACGAGGGTCGAAATAAAACACCTGTAACATCACAACCATTTTTCTCTTCTTCTTTTTTTGTCTTTGATAGTGTTTGAAGCAACATGTTTTCCCAAACTTGTTAAACAAATTCACCTCACACTCATTTGGAAAAAGTGGATTTTTTAATGTTTTATTTTGTTGCTGTCTCATCTGTGCTCCCAGCACTGCTCATTCCCATACCTCTCCCAAGCAGTGATAAATGTGCACGTGAAAATATTGTGTTTCTTTCCTTCAGACTGTCTGTCCATGCAAGTAGGTGTAAAAGTAGATATTGTGTACTTATACTGTTCACCTCACTTGAAGACTTGTCAGTTTCACTTATAACAACTAAATACATGCATGCTCACAGAGTGCACACTGATAGAAGAGGTACTGTCAACACTACCTAACCGCAAATATATTCAGCCAATTTCTTGCACATATTACATCGAAAAGGCATCCAGCAAAGGCACCTCTTCATGATGTGTTATTTTAGAACTCGTATCCTAATTCTCAGTCTTATTCTTTCCATTCACACACAAATACTTCACCGACAAATTTCTTGTCAACATGATTCAAAGGACAAAAGCTGAACAAAAATACTGGATCAAATGACAAGGCTGTATCCAAAATACGGAAACAGTAAAGACTTGAATAATAGGTACATGCATGGCCCCAGAATTGGGTAGAGAAAATTTGAAGAAATAAATACAAAATGTTCAGTTGCACATTCATCACTGCATGGGCAAGGAATGTGTTTTTCATCCCATCCCTTAGATATCGGGAGTCAGGGTGAAAATACCCCTCAAAAAAAGAAAACAGTGAGTGAAGCAATTCTTTGAATATTAATGAGATGGTAAGACTTGGCATGTTGCAATTTTGCATAAGCAACTCTTTCCCCTACTTTTTCTATAAAACTCATGCTCTATCCTTTCTCTTTCCATCATTCCACATTGATGTTGTGGTATTGAAGACTGAGTTTTTTTTTAAAAACTTCTCATCACATTCCCTCTCCCACCAACAATGCTTTATACAATGTAGATGAGGAGGTTTGTGGTACCCACCTTGAGGTCTTCTGGGGACAGCTGATGTCGCAGGATCTCTGAGTTGTTGTTGGCCCAGGTCCAGGAATTGCAGGTAAAGAAGCTGAGAGTGTCCAAAGTGCGGTGAAGCTTCGGTATGTCTTCACCCATCCTGATCAACGCAATTAACAACAACGGTTAGCAGCATGTGTGCATTTGATCCAAATACAGCCCACAGAGTGTGAAAACACATGTTACACATACACATAATTACGTATGCATACTTGCACACACAAGCGCTCAAGTCTATGACAGAAAACAAAGGCACAGCTAAAAAAGAAGAAACATGAAATATTCAACACTTCCAAATTCTGTAAACAGTAGTTTTGACAAACAAAATGCAGCTCTGACAAACATTATGAAACCTCCAAAAACCATAAGGAAGACTCCTTCTCTATGAAGACATGTCTTTACTGGAACTTTTTTTTTGTCTTAGTCTGTCTTTATCTTTACCTCCAATGAGGATCCTCTTCCATTTAAATTACTGACTGGTTCTTTTAAACAATGACACTGACAACTAAATGTTCATCAGAAAAAGCATGAAAGCTCCTATGCTGCAGATGCGGAGTGACAAGAGAAATCTAGTTGACAGGTTATTTCAGAGCAACCGATACCAATTCTAAATTTGCCAAGGTGTTCCCCAGAATGAAGAGTGGGAAGAAAAAGACTGGTTAGATATCTGCCACTGAAGAATGAATTAGTGAAGTAGTTAACCCCGAAAAGTATTATGCTGAAGCATTAATTAATGCAAATGGGGGCTGATAATCTCATCAGCATTGCTAGGCTCACATGAAAATTTGGTTGACATTTAAAACAAAATTTCAAGTACTAAAAGACTTTTGTTGTCCGAGGCAGGTATAGACTGTAAAAGCAGATAGTGCCGGGAAACAACTGAACATAAGCAAACCTTGTTCCAAAAAGATTCAAATGACACATTCAAACATTGGAAATATGGTTTCTTTAAAAAGAGAAATTAAAGCTTTCATGAGTGAAACAGACGCAAGGCCACAAGACTGTTCACAGATGAAACATCAGGGATGAAATTCATGTGCTCCAGAACAAGAGCATCGATTTTAATTTTCCCATTCATCTTCAAATTGAAAAAACAATCTGCTGAGTATGCTTTACCCGAAAACTTGCATACACAGACATTTTGTTAAGTTCAAATGGACTGATTAGTCCTAAAAGCTTCTTTATCATTTTTACTAACAAGCTGCCATATTTCATCACTGCTCATCAACTATCCATATGTCCTGTTCTGCCCATTGATGGGTCAGTCTACTTTCATTATCTTAGCAGTTACCCGAGAAGAGTTGAGCATTTAGATGCTGAACAAGGGTCACTCTACTTTCGATTACCATACTGTTTCTATGCGAAGAGTTTACAATCAAGACAGCACACTGTAGCCAGGAAACCTACTTTACATGTTGTTGAAAACATATTAGGTAAAACAAGCTTTTTTTTTTCTCTGTGTATCATGTGTGACTAGCAGAACCAGTAGGTGACAGTGTATTTCACTAGAACCTATGATTTAGCAGCCCAAATACATAACAGGGACTGAAATCCAAAAGTCTGGTGACAAATGACTTGCATGACCCTGATAAGGTCAGACAGCATGCAAGTACCAAGTCGTTGGAGTGCAGGTGAGTGACACAATGATCATTCATGTGCATCAACAACACGCAGACATATGCTCATCACACATGTCCCATCTTTTTACACAAAAGTTGACCTGACTTGGGTGTTTTCCTCCATTTCCTTTACAAAGCAGTACTCCAGTCTGCCTAGCACTCCAGATAATTGACCTGGAGGAGATATTTTATGGAACTTTTGTGTTCAACATACTTCAAGGGGCATGACAAGGAAATTCAAGCTTCTCCATTTTGGTGGTGTGAGTGAACAAGTGTGTGACTATGTGCAGATAAAAAGTACCCACACAGGATCTACCTCCAAGCCTTGCATTGCTCTGGTTCAGTTGCTTCTTTTTCTTCCTCCACTGAGCGTGCGCGCATGCATGCACACACACACACACACACACACACACACAACTGACCTTGGCTTTTGTCCAATCAGCCGATAGCCCACGTCAGCCAGATGAGCAGGAATGATGTGACTGACAAACAGGAGGTAGTCATGCACATAGCTGAAAACAAGCCCAGGACAAAAGTTATGGTACTTACTTTTTATTGCATACTTTCAATAGACAGTTTATGGCAAACTCAGCATAGATGAAAACATATATCAATCAATTCACTTTTTTTTTTTTCCTAGTGGAGCTTACTACCCAGGAGATCTTCCCATTTTTTTTTTTTTTCCCTGTCCTTCATCTAGCTGTAAACCCAACGCATTATAGCCTCATGGTTATCAGAAGCAGTGTAACCTGTATGGACTGGTCCACATGCAGCAACACTTCCTTAACGAAACTGAAACTATACAGTATGCTCTAGTGTCACCATATCACAACACCCTTTACGGCTCATTCAGGATCTGTCTTGACTAATCCAGACAGAGTGTTATTTTAAATACAATTTTTGCAGATAATGATCTTTTCATTACGGACATCCCCACCCCACTGACATTTCAACCAATCAGCTGTTTTCTATATTATTCTGTGACAAACATTCACGAAGATCTGAGCGTCAAGACACTAACGGTTTTTTTTAATTAGTTACAGCTCAGAAGGCTGTCACTTGCAATGTGCTTCAATCTGGGGGCCAAAAAGATTAATATGTGTGCATAATTTTTTTTTTTTTTTTTTAACTTTCTATCCGGTGTGTCTGGTAAAAACATCAAGTGACTGTGACAGAGTGCAGTCCACAATAGTAGATGACCATCAGCCTAGGGTCTGCTGCACTGACAACAATGTGTATATCAGTGTCGGCAAGAGATTATTAATGTGTTTGAAAAGGTTTCATTTACAGGGTAATGACATATGTCACAAAGATAGCTAAATCAGCGTCTATGTATGGATCAGCTCTGGATCTGTACATGTGAGCATCCATAATGGTCTATCATAAACATCAAAAAAACATTGATACATACAGGTGTTCCTAAACTCTCAGCAGGTAACTACCAAAAAATATCAAAACACAGCACACACTTTCACTTCAGTCAGTAACATTCTCATACTTTCATTTCAGTCAATAACACTGTCACAAAGGAAATAGTGAAATGACTATGAAATAATTCTTCCAAAACCATTATGAACAGCTGTTATAATGCAGATCTTACCTGTTTCTTGTAAAAATCAACTGGGGCCGCCGGAAACAGGAATCAAGGGGTGTCCGCTTGAAAGAATCTCGAACTATGCTCTCTGTCATCCCCAAACAAAATAAAAGTAGAATACAACACAACTGCTTCTGCAAATGCATACATGCATGCATGTGCGTGTGTGTGTGTGTGTGTGTGTGTGTGTGTGCGCGCGCGCGCGTACATGCGTACGTGCATATGTGCATGTTTGTGTGCATACATGCGTGCTTGCGTGCATGTGGGTGTGCATGTGTGTGTGTGTGTGTGTGTGTGTGTGTGTGTGTGTGCAGGCAGATGGAGAGGGGGGGAGTAGGTTGTTGAGTGGGGAGGGGATGTGAGCAATGATGAGAGTGTAAGTGTGTGTTTGTGAACTAATATGTATGTGCGTATCAACATGTGAGAATGTTTACATGGATATTTGTATTCATGAATCATAGTGTCTATTTGTACTTTTAAACATGATCACGTGTTATGAAGGGAAAAAAAAAACAACAACAAAAACATTAAAAAAAAAAAAAAAAATCTACCATCTTCAGGCAACACAACACTTACAAGGAAGCAAATGATGCTAGGACTGTATGGCATACATTCAAATGACACTATCATATCAACTGTAATGTATGTCAAATAGAGAGTACAACAAAACTAAATTACCATTTATGCATACCATGCCACACAAAATGCACACAAGAGACTAAATTTGCAAATCTTATCCATACCACATCCTACAAACGATGTGTACACATACACCCTGTGAAAGTAATTCAATAAAGCACATTTCTTCCCATATGTCAAAGCTCCTGTAATCTTCACATGGGGCTGAAGAAAGAGGCTTGGCTTCAGCATGAAGTTTTCTTCCAACCAAATCTTCAAATTGGGTAATGTATGGATCATGCGGAAAATGTGTCATCTCTTCCATGTGTTGGCTAGCTACCACAGCTTATTATGTTCGCTCTAAGTGGGCATCAAGCCCTTATTCCTATCTAACAACGACAGCGAAAACAAGCCCGCAACTCCTCAAAAAAAAAAAAAAAAAAAAAAAAAAAAAAAAAAAAAAAAAAAAAAAAAAAAAAAAAACAAGATTAAAACAAACCCTACCTCTCCACTCCAACCCCCAATATTCAAAAAACATTTTTTTAAATTCATTTTTTTCACCTACTTCAGGTTCTGAGAAATGATCATCATAAAAAGGTCAGGCAGGATGGCTGTTATAACCTGTTTACGCATGTGCACGCACCTACACATTCTAAACTCAGATCCCGCCATTCCCTACATCAAAATGAAAATTGCATGTCAGAAAGAGACACAACTCCAACTCTCACTAAAAGCTGAAACTGCAAACAGGATCTAGAAAATTGCATGTCAGAAGAGACACAACTCCAACACACTAAAAGCTGAAACTGCACCCAGGGTCAAGGTTTGTTAGCCACACAATTTTTTTTTCTTCCAGCATTTAGTCCTTTTTTAACCTAAAGTCCTGGACAGAAAGTCACTTCCTCATTCTGATTTTACACAATTCCGACTTTACAAATACTGAGACAGACAAACATACAAACAAACGGATGCAGGTAAAAACATAACCTGCTTGGCAGAGGTAACGACCAAACAAAAAAGGCAGACACACAAAAACAAGCCAATAGGACCACCCTACTGACCCAGCTCCCCCCAGGTGAAGGGGTTGAGGTTTCCTGTGGTGGTGTGATACACCATGAGCTCTCGGGGACGAGCCAGAGCTGTGTACCAGGCCACTGTGATCATCACATTGATGGGGATGTCCACCGGAACAATGTCTGCCAGGGCCGTGCACTCTCCCTTCATTGATCGCAAAATGCCTTTCCCAAGCTGTCCAGCAAAGACACACAGAAAACAGTGAATACAGAGGAAAAATTTTTCATGAATAAAGTGAAAAACTTTCAATCACTACCTCATTGAAACCTTATGATACAGTCTCAAAATCTTCCAGCTACCTGTTTATTTTCCGTATACCAAACTCACAAATCAATTTCTATGGTAAACAGGTAAACCAAGATTTAACTTCTGTATACCAAACTCACAAATCAATTTCTATGGTAATAGTAACCTAAGACACTGGGACCACTGCATTAAAAAAAAATGTCCAAAACAGCTCTACAGGTCCAAATTGCAATAAATATGGCTACAAATTTAGTAGTGGATGCAATTTGATGTAATTGGTTTGTTTAGGAATCGTCAATATTTATGACTAAGCACTGTGGTCACTCGCTTGAAACTTGAAAGATCTGAACATCAATCCAGGCACCAATTACCTGCTAGCTGACCACATGAAAGTCAAAACAAAGTCACCCACTTATATGTGTGTTGATTTTAAAATTCCTGTAAAATCTTCTTAATATCTGAGCTATCACTGTAGTTCAGCGGTGCCTTGGCTGCTATATCATCACAATCATGTCCAGTGGATTATCTTCCAGCACTCTCTTCAGGGTTCATACAGACTTTCAAGAAAAAAATTTAGGGCCTTTTAGGGCCTTTTTTAGGGCCTAAAATTTACAAAAATAGGGCCATCAGGGCACACGAAAATGCTGAAAAGTGCTCACCACTGCCTCCCACAGATGCCATTTTCTCCAATAAAGACCTCCATTCAGCAAGTACCTAATCACTTTCTGGTATGAATCTTGTCAATTCCATATCCGTATGAAAACAAAGAAATCTTTTACAATGGCTAGAGTAAACACAGTGTTCTTGCAGCACACACAAGGCGGAAGTCTTAGGAATACAAGTCACAAGATGATGAAAAAAAAGTAGGCCTATGCTTTCTTTCCACCTGACTAACAGCTGCCTTGTCCTTGATTGACTAGCACACACTGCTCTCTGGTTGAAAAGAGAGAACAGTCCAGTACTCAAGTCATCCTCCTATTTGTCCCCTTGGTAATACTTTTGATTTATTCCCAAGCTACCTTTCACAGTTGGGGCTGCTGTCCTCATTCCTTTGTCAATCGGTAAGCTTCTTCATTTCCATATATAGTGCAGTATGAAGGTGTTCACTGGATGGGAGTATTTTCAGTAACCGAGAAATGGTAATCATTTTAGATCAGTAGTACCATAGGATGATGACTACTGTTATATAAGTGGAAAAATGTAGTGGATGGTGCAAGTTGGGGGGATAAAGGAAAATATCAATGACCTGTGGGTGATGCTCATTGGCATGGGTGAGATCAATAGTACTGTAGGATCATGGTCATTGTGGTAAGTGGAATAAGGTGGCATTAGTGTAACATTGCAGGTTGAGAAAGAGGGTGGAGGGGGTAGGGGTAGATGACTGATGGGTGATGATCATGTATGATTTGAGTAAACAGTACTGTAGGATGATGATGATAATTGTTGTATAAGTGGGATAATGTTGTGGCATTGTGTGTAAAATGCTTGCGGGGGAATGGGGGAGGTGTTCAAAGATGGGGTGGATGATGATCATGATCAAGGTGTAGGTATGATCCACAGTGGTGTAGGATGATGGTCATTTTTGTAAAAGGAGTAGGATAGTGTATTGGCAAGTACGATAATGCCAGTGGGGGAATAAAGGAAATGATCAATGACTGATGGATGTTGATCACTGAGATGAGATCTACAGTACTACAGGGTGGTGACCATTGTCATAAGTGAAATACTGTGGTGGCATTGATGTATTAAATGGTGGTGGGGGTGGGGGAGAAAAAAAAAGGAATAAATTTGATGATTGATCATTGCCATAAGTGAAATAGCATGATAGCTTTGGCATGATATGCCAGTTGAGTAAAAAAAAAAAAAAAAAAAAACACACTGGGGGGGGGGGGGGGGGGGGGGGGGGGGGGGGGGGGCAATGATCAATGACTGATTGATGGTCATGGTTGTTACAGGCGAAATCATCACAGTCTCATGCACACACGTATGCATGATACATGCACGCACACACATGTACATACACCCACACACACACACATACATGCGTACACAGGCACATCCACACACACACATACATAAAAAAAAAAAAAAAAAAAAAAAAAAAAAAGGATTAGCATACACAGGACATCTTATGAGTGATGGTAATAATGATAGTGGTCATATATGGGAATCTGTGTTAAAAAAAAAAAAAAAACAAAAAAAACACACACACACACACCTGACAAACACATGCACATACATCTAAGCATACCTATATATGTATGTAGAGGGGAGAGGGGAGACACAAGCCCCTTAGAATACTTGTGCACAGAGGGGTGGGGGGTGGGGGAACATAATGTGGACAAAGGAAAGGAAGTGGGGGGGGGGGGGGGGGGGGGGGGGGGTGGACAAAAAAAAAGGGGGGGGGGGGCACTGCAAGTTAATGTGGTACGAGTGGGTGTGTGAATTTATGGAATACATATAGTGGGTTGCAGCTGAGGTGATGGACTAGTGTAATCATGTAGTTGTGTTAAGATGCTGGTGATTAAAATATGGGGGTTAAGGGAAAGGACAGGGGTGTCAGAGGGGCAGTAGGGCCAAACGAAGTTGCAGTATAAGCACTAGCACTAGAACTCGTTGAAGGACCAGCAACAAAGTGCTTTTTTGAACAAAAACTTGTTGATGTACTAGTACTACTTCAAGCTTGCCCACTGTCACGATCTTTAAAAAAAAAAATTATTTATGGACACTGCCGCTGTAGCACTCGCCTTCTCCAAGTCTGAATGTTTCTTCCCTTTTTGGCGAGTTTGAAGGCCTTTTTCCCTTCTTACAAAAACTACAATAGAACCGATATTTGTCTAAGTTATCTTGGCGAAGCCAGAGTTTATATTCAGAATTATCAAGCCACAGATCTTGGAATAAGCACTTCCGCATGTTTCTGAGTGAAACTGACGAAATCTTATAAAGAAACTCTCAATGAAATGTCAAATTTCGTTGAAAAACGATCTGTGGCCTTGCTTCGTTCAACACATGGGAAAATCCAAGATGGCGGACAGCACATATACTTTGTCGTGGAGTTACTTTCCCTTGAACGACTTTACACCATGATCGATCAGTACTGATTCGGCATTTACCTATTATGAAAATCGGTTTTTTTTTTTTTTTTTCTGATCATTCTTCTTTGATTTGTTGTTGTTGTTGTTGTTTCCCCATTTTTTTTTTTGGAATTTTTATTTAGGCTGTTCTGGTTTTAGGGCCTTTTAGGGCCTCCAGCCTCTTCATTTTGATTTTTAAGGCCTTTTAGGGGCCCCTATTTTTTGCCTAAAAAAGTTAGGGCCTTTTAGGGCCTTTTAGGGCCCTGTGCGAACCCTGTCTCTTGCACTGTTTTCATGAGCTGAAAAAAAAAATGTTCTGGCTCATCAGGAAGCGAACTGCAAATAGCGCCTGCAGAGGCTGATGCAGTTGGTTCAAAATGCTGCATCTAATATTGAGCCCTTCCCAGCTCAACCTGTATGAAAACAAAACCTAGAAGCCCTCGACACATGGATCAGTTGTTAAAGAAATAAAAGTCTTATTTTGAAGGTTTTACTGTACTGACAAGAAAGACAAAGCGTTTTTGGGAAAAAAATCTTTAATCTTCTTCTTTGGGAAGTTCCAATATATTACACTAAGATCAAAAGAGCAAGACACTCAAAAGTTAGTTATTCAACACAAACTATAGTACAGTCTTGTCTGCTTATCACAAACTGTTAGGACTAGTTAATGTTTTATACTAAACTTTGCTCATTTTCAAGCACTACAAATATACAATTCATAGCAACACATGTGACAACGTGATATAGCAGCACGGCTGCATGTTTCATCAAAATGAGAAAAACTCTGTAAAACTATGCTTTCCAGTTCCACTCTGGATAGAACAGGGCAGAAGGAAACCACCCTGAAACATCTGATGCACCAAACTGCTCAGTTTAATTCCCTCAGGAGTCAAACAACGTGCAGGCGAAACAAAAATGTCATCACACACTGCAAGACGCAAAACAAATATCAGCCAAGCTCCAGAAGGCTACATGATACCCCAGTAGAAAAAGTTTGAAAACTGACTTCCAGTCAGAAGGTGTTTAGGGACCCCCCCAAATAATGTGCGCTCAGTTCATCAGAAGTTGTGAATGGCTTAATCTCAAGGGGCTGAAAATTGTCATGGTCTTTCAAACCAAATGTACAGGGCTACCGCACACTTACAGTCATGGAAATCAGGAAATGTTCAAGACCTTAAGGACTTCACAATAATTCATTTAGGACCACTTGCGATTCCTCAAGAACAAATGCAAGACCATGAATATGCTCATAATTATCTACATTTTACAACAGCGCATGTGCAATTTTTGTTTTCACTTTCAAATGAAATTTATGTTTTACTGTTTTTTCAAGCATCGTTACATATGCAGAATTATCTGAGACTGATCTTTTCAAAGGAAAGTAATGTGATAAGCCCCCACTTCTTAAAAGTACATGTAATGTGTAATGGCCAGTTTTCAAGAAATTCCCCCTACATAAACCACTTAGATTAATACCTTCCTCATGCATTTTTCTTAATTGTCCTCCCTTGAAAGTAACATTACTATTAAACATGCATTTTTTTCTCAATTATCATCTCCTGTTAACAAAATTACGATAAAACAAACTTTAAAGACTCACAGCAATGAATAATCCACTGGGACCATTGTAGTTGTCAATCCAACCCTGAAAAAGAAACGACAACAAAATCAAGGTGAACTATAGATTAATCAAGGGCAACTAGACAACGCGTTCATTGCCGTTCAATCAGAAGCAACATGCACAGAGTATAAGAAGTTACTTTCAGTTCAATCAGAGGCTACAGACATAGCGCAAAGACATTCAGTACAGTTCAGTCAGAGACAACTCATGCAACATGAGATGCTCACTGCAACAGTCACAGACAACATACACCGTACAAAACTTTCACTGAGGTACAATTAGAAGCACACACACACAGCATAAGACTGCCACAGCGGTTCAATCAGGGCAACAGATAACCAAATATTTCACTGTAGGTCAGGCACACACAAAACACACTCACCGCAGTTGGGCCACAAGAAACTAAAGCACAGACTCACAGCGAAAGGTTTCTTTCCAGGTGCCCCCCACGATGGAGGGTCTGACCACAGCCATGGGCAGGTCAGCCCCCTCCGTGAGAAGGACCCACTCAGCCAGCTGCTTGGTGTAGGTGTAGGTGTTGGGCTTGTCCTTCAGCAGCTTCTTGGTGAACAGCTCCACCATTTCGTCATCCATCCATCTGAAAGGAAATCCAGGGGCTCATTTCACCAAGACTTCATCTGAACTAGTCTTTCGGAACTTAAGGACAAACACTTGGACAAAAGGTAAAGGGGAATCACCTCCTGTGTAAAGTCATCATCTACAGAATCAAGAAAAGGTACAGAAGCTGATTAAAAGTGTGGAAAAAAGGCTCTTTATGTGCCTTTTACTGTTCCACTTTCCAAGTACTCTCAGTGCTACTTCTCTGATTTTGAAATTCAAATACAAAACCATCCTAAGAATGCCAAACACTAATTTTCAGTTCTCTGTTAGAACTGGAACTGTCAACCATCTTAAACCATGAATCTCTTATTGACACCGCCCTAACCCTACCCACCACTCATACCCTCACCATCTGTGCAGTTCATGAATATCACTGAAGCATTTGCACAACCACAAGACATTTCAACGAAAACTTTTGGGGGGGTTGGGTGTCATCACCACTCAGAGGAACCCTAACCTTTCATCATGATCGACAAAGTACACACTCACTCGAGCACATCGATGATTTTCTGTGGTTCAACAGCTGGCTTGTACACTGTTTCCTTGATATGGGAATGATCGCAGTTGGCATAGGCTGTGGACACATGGACAAAAGCCTGTCCAAAAAAAAAAAAATAAAGTTAAAAAATATGCCACTGCATGTACATATTCAAGCAAACCACACAAACAGTGATTGTATGCTGATAAAATATTAAAGACCTTGGATCCGTTTAGTCCTTTAACCACAACAATTGCATCTGTCAAGCATATAAAAACTGAAACCAGAAGTTCACAAGAATCTCTGTTTATGACCCCTCTGCACAACCATTCCTTCATCGGAGCCAACAAAAATTCTGTGATGAATCAGATTTCTCACATTATACTATTTTCCATCTTTGGAAACAACTCATCTCTTTTCTCACTAGTGACAGGCCTACCCATGATGTGCAACATTGTTTTTTTTCTTTTCCTGTTAAACTCTTGTAAAAAAAAACAAGTCAGGCCAGTCTCGTAACAGCAGCTCAGTCCATTCTCTCAATTTTTCTTTTTCCTTTCTTTTATTTTTTTCTTTTTCCTTTCTTTTTTTTTTTTCTTTTCCTGCCTCAACATCCACTCATGTGGTATTGCACCCATGCTGCTTATTCCCGGCTCCCCATCCACAGCTACAGCCTGGTTTGTCCCACCACAGCGGCACAAACAATCCACAGGGAGCAGCCAATGTCAAGTCATCATGACTACAGAGGTAATCCACCAGCGAAGACACTGCACTGCTGCTGAGTCAATTTGGTAGCACTCGGCTGTGCCTGTTTTGATGCAACATATGCAGGACATCACCTACTAAGCCCCCTACTGATGAAAATAACTGCTTAGTCGCGCGGAGCCAGCATGGGGTGAGCTCTCCCTCAGAGAGGACACCACTACGTCCATCCAGTGACAGTCCCCATGAATTCCAATACCAGTGACCCTGACAGAACCTAACAGGGACATAAGCATAGAAAGGAAATCTTCTGCGTGTTAAGACAAGCCATTTGAGGACAGTGACGTTAACTGAAGTGGGCACCATTACGGACAGATTTTGGATGTACCGGCAACAGTGTAACTGTCCACAGTGGTCATTCATAAGCAGTAAAACACAGACAAATTCACAGTGATCTACGTTCACTACAACATTTTCTTATAGTGAATTGAAGGTCCTGATGAAGCGACCCACCAGAGAAGATACTGGTTCATTTCAGTGTTGTTCAGCTGGCCCTGTTTAGATCCAACATACGCAGAGCACCACCTAATTTCTCCCTACTTACAACATTTCTTTCAGCAGTACCATCTGCTGAGTTGCCGTGACTGTGTGAAGTGAGGGTTCCTCTCGGAAGTCACCAACACACAAATTAATGACAATTTTTTTGGAACAAACATAAAGCACAGGTTGAAAAATAAAAAAAAAATAAAACATATCAAATCCAAAACACAGACGAACTGACAACTCACTTGAAGGTGTTTGAATCTGCGACACAGACGGATCATCTTCTGCACTGCAACTATATTCATCTGCACAGCCCACTCTGTGGAAATACGTTTTTAAATATCATCATATAAATATAATGCATTTACACAAAGATCCACAAAAGAAAGTAACATGAGCAACACATGTTTTCCCGGACTACCCTATGAAAAGAGAGACAGCACAAAATACCGAAGAGTACACACCACCTTTTTCAGTTTCTTACTACACAGATTCAGCAATGGTTTATTTAGATACAGAGTTAAGCTAAAGCTGACGAACGACTGGTTTTCAACAAGATCTCTCAGTCAATTTCAAGACATTCCTGTTCATAATCCCCCCAATGACTCATTATAGACTGTAGGCATAGACTGAGAACGAGCCGTCAGAGATTTCAGTTTCATTTTCCCTGTCTCCATTGACAACATTTCATGTTTCACATTTTCTGTAAAATGTCCATAGTTTTTCTTTCTTTCATTCCCCTTCAAATTCAAATTCTTTCCAGCCACCTAGCTGGCCCAGTGGACAAAGCAACATTATGCTGACCAGCAAGTCGTGGGTCCAATTGTCACTATACACTGCCAAGTCAATCGAGATTTTCTCTTTGATTCAACTTACAGAAGAGAATTTAAATCTAGGTCCCAAGTATTAATGCATGCATTTAACGTTTTCAAAGTCCACATGTATGCCTTAAATCTCATTCTGTCCTTCTAGAAGAGAATACAGTCAGAAGCTGGTGGGATAAGTGACCTATAAGTCTCATCCTATCCTCCTACAAGAGTATACGTTCATAAGCTGTTGGGATATATACACAAAAAGAACAAAAAAGATATATGTATAACTGAGTCATGCCTAGACATCATCTTTGCAGATGAATTTTGGCTACCTTACTGGTGACTATGGGATTAAAGCTGTCGCATGCACAAAAATCTCATCAATGGCAAACCTCAGAGTGCTAACTGAGGACTGAAGATGAAAAAGAGAGTTCTTTGTTAGCTGATGGAAAAGGAACCCCTTCTGCTTTTGTGCATCACACCCACAGAGACAGATTCACACACAGTTTACACATAAAGACGGACAACTTAAAATTCTGTAAGTAATGGAACATGGAAATACGAGGAAACAAAAATGACAAACTTTTTCATGAGGAGACCCATTAACATGCCCTCACTGTTCAAATGAGCATGCATGCTTGCGCGTGTGCGCTCGCGCACATATACACACGCATGCGTACACTCACACAAAATATACACATAACGACAGAGATCTTAAGACAAATTATACAGAGGTGCAAGGGGACATAAGCAACAAACCTTTTAACATGGATTATCATACTTTTAAACTACTGCACACAAGCACTGGCAAACACACACACAGAGGACTACAGTCATAAGACCACACGTTAATGCATCTCAGCAGAGGAGAAATTATCACCCAGGCGGACAGACAGGAAAGAAACAGCTACAAATAAAGGGCAGAACATGTTTTTCAGATGTTTACTGATCACATATCATGCCTTTTATGCTGGCATCTTCTGCCAGCCTTATCCCTCCCTTCCCTGCATTTCTGTCGGTTTCTTGAAATCAGTACGGCAATCTGCGTGTACATGGGGGAAAGGTGGTAGGTGCAGCAATGGAATGGCTGGACTGAGGTCTGTGTGAAGTTGTGAAAGTACCCACGCAGCAGCACAAATTATCCCTATAACATGCCTATCATATAACCCTAAACTTGCTCTAAATCATCGACCTATCGATTTCTTTCTTCTTCTTTTTGTTGTTCAACAACAGAAATGTAATTCCATTTCATTCTGCTCCTTTGTGCCTAAGCCTGGTTCCTTTAATTCCTGCTCCGTCATCAACAGTGATTGTCATCCACCTAATCAATGCCCATTAAAAGACTTGATCAAATGGAACCATGCCATCATCACTTCAACTCCAGGTATCAACAACCACTCTAACTTGCATTTAAAATCATGCGCATGGTTGCTCTTTACAGGGCTGGTGTTATCAAGCATGGTGGAGGGGTGATATCTACTGTCAGTGTCGGAGGCAGTCTACCCCACAAGTCACTGACCCACAACCATTCAGGCAAACACTATCTGCTCACGCTGAAGACAGCTGCTGGTCGTCACAAACCTTGACTTACTGCGTCCTATCTGACGGTGAAGGTCTCTGTGCTTCAGGTCACAGTGTGCTCCACAACCTTGGTAAGTTGCTATGTTGCTGAGGCAGTGCTTTCAGCGCTTCTTCTTGCACATCCTTGAACATGGTTAGCAAGTCCAATGTCAGTTTTAACCGCAGATTTTCCTCAGTAGTCTCTGTCATCTTTGACAATGACAGCACACTGATTGGGTACACACTAAGCCACAGATTTTATGTATTTCGCCTTGGCTTAAGGCTGAGTCATACCAACTGACATTGGCTAGAGCACAAAGGCTACATCAGAATGTTATTATGCTCTGCATAGTTATGCAGGGATTGTCTTTCAGTCATGACAAGCTCCGAGCAAAACACCATCAGTCTCCAAAATCCTCAAAGTCAGAGTATGGCTGCCCACATGGCAGGGTAATCAAAAACGGTCATACATTTAATGTTCTCATCCCTAGCTGATGCATTTGTACCGTAGTGTTCAAGTACTTCTGCTGTTCAGATGATCCCAGGAGTCTTTTAGCCAGGGTATGGCAACAACAACAAATATGTATTTCAAAAGGATGAAATGGTGGAAACCCCACACTCACACTCAAGAGATCTGATTTTCAGTGTGAATTGTTTTTAACTTCAGAGCTATTAGAATACGGCATAACAGACTGACTGATACCAGGTGACTACTCAGTTGTACTGATCTTAGGT
This sequence comes from Conus betulinus, assembly GCA_016801955.1. NCBI lineage: Eukaryota > Metazoa > Mollusca > Gastropoda > Neogastropoda > Conidae > Conus > Conus betulinus. The sequence goes on from JADBJO010001022.1 coordinate 294,558, forward strand.
TGTGCTGACACACACCCTTAGTGTTAGTTTACAGCTCGCCTACCCACTATGCCTCATTAACCATGATGCTTCATTAAGAATCGAGCACAGCTAATCTAGCTCTCTTCCATAAAAAGTACAACTGTGTTATGAAATCAAAATGATCAATGAGACTGGCTGGGTATTGCTTATTACTTTTAGGTTAATAAATTCATTTGGAAAAAAAAAATCAATTTAGTAATTTGGTTGTTTCGATTGATCAAAATTGGATTCCTTCATAAATTAGGTTTTGTATATGAACTGATTTAGCCATACGCAGTGACAATCTGAGTTTATGGAAACGATTTCAATAAAATCTGGTACGTTTTGATGAGCAAGGCACTGGTGACAAAAAAAAGCCCATACTTATCCTGCAATGTGCAGAGACATGCACACACACACACACACACACACACACACACACACACCACACACTGACAAATATTTATGTATAAAAATTCCAACTAGTAACCTTGATCAGTCACCTGTCACTTTGGAAACACTCGCAATACAAAGCAGGCAATTTATTTTTTGCAAGTGATATAAAGTAGGTAGTGCCCAGCCCACTCACTGACTAGAATGAAAATACAAACAAGTGTTGCATATGAATCACAGAAAAAACAATAACATTTAATTAAGATTAAAAAAAAAAAGAAAAGAAAAACGGGCTATCTTTCATTTCATGGCTTAATGCCCTGGGGGGTCCTACCGATACTGGGTCAATCCTTAGAGACATAAAAAGACAAAGAAACAAACAAAAACAGAAGAAGTTCTCCAAGTCCTGTCATGGAAAAAACATTACAGTTTACACACACACACACACACACACACACACACACACACACACATACACACACACGCACCATAGATCTTATCAACAACATATACAACTTTTTATAACACAGCAGCTTAACTCTTGACATACTTAAAGCTGATAAACCAGATCATTCTGTGTGCATCAGGCTGTTTTCGTAATCTTTTTGTACACAGTTTCCCACTATCTGATATCTTGTCACCAGATTACATGGACATAGCTAGCATGTATAGGGTAAAAATTTTTAGGCAATAACTTTCCAGGACATAGATAAATAAAACAGGCCACAAAGACAGAAAACAGCTCATATCAGTGAAGAAAAATGAAATGGCAGCCACAGAAAGAAAATGAAAATGGGAAATTTCTAGCACAAAATATCCAGGTGGTTTTGAGGCAGTTTATCTTTCCATGAGGTCAGGATATACATAAATGTTTGTTTCGTGAACTCACTGTGTCCCTAAAAGGGCAGAATTCAGACTTAATGTTACCAAGCATTTTACTATCAAACTCAAACATACGTCAAAAGTGGAAATTTATTTCCTACAGGTAAGGAACAACAAAATCACACTTCAGGTTCCTTAAGGTGTATAAGCACTGAACAACTAATTCTGTAGTGATAATTACATGTGATACATTCCAACAGAGAAATATGTGCACGCGAGAACAGGGCTCAAAGCTTATTTTTTTCTTTTGGGGGCTGAATGGTATCTTGCAAAGTATTTTCTGGCACTGAATGCCAAAGCTGAGTGCCATTTTAAGATCAACAAATAAACTCACTCAAAGGAATCTCATACCCGATGTCATAAACAAAACAACAACAACAACAAATTCTAGAAATGTTAAACAGAAACTGTTCAGAAATGAAATCTTTAAAACATATAAGAAATATAAACAAGTAAAATGTACAGTTTTAATAACACTTATCAATTTTGTTTTCATCGTGAAGAAAGGACTCTAAGATTACCATTATAATTACGATAAATAGCGAAGACAACTTGACACTTCTCTCTTAGCAATGGAAAAGAAAGCCGCCTATGAAGTATTTCACTCACCTCTCACCTGCCACCAGTTCCCTGCCTGCTGTTTGTGTCAGGTCAGCAAAGAAAGACGCACAAGGGGGAGGAGAGGTGAAAGCAAATGACACAGCCACGACTGTTTTTGTTTCAAAAGGAAAACTGGCCAGCTTTGTAGCTTAAAAGCTGAGTGTCACTCTGTGGAGGTATTGTGCACCAGAAGTGGTTTTTTGACAGCACCTGGCACCAGACACCTGCAGAATTTGCGCCAAGCAATACAGCATTTGCTCATTAACTCTGTGTACAATGTCCATTGCTAGCTGGGATTGTACACACAGTAATCAACGGCCCTGGGGTTGGAAAGGGAAAGCACTGCTAATGTTTGCTGCACTTTAGCTTGGAACTTTTCAGTGAGGCAAAATCAGGAGTGCTACTGGAATGGGAGTTCCTGGTATGGTCATGCCTTTCTCCTAAAGCTGAACAGTAGTCCGCATACACAACTCCATGAAGTATGTAGCACGTTCTGTTGAAAGGAAAATGATACTATTCACACAGAACACTACCTTCACATTAGACCACATGGATCACAAACTAGCCAGTAAATGTTTTCCTTTCCTTTCCTGCCCCCCCCCCCCCCCCCCCCCCCCCCCCCCCAATTTTTCTTCTTCTTTATTTGAACATCAGGACAATGCCAAAGAAAATTAACAACTTCATTACTGAAGCTAGAAATCTGTAAATCAAAAATACAAACAAACAAAATAAAACAAGCACACACACACAAACTCTGAGATGGCTAGCAGCAAAGACGATCACATTTTTGCACCAATCTTTTTTTCCCCCCAACCCTTTTCTTTTCTAATCTGCCGATCACTGAACACCAAAACACCGTCTGGTCTGTTGCAGTCTGATAATGTTGCTCAATAGCAGTTCAACAGGATGTTAGGTAGGCAGCCTCCTGCTTATATAGACACTCTTGGTTCATGTCATGCACTGTCCAGGACTTTTCCAGTTCTGCATCCCATCACAAAAAGAGAAATGCACAATGAGGGCCCATTTACAAAATCTGCTTGGCAGATAAAGAGAAATCAAGGCTACTTAAAATGCACTCTTTCCTTCTCCTTCTCAAAGCAAGGGCAGAATCTAACCATCAACCAAGGTACTCTCCCAATAAGCGTGTATGGAAACATACTGCACAAAATGAAGTGCTGATTTTTTTTTTTTTTTTTTAATGAAAACACATATCGGGCTTCCACTTAAAGAAACCAACCTGAGTGTTTCATCAAACTTGACAGTAGCTGCGCTGTGAAACACAAGGTGTACACTTTCTTCCAGGGTCCGTTGGTCCTCTTCTGATATGCCCAGATCTGGCAGCATCATGTCTCCAATGACTGGGACTATTTTCTGCTCAAAGTCTGGCTGCTCTGTCCGCAGTCGGTCAAACAACTGTAGTACAGACAGACAAAGGAAGGGTCAATAATCATGAAAGAAATCATCCACACAATGATACAGTAACCTATACAACGAGGAAGCTGCTGCAGAAATCTAAAAGCACACATTCTGATCACCTTGCTTTCTTGTTTGCAGACGTTTAAAACACAACATCATAGTCAATAAACCAAACCTGTATGCATGCACCCATGCATGTGCACACTAGGCACACCTATTTTGTCTAGCTGTCTGCAACAAACAATGAATGAAGGTGAATGGGAAATGTACTGTCTTAAAATTACGGTGGAAAACCATAGGTTTTCATGTCCACAGGAGGCTGAAAGTTGGTGTATTTTGTCAGATGATCTCTGTAACACTGAGGTCACACTGGAAACCTCAAGCACAATCACTGAGAAAAGTACTATCAATATGACTTAACCTGATAGACATACAAACATTTAGGAGTGTTTTTATACTGACAGCATGATAATATTACTAAAAGCTCTAGTATGACAAATCGTGACGTACAGTAAGAAGCACTGACTGCATATCCTCAGGATGAAGGCACGATTAAAAAAAATCAAACAAATCCAGATTGGTCACCAAACACAGTAGGTATCTTCAGTTCCCATGCATATTTCCAAAATCAAATGCCATTTACTCCTATGATGGTGATAAAATTACATGCAAATTATCCCCAATCAAATATTGCTCATGTACCCATTCACTTCATATGTATGCTAACAAGAACACACAGAAGAAACAAGGGAACTCCCCTTAAATAGGCAGTTCCAAGCTCGGTAATAAACCAACCACTGACTGACAATCCCCCCCCCCCCCCCCCCCCCCCCCCCCCTCAGCTATTCCTGTCCCTTCTTTTCACACACACACCACTCTTCTCTCTCTCTCTCTCTCTTCTTTTTTTTCTCTCTCTCTCTCTCTCTCTCTCTCTCTCTCTCTCTCTCTCTCTCTCACATACACACACACACACACACACATTCACAACTCCCAAACTGGGTTATTAAAGTTTTAAATGTACTTTTAATAATGTTGTAATTTACAGAAAGCATGCAGAGTTCATATTAAATCATTTTGACAATAAATCCCTTCATTTCAACAAAACTAGGAAGAATGTCTACCACACCCACCCGCTCATCCTTCAAAAACAACAATAAAAATATGTTGGGTTCTATGCAAAGCAAACAGGAATTACATCATACACAAAAAAGAAAGGAAAAAAAAAAATAAATATCATATCAAACACAAAAAGAAAGTAAAAGGAGAAAAAGTGTGTTTAAAAACGAAAAAAAAAAAGGAAGCAAAGTATCCATTTTCCAGGTTTTAGACCAGTTAGTAAGCCACAAACATAAATTAACATTTATTCAAGACAGACATAGCCTGACCCTGGACAATGTCAAACAAAACACACAGATATTTATACATTAGGTAACCTAGTTAAGGCTGAATACACAAAAACAAGTAAGATAACAATGAATATAAAAATAAATCTTCAGTGTGGGAGGAAGACTTAGACCTAGATAAGTGCCAATATCTTAATCTGTTGTTTACCCTGATCAATAATATGATCACCTATCTGAAATATTTCAAACAGTCAACCGCAAAATTAAGCATATGGATTGTGTCTCACACACACACACACACACACACACACACACACACACACACACACACTGACTGACTGACTGAAAACCATTTACTGTCAGATTAACATAGTGTTGTACTGACAACACACACACACACACACACACACACACACACACACACACACACACACACACACACACACACATTTATACATAACATACACACACTCGAATCTTATGTTTACCATGAGTACAGGGAAAAAAGACATCCTAAACACACACACACACACACACACACACACACACACACACACACACACACACTGGCATGCCCGGTCGCGTACACATGATTTACACACATTCATTTCAAAACATGTCAAAGTGATATAGTGGACCACAAACTCTCTCTCTCTCTCTCTCTCTCTCTCTCTCTCTCTCTCTCTCTCTCTCTCTCAACATCATACATGATACATGTATACATTACATACCCAGCACTACCACCCCATCCCTGTTAGGATGGTGTTACCCATTACAATCATCCACCAAGCATTAGCTTTATGGAATGTATGTGTGCACAGCAACAAACTTTACAACTATTTCTTTTTCTTTTTTCTTAATTTTTCATCAAAATACAAATTCAAAACATATGCAGACACAGTGTAAAGAGTACTGTAGTTAACGCCAATCCATTCTCCTAGTCCTGACGAAGTCTGCCTACGCACACCTGCATGGGCATCCACAAATCGACACACACATGAACATACGCACAGAAGTCAATAACATCCCATATGTACCGAAACAAAATCCACTAAACCAAGCTGAAGTGAACGAAAATTGCAAGTATGCTTAGATTACGGTGTGAAATGAAATCAACCTACCCCCCTCCCCCCCCCCCAACCCTGCAAGTGCAATCATCCATCGCTACAAATGCATGTCTAAAGCCATACAATAATTATTACAAATGTCAGCACATGCAGCCAAAAGTATGCATACATACATGTGCAACTAGGCACACACACACACACACACACACACACACACACACACACACATACACACACATTCTCTCTCTCTCTCTCTCTCTCTCTCTCTCTCTCTCTCTCATCCTCGCAAGGACCAACAATTACTGCATCAGCCACCACCACCATCATTATCACCCAAACACACATAACACACACACACACACACACACACACACTGAGTAGCTAAACACTACAACAGGGAAAGGAACGAAGAAGGAAGTGGAAAACAAATTGTCACATCAACTACTCCATGGATGTGTGTGTACATGCAGTTACATACACTTACAAACTCTCTCTCTCTTCTCTCTCTCTCTCTCTCGTAATGAAATGGTAAAATAAATTACAGATCAGAACATAACATCACAGTTATAAATTTTACCAATCGCGTGAGTACAGTACTTCCCTATTCCAAAAGTCAAAGTTCTACAGACACTCCAAAATGTGATACAAGGTACAAGCACTTACAGTGTAGGCAACAAGAACAGGGCATCTATGACCTAATCAAGTGGTTAACTCCCAACAAACCCAAGTCACACACTACATTCAAGCTTAGCACAAGGTGGCACTGTAAACCGTTTAATCAATATGCACATTGCATTCCAATGGTATTTTTCACTTTACTGTCTTTTGTTTCATTATTTACCGAGTGCTTTTCACTGAATCTGTCTGTAAACAGCACATTACATAATCATCATGTCAGTGACACATTCACGCATACAGAGCATGGTTCTGCTTCCACCTTGGTTTCCTTGTCAGCAGAATTCCATGGTTTGTAATTTTTTTATTTAGATTTTCTGCACTGTGAACACATACAGTGACAAACAACATGGTCACCACAATGCTACAACAATGATAGTACAATATTACAATAAATGTTAAAGTAAGCAAACTTTCTCTTGTGTTTCTGTAATGAATTACAGTGACAACTTAGACATGTCATTGAATCCTGGTACTTTTTTTTTTTTTCTCCTCTTAACTTCGTGTCATAAAAATACACCCTTTCCATGTGAAATGTTTCAATCGATCCTGAGCAGAGGCAGAAAAGATCTGAGCTTAAAGAGATCCGATATCACTGACTTGTCATATCACTGATACCAGCTTCAAGACCCTGAGTGTATGATACACTATGCTATACAGAGAATCAAGGTCAGCATTATCCACTGGAAAATTACAACATTGCAAGAATGAATGAAGAATACACAAATACTAAAGTATATACACAAATGACGTGCAATCACATACACAGAGTGAAGTGCACAGTTACAAACACACATACACTGTATCCACACAAAGACTGAGGGGACAGATAGATTGAGAGAGATAAACATGGACTGATGGAGAGTGGAAAAAAGTGAGTGAAGAGAGGGAGCGGAAAGGAAATTGGATGGGGATTCCCGACAACAATGAACAATGGCAATTTGACTTTATTTTACAAAGTTGAAAACAAATGCTGGTTTATAGTTTAAAGACGCGATTTTTCAGTTTCCTTTTACTCTGCCACGCCACATCATCACTTGCCACAAGTTCAAACACATTTTACACATTATGGTGCATCATGAGGAGTCCCTTCTCTAAAGATGCATGGTGCATGTGAGTGAATATGAGTGAGTGAGTGAGTGAGTGAGTGAGTGTGTGTGTGTGTGTGTGTGTGTGTGTGTGTGTGTGTGTGTGTGTGTGTGTGTGTGTGTGTGTGTGTGTGTGTGTGCACGTGCATGCATACTTGCATGCATATGTGCGTGCGTGTGTGTGACAGAGAGAGAGAGAGAGAGAGAGAGAGAGAGAGAGAGTGTGTGTGTGTGTGTGTGTCTGTGAGTGGAAGAGAGAGTGAGACAGTGAGTAAAGAGAGAGAGAAGAGAGAGAGAGAGACAGAGAGAGAGAGACAGAGAGAAAGAGAGAGAGAAGAGAGAGAGAGAGAGAGAGAGAGAAGACAGAGACAATCAGATAGCTAAAAATATCAAGAAAAACCAATGGAACAAGAGACAATGAACTTGCAAAATAACAAACTCTTAATCTAACACAGAATTACGTAATTGTGTGTCAGACTTAAGAGTGTATGAACTTGCAAATAGCGATCTCTGAATATGACACTGAATTATTAAATTGTGTGTCAGACTTTAAGAGTTTTGATAACAGATGAAATTCCATAAAGTTTTTTGAAGAGTTTCCTTCATCTGTGAAGATATGATGTTTTGTAACAACAATCATTATAATAATATCCACTAATAGCATTGCGTCAATATCATCAAAAGAAAGCAGTTTGTCGCTACCAAGGTGAAAAAAAAAGAGATATCAATACAAAAAAATTAGAAAACATGTCCAAAATGTTTAAGTGTTGTTTTTCAATGGGTTTTGACATTCTTTTCCTATGGTCATGTTGAACGTTCCATTGCTTCTTCTCCCCCTCGTTCTTCCTCCCCTTGACATAAAAAATATATATCCATATAAACCCTTCCCTCTCCCTCCCCCTCACCTACATACAAAATACCACAACCTCCACATAAATTACAGTATTCTGTCTCTCCTCTCTCTATCTCTCTCTCTCTGAGTCTCTCTCTCACACGCACACACACACACACACACACACACACACACACACACTCTTCCCAAATTAAATAGCGCTTTCCCATCTGAGAGAACTTCAGCCTTGGGGAGAGGAGATGCAATATACAACTTAAACAGGCCAACAACTGCTTATGACTTCCATTTTTGTGTAAGTCAATAAACATAATACTTTTATATAATGTATCTTATTTTCATACTAGTATAAGTCAATATATACAAAAAGTTTATAACATAATAAGTTTCTTTTTGTGCTGATACCTTGATACAACAGCAAAAAGAAACAGACAAAGAACCCGTTCATAGTAACAAGAATTAATCACTTAAAAAAAAAAAATAAATGAACCAAAAAAATACACTTGAAAAAATTTTTTTGGGAAAAATGTTATCCCACGTAACGTTTGTAGAAATCTATTATAAATGAATATAAAGATATATCAACAAGCAGGAAAAACACACAACACCACACACACACACACACACACACACACACACACACACACACACACACACTCTTACTAAAACAGTACTTGATAATGTTAACAGACGGAAGTCGGGATAGCACACATTGGGAAAAAAATGGGGGGGGGGGAGGGGTGGGGGTGGGGGTGGGTGGGGGGGGGGAGTAATGTAACCTCTATTTCAAGGCAAAGTTGAATGTGAAAAAGAATAGCAGTATAGGGTAAACAAGGGGAGAGGTTAGTTTTTAGCTGTAAAAACAATAACCTAAACCAGTCTGCAAAATGAAAAGTGCAACAATTCTGAAAGAAGCCCTGGCTGCCAGTGCTGATCACAAGCTAGATTTTAACAAGTCCAGTTGGTGCAGGTTTTTGTTGCTGTAATTTATTATCTGTTTCTTTCTTTTCTGGGTGAGATAGTGTTGCGTCAATACAACTAGCGAACTAACATCAACACTATCGCCAATGCCTCCATGAGCTCTTTTCTCTCTCTCTCTTTTTTTTTTGTCTTACCCGAGGGCAAGAAAAAAGCATACACCATGCTCATTCTTTTCCCTTGTTAATGAAGATTCATTCTCTCTCTATCTGTGTGTGTGATGTGTGCATGTGTGTGAGTGTGTGTATGTGTGTGTGTGTGTGTGAGTGTGAGTGTGTGTGTGTGTGTGTGTGTGTGTGTGCGTGTGCGTGTGTGTGTATGTGTGTGTGTGTGTGTGTGTCTCTCCCCCTCATGTGAGTGTTTTGTGTGTGTGCGCGTGCGTGCGCATGCCTCTCCCCTCCAGCTCCTCCTCCTCTTTCTTTCATTCTCTCTCTCTGTCATTCTCTGTCTGTCTGTCTCTCTCTCTCTTGCTCATTCTCATGTGTGTGTGAGTGGCAGTGTCATCCAAGTTCTCTGTTCATCAATACAAAAAAGCATCTAGCACATTTTTCTGTTATTGCATGATTGTCCTGAATTCTTTTTGTTTGTTCTGCTTGTTTAGTCTTCTGACTTCCACTTATTGGCAGCACTGACACATCAAATCCGTAGAGCAATCACTGTTTATCAGTGACTGATGCCATCATGACAAATGAACTGACATGAAGTTGAGTCAGCTGAAACGTGACCTTCACCTAAATTCTCTCTCCAGGTTATGCTTATTCAATCAGACAGGGTCATAGGGCAATGCATTATCCTTCGATTATTTCAATCATGACAGTTCCTCTCTTACTATTTTTCTAAATGCTCTGTCAAATCATTATTCAGTTTAAAACGGAATTGTGGATGAAGAGAAATCTAATTAAAAGCGAAAAAAAGTTATTTGAGCAGATTACATAAAGTGAATAATGAGGCAAGATTTGTTGTTGTAAATCTGTAAGTTTAAAGGAACAATAACTTCATCACCCCCCCTTCACCACTGCCTGATAAAAAAAAAAAAGACATCTGTTCAGATTATTCTTCAGATTTATAATTTATACTGGAATGGAAACAGCTTTTGAGTGTAAATTCTGGGTACTCTCTTTAAAAAAACAACTATTTTTCAAATGTTGCCATAATCATAACGCAGATCTTGCCTTGATTTCTGCCTACATGGAAAAAAGAACCTGACATAGAGAAAATGTGTTCTCTCACAATACAGAGTGAAGGTAAGTGTCTCTGAGTAGCTCTTTGTCTTTGATAAGTCACCACCGTTGATACTAAGTAATATTGCTCTTCTCAGACGAAAACAAACTTGCAAACAAACAAAAAGAAAGAAGATTATCACCTGCAATTTCTCTTCTTCTCAGATAAGTCACAAACAATGACTTTTGATAGTTTTTTTTTTCTTCTATTTTCAGTGTCAATGAAAAAAATGAGATGGTACTATAACAAGTGGTCTGATCTGTATCTGGGAGAGAATCATCCAGTACTATAATATAGTTTTATATACAGAGTTGGATGCAAATTTGAATTTAATTAATTTGCAAATTTGCTGAGGACACTCAACTAGTCTTACATAGTGTGTTGGGGAAAGAAAAGGGTGAGAGGGCTGACCATGATTGGCTCCTTGACAGCAATTCAGAGCACATAACTCAAATAATGTGTTACTTGTGTGTGTGTGTGTGTGTGTGTGTGTGTGTGTGTGTGTGTGTGTGTGTGTGTGTGTGTGTGTGTGTGTGTGAGAGAGAGAGAGAGAGAGAGAGAAAGAGAGGGAGGGAGGGAGAGTATGTATGTGAGTGTAAGTACATATTTGAGTGCACTGCAAGTGTGTGCTTGTAACATGTACTGTGTATGCATCTGCTCTTCATTAATACATCTGGGCACATATCATGCACAAATACAAACTTACTATTGTGAAAGTTGATTTGATAATTTCTTCAATTTCTTTTTTCTTGTTCATATATATATTCAAGTTTTGATAAAACGGTTATCTTTCTTTCATCCAACAATACCATTTTAAACGTTACAAGTTTATTTCTAGTTTTCAAAAACTAATCTGTTTTCAAAAACTGTCTCCAAAATTGATCAGTTCAGTTTTATTTTTTATATCACCTTCAATTTAGAATCGATACTTGTGAATCTGAATCAAATAGTCACTGCTATAGAATATGCAACTGCAAGATAAAGATAAATCAGCCTAAGAGTCTCATGAAATGCTAAGATGACAAATGGCATCACAAAAAAAAGAAAAAAAAAAAAAGAAAAAAAGCGCTACATCACCTTCCTCCTAAGCTAAAATATTATCACCGCACTACAGTCATAGTGGCAAAACCCACTACTGCAAAATGACAGAAATATGCTGCTGTTATACTTCTCTGTGTACTCTAGTTGCACAGAACTTTCTTAAAACATGAAGACTGTACATGAAAATGTGAGAGAAGGAAAAGTCAAAGGGACAGCCGTCTCACTGCAACAATAAAACATCATGTACAATGGGAAGAGGGGGGGGGGGGGGGGGGGGGGGGGGGGGGGGGGGGGGGGTAGCAGGGGAAAGGGAGGGAGTTTCTATACCAGTCATACCTGTCAAAATCCATTTTTAACGAATGTTCAGTGTTTAGTGCTAAGGAGTTTACACTTTTTAAACCTGACTTTTTGCGGTAGGTTACTGACATTGGTGAGTACAGATCACAGAGAAACAAGTTATGTTCAAGTTTACACAAACACACCAAAATGTACTCACCCTGCTGTCTGTCAACTCTTGTAGTCGCTGATGAACATCCTGGCTGTTCTTTGGTCGAATCAGACAATAGATGGCACTCACATCAGGGCAGCACCTCAACAGTTTTTCTATCAACACTTTGCCAATGAATCCTGTTGCCCCAGTCACAAAAATCTTCTTGCCAGCGTAGAACTTTGGTACTGTCAGTTCTCCTTGGAATGCAGATTTGGAAGCCATGTGCCTGACAATTTTGCCATTAATGTGTTGCGAGGATTCCATTTTGCTCACGTTAGGACTCAGTCTCTCAGATTGTTCTGTCATTGTTTATTTTAATTCAAAAACCTGTTGACAACACACCTTTTCTTGCTTCACCTGCTGACAAAGACAGAAAAAGAATCTAAAACTGGAAAAATGTATTGAAATTTAAAAGTAGTTTAGAAAGCAGTTTAATACGTAAAGGACCTACCTACTCTGGCTATTTACACAGGATGCACAGTGATATGCGTATATTGGTTATTCATTAAGCTGACACTTGAACTGACCAGTGCCACAAGATCTGCAAAACTAAAAGTGGTGGGGAGAATAACACCCAGAACAAGACGACTTTCTTTCCATACACTTGTAATCATCTAGCTTTCCAAGTCTTACAGCAGACTTAGAAACTACAACCAACGGAAACATGGTCTCCAGTGTCAGCAAAACAATTTACACACCATAATTGCCCTCAGTGATCTAATACACTAAACATAATATTCTGGACTGGACTGCCACAATAGCTCATGATCAGTTTCATACCATGTTGTGTATTGATCTTTTTCTCACAGAGTTAAATATCATCTGTCATCTCAGCTGTTTTTGGATTTAATTTTATTTCGAAATGAACATCTATTTATAACATTTTTAGCAACTGTTTTCTTCCTGCAAGAACAAGACACTTCAAAGTTGTTCAAATTTAACACTCATGAATAACATGATCCTGGATATGTATGTTTTGGCAGTTAACATTTCATTCACACACACACACACACACACACACACACACACACACACACACACACACACACACACAAATCAAACAGTTTTATTTATACTTTAAAAGTCTATGAATTTACAGTTACAAGTTATTATCGTTCATAGTTTCAATCATCATCATAATTATTATGCTGACTCAGAGTTGGAAATATCTTAATGCAGAAAAGTGCAATAACATTTGCATCCTAAAAAGCAAGTACCTCACAATGACTACGGAAGACTAGTATGAGATTCCTGATAGATCTAGGCATGACAATATGAAATTTTGTTTTTTTAATGAAAAAATGCCTTTTGATGTAGACTTGAATTCTGATGGACATGCAAAATGTAAAATTTTGCAATGGCAGACTGTGCAGAGCATTTCTAGAAATTCTACACAACAAGGATTGTAATATTTACTGACATTTTAAAAATCATTGAAAACATTAAAGCAGACCTCAGCTGGAATGTGAAAGTATTACTCTGCACCCTTTACTGAAAAAAAAACACACCTGGTGCTGTCAACAAAGTTAAGTGAATGGCAACAATGCTTGCTTGTTTGCAACTGGCAAGCTGAATAAACAACACCTAGAAATACTTCCTTAAAATACCAGCATACATACACATACATGTATATATTATCAATCTGTCTGGGTCGTTAGAAGTAAAAAAAAAAAAAAAGAAAGAAAATGGAAAAAAAAGCCGCACTGCCAAACATAGTCTAAAAGAACTGAAAAGAACTGTCTAACTCTTGTCTAGCCTTAACTCACTTAACTCAGGAACTGGTTGTTTTAAACTGACATACAATTGATACCAAACAAATTTAAATTGTTTGCTATTAGTAGATCACATAACAGAACAATAAACAATAACAGAAATCAAGGTTATCATGCACTTATCGGAAAAAAAAAAAAAGACGATGGGTCAATATATTACCAATCAATGCGGAATCGACTCACAAAACACCTAACAGCCGCTGAGCCGGCATCGTAAGTTACTACGACACAGAAGTGGCGACAGACTGAATCCGGCAAAGTATTCTGCTACACTGACACTATTTCAATTAGTACGCAACGACCTTCTATGAGATATCCAGACCTGATAAATGCACCTTACACTATCTTGCAACAAGTCTCCTGACGTATCATTATCGTCGTGGCTGTGGAAACATCATTGCGGCTATCATCAGCAGCAAAGACCCCGATTCAAGTATCTTTTCACCGTAGCTTGCTGGAACAAATAGTATCTTGCCCAAAAGAAGAAAAGATACATGGGCTGATTCCTTTCTTTATTTCAAATGTTTGTTTGTTTATTTGTTTGTTTTTTGTGTTGTTTGTTTTAGGTCGAGACAGCTTTTGTCAATTACTTGAATCATTGCAACTGTTAAACTTTGTCCAATATAATTCAAATATCAACTGGAAGGAATAGAATTTGTCTATGAATGGGTTTAGATGGAACGCTAGAACAAGCACAAAGCTACAGATATATCACACGTCTGTTTCAGTTGTACTTTCTTTTACGGAGACGATCCCAGACGTTTGCTTTGAATGATAAAAGTAAACGCTTTTTCATGTCGCAACCAGATATGTAGAGAAAAGTCAGCAAACTTGAAAACACCCAAGCAAAACGATCGTATAGTAACGAATTTACCTTGATTAACAACTGAATGAGGATCCATAGGGTGCACACACGGATAATGACCTGTCACACACTGGTAACGGAAAACAAGTTCAAAAAGGACATCTTGGATCGACCTTTGAACAGAACACACGCACACACACACGCGCGCGCGCGCGCGCGCACACACACACACACACACACACACACACACACACACACACACACACACACACACACACACATATGTGCGCGCGCGTAGATGTGTGCACTCACATCAAAACTTACACTTTGTATGTAAACTTGAGTAACAGGTCATCGGGCTAAACAAGTCCCGATGTATGTCAACGAACGTATAAGAGTAGAAAAGGGAAAGAGTGGAGGGAGGAAGAAGAGCGAGTTTGTTTTTGTTTGTTTTACTGTCACATGTTCCTTGTCCCCCACACTGCAGTGACTCCTCTCATTTCGGCTTTCTCACACGCAGCCACAGTCAGGTCCTGTTGCAATTGCTTTCTATAAAATCTTACTGTGTGTTGATTCCAAATCTGTTTTACAATCACTAGAGCGTTAGGGCTGCAATTCTAGAAAAGATTTGCTTTTTGAAATAAAACATTTACTGCATTGTTTCATAACTTTAGGTATAAGAATTGATTTGTTGTTGGGTCCCATCTCACTATTGTATAAAGTGGAATGAAATAGCAGACAGTCTTGCAAAAGAATGAGCAAATACAAAAGCTGAAAATTATTTTGAAAAAAATCCCTTAGATTTGTCCTCTTGCGAATTAATCCAAATTATGGAAAAGTATATACATAAACAGAATTTTAGTAAAAAAAAAAAAAAAAAAAAAAAAAAAAAAAGGCTGCTTTATCTTCGTATCAAGGCACATCGTTAGATTAATTCATAAAATTAGGCCGAATACTTGGAACACTAAATTTTTTTCATGGTATTACTTATGTCTGCAGAGAAAACATTTCTGTGCGTCATCTTTTGTTTGAATGCTCAGTGTTGACCTCGCTCTATCAGGAGAAAGGTACTGACATGAATGACTTTGATAATGTCAATACTGTCTTATATGGTTCATATGTTGCTGAAACTGCCATGGTTATTTCGCAGTCACAGGTTGCAAAATTTTTATGAGGATCAACAACTTTGTGTACCGCTAGGGTACTTCACTTACGTTAATATGCATATATCAGACGTGGGTTTGGAAGTACTAGATAAGCTGAGGTGTTTTTGTTTTTTTGTTTTTTTTTCAACAAGCGTCAAATATCATCTGGCGATGAAAAGACGTTAAATAAACCACTGAACTGAAGTGTCTACCCTACAGTAATCCTTTGTTGGCTGAGTTCTCACACCTCTTCTGAAAGGTAGAGGGTAAATGTGTGAACTCAACAAGCCAGACTTTCAGCTGCTTAACTACAGACCAGGTTCTCATATCGCAGACCTGGGACCGTGGCTACGCTACATACCCTGCGCAAGACAGGTTGTGAAGACACACCACAGCCCAGCACTACAGCAACAGGTCTGCACAGCAGAATTGGACACCAGCCAACACACACACACACACAGAGAGAGAGAGAGAGAGAGAGAGAGAGAGAGAGAGAGAGAGAGAGAGAGAGAGAGAGAGAGAGAGAGAGAGAGAGAGAGAGAGAGAGAGAGATCAACTATCCTCTCCAACTTCAGTTAAGTCCCGTTATTCCAAGTGGACTTCAATTCAACTCAGCTCATTCAGAAACTATCTCTCACTTAATGATGAAACAGTGAGAACCAAACCTTAGCCTACCGGATAGACCAATCTATAGTAAACTAACTTTAACAACTTACCCGTGTGTAAGCAAGTAAAGCTGACGTGCACTTCACTTGTGTCAGTTCTTTGTTGTTCAATCAATATTGAATGTTTGAACTTCTATCTAATTCTGTCTCTCGGAGCTACCAGTACTTTTAAAAGTACAATCCTAAGGAAACCTATCCCTGAGCCACTGATGAGTATTTCAACAGTCCCGGGAAAAAACAAACATTTCTTTCGATGACTAGTACCTGAAAGTTGCTCCTTCCACCACTAGTTAGAGAGAGGGTAGAGATGAAATTTTAACATAATTCTCAAAGAGAAAAGATTTTAAGTCCTTCCCCTAGAGGACACACTGACCCACCCCAACTCTCGTCACACCATCACATTCATCTACAGTCAGTCCCCTTGAGATTTTCGGTGTGAGTTCTACATGAACTTGCCATGGACAGTGTCAGGTTTGTCGGTGACTAACATAACATAACTGACATACAATGCAAACTCCTGGAATAAACTGAATAATGATACTCTCAGGATTATTCTACAGTGAAACATCAAAGGATGGGGGGAAATCTGTCTGAACTGGCATCAGGCCCCCCCCCCCCCCCCCCCACCCCCCCACCCCCCCACCCCCCCACCCCCCCCAGTCTTTTGTGTAACTGTTCAGCTGGGAGCCCCTTGCTTTTCTTGGCGGGTCTCACCATGATATATACATAACATTATCGGATACATCTTAGGCACATGACAGACTCTGGATTCATAGCATCACACGACTCAGTCAGTGATACACACAGCATTGTCTTACGACACCGAATGCTTTCAAACTGACAGAGGGGTAATTTCACAGGTCCTGTTTCTTGGGGGTCTCTGGACACTGGTCGGGTACCGATGTCTACGCCTGGTCTGTACTGGTATTCTACCTGACAAGTTGTTCATGGTGCAGGATCTGGCGACTGCTTCACTGGTGTACACGGAACCTTCGTCTGCTTGCTGCTTGAATCTTTGGGCACAGGTGGCCCAAGAGAGTGAGCGGGATTACGCACCTCTGCATGTGGACTAAGGGTCCTACTGGAGTTGTTAGGATGGGCCATTGCCACCTGTGTGTTGACCACAGCATCGTTGTCGAACAGACCCATCCTCTGGTGCCGGTGATGTGGTGGTCAGTGTGTACACGGCAGGGTTTGCCAGCTGTACAATGTACGCCACATGACCTAAGCGTTGTACTATGGTGCCTTGTGCTCATTTCTCAGGACCTTGGGGCCAGCGTATACAACAACACTGTCCTAAACTGACACATGCACACACACAGCGTTTTGGTGCCTCAATCATGCTGCTTCTGTTGCTTGCTTGCTTGCTTGCTATGGTTGACTCGAGGCCTGATTTCAGGGATGGTCAACAGCGTGCGTACTTGTCGCTGTAGAATCAAATGGGTGGGCTCACACCGGTGGTTGCGTGAGGCGTTGACCTGTAGATCATTAAGCTTGCCTGCTTGTGCTCCTTGTTCAAAGTCGCTTTGCTGGCATTCTTCGAACTTCTTTTCAATACCTGTACCAACCTTTGCTGTTCCGTGGATGACAGTATGGTAGGGAACTGCTCTGGTGTGCTTGATCCCATACTGTTGCATAGAATCCGTGAACATGGTGGAGGTGAACTGGGATACATAATCACTCACCACCTGTTCTGGCAGTCCATATGAAGCAAACAGCTGTCTCAGGATGGTGATTGCCCTTTCTGATACTGTTGACTTTGTTTTGAAGACCTCTGGCATTTAGAGTAGGAATCAGTGAGGACAATGTAGTTGTCTCCTTCAAACTGTGCGAAGTCAATATGGAGTCTCTGCCAGGGTCTAGCTGGCCACTATATCATTTGTGAAGGGGAGCAGTGGGTAGTGTTCTATTGATATGAAGACAATCATGGGCAGCTCTTTACTCTTTATGCCCTGGTCATTCCTGGCCACCAGACATAAATGTGTGTCAGGGTCTTCATCCTGTAGAATCCTGGATGTTGCTCACGGTGTACAACCAATATCCTGTGGTTCTAGAATAACTACTCGTAAACTCTATACCAGTACTCCTTCTACCACACTCAGCTCATGGCATCTGCCAAAACAATGGTTTCAGATCTGGATCCATTACATGACTTGGCCATCATTGACAGCTCCTTTGACAAGACCAGATCCTTGCAGGTAAGGTTGGCTATTTGCTATGGTGTCACTGATATCTTGTCATGCACAGTGATATGAAAAAATCACATCTTCGGCTGCAGTCTTGTGATCGTTCTCCGAAGGAAA
The DNA here is from genome assembly GCA_016801955.1 of Conus betulinus. NCBI lineage: Eukaryota > Metazoa > Mollusca > Gastropoda > Neogastropoda > Conidae > Conus > Conus betulinus. The sequence continues at coordinate 313,292 of JADBJO010001022.1, forward strand.
TCTGGAAAGCATGTCCTCGTTGGTGTGTTCATCTGTTGATCTGAATTCCAGCTCATATTTGTCTGCAGCCAGAATCAGTGCTCAACGTTGCATGCGTGCAGCTGCCAAGATTGGAACTCCCTTTTTCGATCCAAGTATAGCTAGTAATGGCCTGTGGTCACCAGAGAGTAAACTGTCTGCCATACAAATACTCGTGAATTTCATTCACACACACACACACACACACACACACACACAAAGCCAAAGCATCCTTTTCATTTGGGGCGTTTTTTTTTTCCTGCCTTGTTGAGAGTTTTTTTTGAAGCATAAGCAGTTGGGCGATTACTTCCATCGGGCATCACATGACTGATGACTGCTCCGAGTCCAGCAGCTGGTGCATCACATTCCAACCGGGTGAGCTTGTGTCAGAACCTTGACTAACATCAGTTCAGTCTTGATTTTCTCCAATTCTGGCTGTCTTAAGTCCACACCAATGACACCTGATCTTCCAGATCACAGAGTGGTGTTAGTTCTGCGGACAGATCTGGCAAGAATTGGCGTAGTACTGCACTATGCTGAGGAAGAAACCTAGGTCTGTGATGTTCAGCCTGTGAAAGGCTATGGCCAGGAATTTGATCAATTAGGACAGAGACTATAAAGGCGATGACGGCGCGTTAGAATTTACTTCTGGCTTGAGACCAACAATGCAGGGTTAATTTCCCTGATGTCAACCAGGCCCAGAGAACGGATACGGACACCGGCGACGTTAGTCGATAAATGTAAATAACTCACTTAGATTTTTTTTTTTTTTTTTTTTTTTTGCGTACGCAGGCTGATACTCCTGTGGACACTCCCTGTAGAGACAAGCAAGGAATCCCATCTACCCGACAAAGGGAGTGGAGTTTTGTGCGTATGACCGTTTTTTTTTTTTATCCTGCCATTAAGGCAGCCATACTCCATCTACGGGGAAGTTGCATGCCATGTGTAACGTGTCATCCATACGAACGGCCAAACTGGCCCTCTCTTCCGAAAGTTGGTCATGGGATTTTACGTGTGTTCAAGATGTTGTGTATGCGTTCACACACGAAACCTCGGTTTATGGTTTCATTCGAAGGAAGGACTGTATGGGAAATGGAGTCAGAACCAATGTTAACCCCGAGGGAAAAAATCCACGGCCTGACGGGGATTCGAACCCGCAACCCCAAGATTACGAGTCCGGCGATCTACCACTGAGCTATTCCGGCCCCCAACTCAGAGATGAATCTAATGAGTGGTGGTTGAAACTCCACTGTGCTTGCAGCCCCTAACAGAGCACTGAGTGCAGTGTCTCCTGTGGTGGGGAGTCTTACGGTGACTTGACATCGATTGTTCCTTGCAGACGGTTTTGGAGATGTTACTGACAAGACACACACATTTGTGAGGCTTTGCATGGAACAGGGGCGATAAGTGGCATCGGATTTGGGTCTCTTTGAGAATACAGAATATCAGAGTGAAACAGCAAGCAAAAAAAGAATAATAACGAATCTGTGTCCACACACCTCTCTCTACTTTTGTTTGTTCATCCACGTCCTAAGTGGTCACTGCCAGTCTATTCTCTTCTTTCTTCCCTTTGTCTCTTATGTCACGCCCCTTCCCCTCCCTCCACTTGTCTCCTGTTTGCTTCTGCTTCCACCCACCCTCCTTTCTGCACTATCAATACCATTTTCCTGTATCACCCTGTTTCTGTTCATCATTTTGTCACTATTTCTCAGTCCTCACCCTCCTACTTCACCCTAATCTCTCTCTCTCTCCGCCTTACCCACTTCTTCAATTTTAGCCCCTGCCTCTTGCTACTCCGCTAGTTATCTTCCCCCACTCCTCCACCTTCATTTCTGTGTCGCTCTGTATTTCTCTGTTTCAGACACACGCTGGCCAGCCATTGATAGCGACGTTTACTGCAGAGGTTTCGAACAGCACGGTATCATTTGCAAATCGACCGCTGGCACATGACCGCTACATTAGATTCTCTTATTCTCTTACCATCATGACGTCACAGCATAGACGCCTTAACGGCAGTTTTATGGAAAGTATGCTGTCGCACACTCTGGATCTTGATTCGATGAAAACAAGACTTCAGCTCGAACGCGTGATAACGATCTCTCCCCCTTCAGGATTAGCGAGCAATATCAATCAGCTGGTGAGAAAACGCCCACGTTTTACGAGGGGATGTACCATAAGAAAAGAAGCAGGTAAACTATAAGAAGTGTGTGTTTCCCACTATAATTGTTTCACCGTCTTAAGCTACGCTCCTCCGGCAAAAGTAACGGTCACAGCCCCAACCTCTATTATTCATCGACCCAACTTAATGGGTGGGAGGTACACTGTCACCATTTTCCTCATTCTAATTTTTATCGATCAACATAAACATCTTAAATTCTGTGGCCTTCATGCCCTGCTCTCAGGGTAACCTAAGTTTTGATTCCTCTCCATGCCTATGCCCTTGTTGAGTTTGTGCTGCTGTAAACAGCACTGGCAAAATCATGGGATCTGTTGTTGGGCGGACATAGCGGCACCCATCTGAGGGAACACTCTCGCTGGCTCCATGACAAAGCAATTATTGTGTGGAGCTCAGTAGGTGATGTCCTGCCAAGATCAGAACACCACTGAAGTGACTCAGCAGCAGTGCAACGTCTCCTCTGGTGGGTTGCCCTAAATCAACTTGACTTTGGCAGCTCCCTGTGGGATTGCCAGTGTTGAGGCTGCAGGTGTGGCTGTGATTGGGAAGCAATAATAGTGGCGCGAGCGTAATGCAACTGAAGCGGCATGGAAGATGATACAGCTCACACAACTTCATAGTATTTTGGTCTTTTCCGATATGCTAAACATGGAATTGAACAAAATGAACCACACTCGAGTGTAATCTACTTCTTGATTGCAAATGCATCCGATTTGAATTAGCACTGGAAGTGTATGTTTATACAAATAGTCTTTGGTAGTTTTTAATTTTTGTGTGAAGGCGTGTGAAAACATTTCCTTACTTCCCAAAGAAATGGAAAGGTAGTGTGTGCACATAAGCAAAAAAGATATGCTTGAGGTGTGGAGCAGTTGCATCCAGAGGTCCTTAATCTAACTTTCGATACTTCTCTCTTGTTCCAGCTCATTAAAAGAAAAAAGAAAATCATGTGCTTCTATGCCGACTCCCTGTTGCAAGCCAGTTTCTCTTTTCCTTGGGCTTAGGGATGGCTCATTTTCTCATGAATTTAATGCTTGATCACTTTGACCATGTTTAATTAAAGGCATGTGGTGTGGAAAAAAGATGCGCCATATCTCTTCATACTTTCTCTCACTAAGCATATAGGCAAAGCAACTAAGAACAGAAAACTGGAAATCTTTTGTCTTGCATGCCGTCTTGTGAATGGTTGAAAACATACACAATGTTTCTGCTTTGTGTGGATTTGGTCATTTTCTTTTGTAACTCTACCGAAAAGACAGTGTTTTCATCTTTGTCTGCCCATTAATAAGATTACACCAAAACTTTCGAATCGATGTTGACAAAAACAAATGGCAAGATGGAATGCAACCCAAGGATGAACACACTGAACTCTAATGCACATCTGTGATGCAGATCCAGATCAAAAAGCTGATCAAGGATCTGTTCAGCAAGATTATGCAAAACACAGCTTAACCAATTCTAACAAAACTCAATACAAAGATGGAATGTGAGCCCAAGGACAAACCCATTAAATTTCAAAGAAGATCCGTCCAAGAATACAGGTCAAAGGACAGATCCAATATCTACTATGAACTTGGCAGAGGTCTGCAATCTTCTGGAAGCCATTTCAGTTCACTGAAAGTAATAAAAACAAAGCTACATCCTGACATTTTCACTCTTGCCTAAATATTGAAGTAAGTTCCAAATTTGAATATATTCCCACCACATGCATCAACAGCCAAAGTCATAAGCATACTACATATAAACAACAACAGTGACAAGACATTTCTTTAAAGTTTATTTTCATTACAAAATGTTTTAAAAAAAAAAAGGAAATGAGAAAAGCAAATAAAAAAAGGAAATGGAGCTGGGGAAAGGGGGGAACATTACAAAAAAAAAAATGTGTCCATAATATATTCATAATAACTCGGCAGCATGATTACTCAAAAAATGTGGAAACAGATCATACCAGTTTAATACTTTTCATCCATATTTGATAAATATACATACTGAACTTTAGTAAAAAAAAAAAAAAAAAAAAAAAAAAAAAAAAAAAAAAGGGTTCTTTTTTTCATGTACCCCGAAGAAAAATGTGATTTATTTCAAAACCAAAGAAACTTTTTTTTTTTAGTTGGAAAAAAAGACCCCCCCCCCCCCCCCCCCCCCCCCCCCCCTCCCCTGAAGAAATAGAAAAATTGAATACACACACACAAACCCTATCAAAGTGGTGTTTCACATTAAGATTACAATTTATATAGAAATGCCTTCAGAATATAAATTTCCAAAATATGTTCTCTATCTGAATCACAGTCAAGACATAACAATCTCGAACTGGATATGTTCAGCTTTAGGGGAAGAAAATTTGTGAATCATTTGATCACATTTACATATGACAGGGAAAAGAAAAAAAGTATTGGGCATGAAATGGAAGAAAACTTTGATCCAAAACAAAGAGAAGGTGGAAAATTATACACTGTCTCTTTGTTCTGGATCAAAGTTTTTTTCATTCAAACCCAACACAGTTTTCACAAAACATACCTCTTTTTTTAGCCACTCAAGTTTGTGCTTCATTACCAAGTCTCTAAACCTAGTCTGATGTTAAGGCAGGCACTCCACAAAACTACACAATCAAAAAGTGACAATTCAGTGACAACATCCTACAGCTTTAGTGAAAGGGCATTAAAAAAAAATTGTCGCCCATTGAAAAAAAAAAAAAGGAAAAAGAAAAGTCTGAATATGTGCAAATGCATTTATCTTTGATTAGTACTCTGGACATTCTCGGAGGCAAAAAAGGATTTTTGTGAATAGATGTATGTTGCTGTCATTGAATTGTCACCAACTGAATTTGATCAGGGGTCAGGGTCAATATCATAAGACCTCCCAGTATGACTCTTCCAATACAGACTTCTTTTCTTGTTTCTTTTTTCATGTTTGTTTTCTGTTTGCCTGCACTAGATTTACCTCCTGTCTTGTCCAATCGTCTAGAAACTGTTTATCCCAAAAAGCCAAATGACAAGAACCTCAGCGTAGGAACAAATGTATTTTTGTTGCATGATCATTGTTCAACACTGAACCACTACCCCCACTGCCACTTCAACTGATCTTAAACATTAACCATCAGTGCCTGCATGAATGTTAGTTTCTGATGGCAAGATGGGCATAACATTAACAGAAGACTATGAATATTATGATGATTTTCAATTAAACAAAAAAAGTCATGGTGGTGGTAATATTATAAAATGCACTGACAAATGGATCTCTGATTTAGAGATCTGTAAACAAGAACGCAAAAGCTGACAGCTTTATAAGCTGACACATATACACAAGTTTTTAACACATCTTGGATAACATTTTGTCATGCAGAGGTGATTGTTTACAAAAACTATACATCTGGTAGGTGAGGGGATCATCCTAGTATGATGTGAACATGATTCACAGCAAACTGCACTGATGGCAGACTCAGACCTCTTGGCATTGCTAGTACTCAGTCACACAAGAAAGACCCAGAATCATCTAACATGTACACTGCTCTAGACAAACACTGAAGCTGCCATACAATGCCTCAGTTAACGATTTATCAGTTATACAGTGAAATACGATAATCAGATAAATATCTTATGCATCAGCACAAACAGTCTGGGTTCAATATGAAGCAATTGTAATGTATGACTCAACACATTCTGAATGGCATACCCAGGGCAATATATTTTTTTTCCACCTATACAAAGGTGTTTTTTTTCCACACAGTCCCTACAAACCCACACACCACAAATTTGACAAATTCTGACATTTCTAATCCCATTCACAGTTTATACAGTTAATCAAACGCCCATGTATGCATGTTAGCATACATTACTTAATAAAAGGTAGATCAAAGTAGAAGAATAAAAGCAACCGAGTACTTAAAGTAGAAGAATAAAAGCAACCGAGTACTTAAACAGTAAATTTTGTTCCTTTATATTACATAAAATGTATTGGAGTGGCAAAACCCAGCTCTTGACCAATCTCTGAATAATGAAATATTAATGTAGTTTTTAGAACAGTCAACTTTAAAGTGATGCACATTATGCTTTTAATCATTTTAATGTTTTTAAATGTGAAAATGCAAGTTAAAGAAACTAATAATAGTAACAAGTTTCTGTAACAAATCAACTTAAAAACCAAAAAAGATTAAAAAACAAACAAACAAAAAAACAGTCAAACCAACAAAAGCATTTTGAAAATAAAGAACAGAGGCTCAGAACTTCTACAGTATAGTACACAGTTCTTTACACAATGGCCTATGTACATAAATACAGTTTTTCCCCATGTCATTTTCTTGGTAACACTCTTATTACACACTTCAAATCTCCTCAAAAGAAAATTTTTTAAATTTTTTTTTAAAATTTAAGAATTCTACATAGAGCAGCTTTCTTTATCGTTTTAAAGATGCAGTTTCACCTAAAAAGTTACTCCAGTTTCAGGTATTAGAGTCAGTTTTCATTTTGTTTACAGCCCATTAAACTCCATGGCTGCAAGGCGGCATATCACAGCTGTTACCACATCAAAACTGATTCTGTATACACATTAGAAAAACAGTTTATATGAAAAGTGGCTTAAAACATGACCAATCTGCAACAAGATTGCAGATATGAAAATCGTCATCTGGCAGAACGTTTCTGAACAATATTAATAGAATCTGCTGTGAAATGCTTATGCCTAACGCTTCTGTACATCCCAATACACCGGTCCATAATGACCACAAAGATGGGTGAAATTACAGTGGACAGCAACAAGAATATGCTATTCAGTCTGTAAATTACATTAAGATCCAAATACTTTGAAATGTAGCTGTTCAAACATTAATGATCATTTTGGTCACACATATTACTGGCAGTCTCACGTACATATGAGTTTGATTACACTGCTCACACATACATATACACATATCCAGCTATTTCAGACAAAGTGAATCATGTTTATTTGATTATTATCACAATCACTTTTTATCTGAGGGAAACCCTGATAAGTCTGACTTCACATGCTGCTTGAAGTTCACGTCAGAACACAACAATGAAAAGCTTAAAAGCTGTTTCTAACTTGTTTTTCTGTTGAAGCAAAGTTTTGAATGAACACAATACTTGAACTAAGGGAAAGAAAACAACAAGTGAGCTGTTTCAATTTACTGATATTCTTTGCTCGATGACAGATTCCTGCATGGAGCTGCAGGTAATTGGAGGATGCAGTTTTCGCATGATTCGCTATGGACAGGATGAGAGGGGTGGGGTAGTCGGAAAAAAGGGGGGGGGGGGGCAGACAAAAATGGGTATGGGGAGAGATTGGCCGATAGTTCAACAAACAAAAATGGATCGGGACAAGAGAGAGAGAGAAAGGCAGAGAGAAAGAGAGACAGACAGGGAGGTGAGCGGTAGCAAAGAAAGACACATACCTCAACAAATGGACTAGCACTAAAGAGATCAACACAGACCTCTTAAAAATAAGCAAAAAAGCTGAACAAACCACTTCTCCAATGACAAAGCTGACAGACACCTATGTCCTCATGAACAAACAAGCCAAGACAGATGGTATTCACCTGTGAATTCAGTCTCATGAACACCATTTCAAAAGTGGAAGGAAAGAAAGGGGAATAACAGGACAGTAGCATGAGGGCTGCCGGAAACTTGCGTGGGGATGGGGGTAGACTTTCTCCATTCTTTTTCCTCATTTTCTTTGATTAGTGTACAAATTCACAAGACATTTGTCAAAAACAATAGAAATTTTTGATGAGCAGGCATACGGAATATGAGAAGAATCTGAGATAAAGATGCATACTACAGCTGGTGTACAGGTACTCAGGTTCTTTGCACATGACAAAATGTAACTGCAGCTAGATTGGTCAAAGCTCATCAACCTAAACCAAAGATTTTAAGGGGGAAAAAAAAAAGAGACAGCCAAGGGAATGCACTGTGGTTCAACTGGTATTCCTTCAGACTCTGATGTGGTGACTGTCTACGTCAATCCAAAGCAAAAGTGACTTTGTTGTAGTTTTGGATGGTTGGGTTGTTTTTAAATAAAAAAGCGCATGTACATGTTTCCGCATAGTTTTCACATCTGTGCATGAACAACTAGCGGTATTACATAAGCAGACACAGAAAGCCAAATATACAAGTACAGACAACCGCTGGAAGCCACAGGACCACAACAGTAATGAACACATACATGTGACTAGATTTTTTCTTTTTTCTAACGTTTACTTTTAAGCACTTCTATTATTTATATGTACATATATACATTCACAGCGTTTACATACCAAGATTTTAGGTAGGTCATGAGTAGCAAGTCATAATACTCTGTAAAAACCTCAAAACACAAAGCTGGAAGTCACTTAAATTACTAAAAAAAAAACAAAAACAAAAGAAGAAATGAGGCAATTTGCCAACATTCGACTCACGCTGATCATTCGATGAATGCATTCGAAGCAGATGAAAGGCACAGGATGGGTGGGAAAGGAGAAGGGTATGTAATACAGCACCATCACCTGACAACAACGCTTATACTAGCAGGCGACATAGAAGGTTCTCACGTCTGTGTTGACCACAATTTCTTCAGCACCCTGAGGCCCTATCACACACTTCCCTCTTCATCCTCATGTCATCTCAGCCAGTAACAGTCCCTTGCCCATTTCTCTCCCTTCCCTTCCCTCCCCCCTCGTCCTTGCCCTTCCTGCCCTTTCGACTTAAGCACTCTAAAATGTCCTGACCTTAATTACTGATGCTCTTCTGCCAGTTACAGAAAAATGTCATGTGCACCTTTCAAGAAGAACAGTTTATCCCACAGATCTATATATCGTCAGACAATGACGTCTAAGGTCATTAGCGTGAAGTAACAGTTCTATCAAACTTGCAGGACAATTAAACTTGTGTATGTGATCTGCCTTAGCTTTATATTTGAAAATACATTATTTCATATTTCCACCTCTATCAGAAATAACATTCAACACTGAGATCTTGACAGAATTTAACTGGATATTTGTTACAGTTGTTTCATATCATATAATTAAAATGTCTCTTATCAGCAAACAAAGCAGTACTTGTAATGACGTTTAGATATACTACAAGTGATCAACATTTATTAAAAAATAAAAGTTGTAATATCTACCTTATTGATGGAAATTTTTAATCACCGACTTATGGCCATTATGATTCAGTGACATCTTCACAGTTGCAAAATCTGGACAGGACTGAACAATATAGTTATAATTCTGTAAAATTTAACTATGGTCATGTGCATACTTGCTGAGAAAATGCCAACATCAAAAATTCAACCTGAACATATCATTAATACACACACACACACACACAAATGCACATGTGGACAGACAATCAAACAGAATGATTAGACTCACTTGTTACTCACATGAGATAAACAGGTAACTGATAAAGGGACAAAGCTGTCCTTTGTTCACTGGAAAATTGAATACTGGGGTCAGTCGTACACAAATTCAGCAATTTATTAATATGTTAACTTATGAGAGAGAGAGAGAGAGAGAGAGAGAGAGAGAGAGAGAGAGAGAGAGAGAGAGAGTAAGAGAGAGAGCATTTGCACAAAACACACTGGCTGACCTTTCATAACTGCTTCTACCACTCTCCATGAAATCAGGAAATGCATGGACAAAGGCCACATCACAGAACCCATTAGAAAAGATGGGCAGGGCTTGCCAAAGCAGCCTCACTGGACTGGGAAATGAAAAAGTCATATCAATACTAATCCTACACCACTGATGAACCGCTTGCTGTGAAATAGAATGGTAACATGACGCTGGCATCTATCTGCTGAACAGTCAAGTTTGAGATTCAGTTTGATTGTAAGACTCTTGAGTACTTTACTACTAGGCCTGTTGAAGATGGAAAAAGCTGACTCTAAGTAAACCTCACCATACTGACCTTCTAGGAACACATATTACTGACACCTTATGGTCAAGAGTGGATAACAAGAAACATCTTCACCCCAACAAGGTTTGATCTGATTTGAGGGAGAGGAAGGCTTGCCGTAAATGGAATCATATGATTTCTGTGTCAAGAATATTGTTTTGAATCAACCGTTTAATGAAACAGTAGTTGAGATACATACAGTATCTTAGAAGCGGAATATGTGACATTTAAACATGGCTCAGCAATTAAAAAAGTAATTGCTTTTTATATATATATATATATATATATATATATATATATATATATATATATATATATATAATATTCATTCTGGTTTGAACTGGGAATTACTTTTTTCATTCATCTCTTGAGGAAACAGACCACAAATCTATCTGCACAGTCTATATCATATCAAAATTACGTCCCTTCCATCAGTATTTTAAAAAGTACAGAGTATTCTGCTATAATGGTATGCAAAAAGTCATTGCATGTGCCATGATCTTAGCTAGAAAATGAGATGTCAACTGAAAGAAATTTCAAACAGTAGTTGTGGCTACAGAACTACTACAGTCTACCATCTCACTTCCACCAACAGATCTGCTATCTGAAACTGAAAGCTTACTGTTCTGTTCAAGAACATTTCTCATCACACAAACAGCTTCAAAGCATTGTTTGAGGGTGGAAAGTGTATCACTGTTACCAAGGAAACAAATGGCGCAAAAACATCTGGATACAAATTCAGCATGTGAAAGTCAACAGCTGGGTTTTGTACATAGGATTTTGAAATCTTCCACAAGAACATTTTTTTAAAAAGAGAACTGTTCTAAACTGTCCACGAGACTTGTTTAAAAAAACTCAAAGGGACAGAAAAAGACAAAGAATTCAATGATTTTAACAAGCTTCTAAGACCCAACTGGAGTACACTTCCGCACTCAGAATATACCAAAGACTGCTTATATAAGTTACACTAAAAGCAAACATTTGATGATAACCTTAATTTTGATTTCAGAGTAGGGGCAGTCAGTTTTGATCAATAAAAGCTGGATTCACTTGCCATGATGCTGCAAATGGTAGGATCTGATTTCTTATGTATCTCCAAATAAATACAAAGCCCCGGTAGTTAAGATTTTGTGGTGGAATGAGTGAATTCAATTCGCAGTAACCACAAAATCCTTTTTTTTTTGTTTTGAGGGAAGATTATCAAATTTAGAAAGTTTTACATAGCTAGTTTTCAAACACTTTCAAGGGCTTAAAAAAAAGTAATTCAGTTTCCCAAAATGTTACCAAATTTAGTTTAACAGCCATATGAACTTTGTGTACATTTCAAGAATTCAGCACTTTGAAGACATGATGATCAGCAGCCTTCGCTAAAGTCAAGAAGTTTCTGTTTTATCACAGCCCAGCTGAATACACGGCATCATTCCAGGGTTGTCAAGACACAGTGAAAGGACTGAAGCCATGGGAAATTTACACAAAGATTCTAAAATGAAACAAAAGAGATGCTATGGTCAGATGACAAGGACATTAACTAGCAGATGTTGATAGAGCTGTTCAAAGTCTGACTCAGCATGCAAAGAGGTTGAAAAAGTACACCCTTAAAGAGGAAGAAAAGAGTAGTTTAGAAACTGAAGAGGCAGAAAACGCTTAGTATATAACTGTCCTTTGTCTGAAAGTTCTGCAATAATGTTCTAGTTTAATACATAAACATACTCATCATACCAGCCGCCGTGGTGAAGTGGTTAGCGTCGCGGACTCCCGGCTGGGAGGTCATGCGTTCGAATCCCATCAGAGTTCATGAGGGTTTTTTTCTGCCCTGACTGGCTCCTACCCACAGTTGAGTTTGCTGCAGACTCAGTTGGGAAGACTGGGACCACACAGTCGAGTTTCATCCACTTAATGGATGCATTTCTGAGAGTGTTGCTCAAATTTCCTGACCAACACTGCAGGTGCCTGTATCTCTTGGGCCTGGTTGACGCTGGGATATATTATGAAAGGAAGCATAGAGTACAGCCGTGTCATGTAGTCTCAGACCAAAATGGTAATCCGTAGCATCATCTTAATCATCCTCATTCTCATTGATCAGCATAAAAAAAAAAAACCCTCTCAAATTCTGTGGCCCTTCATGCACTGCTCTCAAGGTGACCTCAATTTCGATGTCCTCTTCATGTCTGTGGTCTTGGTCTGGTTCTGTTGGGGTCACCAGTATTGGCGAGTCCATGGGGCTGTTGTTGGATGGACGTGGTGGCGCCCTCAGAAGGGAGAGCTCATGCTGGGCTCCACGACTAAGCAATTATTGTCATCAGTAGGGGGTTTAGTAGGTGGTGTCCTGCGTATGTTAGATCAGAACAGGCGCCACTGAACACCACCGAAGTGACTCGGCAGCAGTGCAGTGTCTCTTCCGGTGGGTTGCCTCTTGATGGCTTGACATCGACTGCTCCCTGTGGATTGCCGGTGCTGGGGCTGCGGCGAGGCCGACCGGGCTGTGGCTGTGGACGGGGTGTCAGAATGAGCAGTGTGGGTGCACTGCCTCTGAGGCACAGAGGTTGGGACAGCGAAAAAAAAAAAAAAAAAAAAAAAATATATATATATATATATTTATATTTCATGCTTGGTCCATGATTGTTTTGGGCCAATATATAGTGATAATAAAAATGGCTGACAGAGATAAGAGGATGTCCACATTATTTGTTGTTACCAGTTTTTAAGCCTAGTCACTGTGACAGTTTCTTTGCAAAAGGACTATTGTCATGAAGACATTAGTCACTTTATTAGATCTCTACTTGGCCATGTCAAAGTACCTGATATTTTTTCCACTCATCACGGAATTTCTTTTTGCACTGGGTACAACATCTTTTTTTTTTTTCATTTCAAAGAACTGTAAGAAGATGGTACAACAATGTCTTGAAATGTTCTTGGAGACAGCAGCAGCCAATTTAACACACACACAACATGTTTAACAGGAAAGTACTATAGAAATTAGATTAACTGTCACCACAGCAACATATACAAGTTTTTTTTTTTCCAAAACAAAAATTGGTTATTTATATGAACAGTCACTATGACTAGCATGCTTCAAAATAACAAAGAACATAAAATAAAACAAAACAAAAGCACTACTGACCGTGGCACACTTAAAAACCAATGTACATCTATTGTTTAGAAAAAAAATAAATAATAAAAAAAAAACATTAAAAAAAAAACACCACTGGATAACTTCTGAACTAAGAACAGATGAACGTGATCAGATCAGTTAAGCACAGATATATATTCAAGATACTGACTTCCATACGAGTACAAAATGAACACTACTTTAATCATGAACAAATGACAATATTGCTGATCCCGTCTTTGTGCAGAACACATAATTTTAGTCAAAATTGCTCACAGCATGTTTCTTTACACAGGCAATTCACTGGAACCTCCGACCCTGTCCCTTGCACAATCTACAACAGCAGAGGATTCCACAACTTGCTGTGGTGGAAGAACATTGCAGCTGGACCGAGAGCCTGCACTGTCGTCTGATTCGAAAACGTCATCAGCATCATAATTCAACAAATGGCGCACAGGGGTGTACACCCCTTTGAAGCACAACTCCTGTCTTTGTGAGATGTGGGAGTTCTCGTCGGATGCTGGGAGAACATCACTGCCCACTAACAACCCTCTTGCAGCTGAAGACTGTTCGTTGTCCACTGGCCTGGCTCCTCGCTGCAACATGCTTGGTGGCCGAATGGCTCGAATGACCACATAGCCAGAGTCATCGTCTGAAACATTAGCAAATCAAATCTCAATCTGGAATACATTCATGATCATGAAGTTCGACCACACATTACATAAAAGCATATGCACACTGAAGACCATAGTACTTTACTTTTTCACATATATATCGATTATGATCATTCTCTGGGAAAACTTTTATTTCACTGCACATACACTGGTAAGTCCATTGAGGATGATCAGTACAATGGTCAAAATAATGTGGAAGTACAAGATGTGATTTTTTTTGGGTTCTCTTCTTTAATTTTTAGAGTGCAGATCTATTTATCTATGTATCTACAGATCTGTCTGCTCAACATTACTGATTTTTAGGGCCTTCACTTTCATAAAACTTAGATAACATCTTTGCAGATGGGATGGCTGGAATATAAGTGGAAAGGTCTGGCCAGCGCTGATCAATGCGGTATACACGGTTCTGCTGCAACACTTGCAGAGAAAACACCAATGTTAAGAATTACGTGCCATGGACACTGCTGGTGATTACCATGGGATTTACTTCAGAGACACATGTGCCAATGTTGGTGATTACCAAGGGATTCAGAGACACGGAAGTCAATGTTGGTGATGATCTCAGGTGGGAAACAAAGACAAACATGCAAGCGTTAAAGATTACCATCAGGTGGACACAAGAGACACATTCATGGACACAGAGATACACATGCCAGTGTTGGTGATTACCATGGATTAGACACAGAAATACACAGGATGCCAGTTTCGGTGATTACTGTGGGATAGACACAGAGATACACATGCCAATGTTTGATTACAACAGAATTGACGCAAAAACATGTGCCAATGTTAAGTTCTTACCAAGGATGGATACATAGACACATGCCTGTGTTAGTTTTTTATCACAGGATGGACATAGCAACACATGCAAATGTTGGTGATATCCACACAATGGACACAGAGACACATGCCGCCGTATATTACCATGGGATGGACCCAGAGATACACATGCCAAAGCTAGTGATTACCGTGGGATGGACCCAGAGACACATGACATTGCTCACTGCCATGGAATGGACAGAGATGCACATATCAGTGTTGGTGGTTACCACAGGATGGGCACAGACGACAGAGACATATGACACTGTTCACTGCCATAGGATAGACAAAGAGACATGTGACACTGTTCATTATCATGGGATGGACACAGAGACATGTACCTGTTCATTACCATGGGATGGACAAAGAGACATGTGACACTGTTCACCACCATAGGATGGGCACAGAGACATTAGAAGTGCGTGGCTTCGAGCCCTGCCTTTCTCGCCCTTTCTTTCCCAGTTTGAATGAAAATCGAACTGAACCTCAAGTCCATCGGATGGGGACTATAAGCGAGTCGGACCCGTGTGCCTTCCTGGCCCCCTGCACATGTTAAAGAACCCACGGCAGTTGAAAATCAAAAAGAGCAGGGGGGTTCCCGCGCTGCCCTGGCAAAATTGATGTAAAGATAGCTGCTGGGTATTTCTTACCAAGCCACAAAAATTGTCACTGTTATCGTGTGCCATCGTGTACTGGTGGAAATGGAGGACACGTATAAAACATCGTCTGCATTGTATGTGAGAAACTGGAGGAATAAATGAGATAAATGAAAATGAGTAACTGATAGAATGGTACGGGAAACGACTGAATGAGCGCCAGTAGGCTGCTCTTCGGCCGGCTCTACCTGGGTAGGCAGCCCGTTGAGTGAGTGAGTGAGGCAGTGTGTTTATTGAAAAGCACTTAGAGCTTGGTCTGTGACCGAGGATAGGCGCTATATATAAATACCCAACGTAATATAATAATGACACTGATCATTACCATGTGATGGACACAGAGACATATGACACTGTTCATTACCATGGGATGGACACGGAGACATGATACTGTTCATTACCATGGGATGGACACAGAGACATATGACACTGTTCATTACCATGGGATGGACACAGAGACACATGACACTGTTCTTTACCATGGGATGGACACAGAGACACATGGCACTGTTCATTACCATGGGATGGACACAGAGACATATGACACTGTTCATTACCATGGGATGGACACAGAGACACATGACACTGTTCTTTACCATGGGATGGACACAGAGACACACGACACTGTTCATTACCATGGGATGGACAAAGAGACATGTGACACTGTTCATTACCATGGGATGGACAGAGACATATGACACTTCATTACCATGGGATGGTCACAGACATATGACACTGTTGATTACCATTGGATGGACACACAGACATATATGACACTGTTCATTACCATGGGATGGTCAAAGACACATAATGATATTGTTCATTACCATGGGATGGACACAGAGACATGATACTGTTCATTACCATGGGATGGAGTGGACACAGAGACATATGAGACTGTTCATCACCATGGGATGGACACAGAGACATATGACACTGTTCATTACCATGCGATGGACACAGAGACATGACACTGTTCATTACCATGCGATGGACACAGAGACATATGAGACTGTTCATCACCATGGGATGGACACAGAGAGACATATGACACCGTTCATTACCATGGGATGGACAAAGGGACATATGACACCATTCATTACCATGGGATGGACACAAGACACATGACACTGTTCATTACCATACAATGGATAGACACATGGCAATACTGGTGATTTCTATGACTCCTATGAGATGGACCCAGAGACACATACCACTGTTTCTGCTATGGGATGGACACAGAAATACGCATGCATGCAAATGTTGGTGATTAGCGTGGAATGGACACAGAAATACACATGCCAATGTTGGTGTTTACCATGGGATGGACACAGAGATAGACATATATGCCAACGTTAGTAGTTACCATGGGATGGACACAAGACACACGCCCAATGTTGACTATCATGAGATGGACACAGAAATACACATCTATAAATGCAAATGTTTGTGATCAGCGTGGAATGGACACAGAAATACACATGCCAATGTTAGTGATTAGCATGGGATGGACACAGAAACACATGGGATAGACACTGAGATACACATGCCAATGTTGGTGGTTACCGTGGGATGGACACAGAAATACACATGCCAATGTTGGTGGCTACCTTGGGATGGACACAGAGATACATATGCCAATGTTGGTGGTTACTGTGGGATTGACACAGAAATGCATGCAATGTTGACTACCATGGCATGGAGACAGAAATACACATGCCAGTGTTGGTGGTTACCGTGGGATGGACCCAGAGACACATGCCAATGTTGGTGGTTACCATGGGATGGACACACAAATACACATGCCAATGTTGGTGGTTACCATGGGATGCACACACAAATACACATGCTAATGTTGGTGGTTACCGAGGGATGGACACAGAGACACATGCCAATGTTGGTGATTACCGTGGGATGGACACACAAATACACATGCTATGTTGGTGGTTACCATGAGATGGACACAGAGACGCATGCCGATATTCGTGATTACCGTGGGATGGACACAGAAATACACATGCCAAAGTTGGTGATTACCATGGGATGGACACAGAGACACATGCCAATGTTGGTGATTACCATGGGATGGACACAAGAGACACATGCCAATGTCGACTACTATGTGATGGACACATTGATACACATAGCATGTATGCCACATGGACAGAGATGCACATTGCCGGAGTTGATTACCACAGTAAGAACACAGACACATACTCCAGTGTTGGTGATTACCATGGGATGTACACGAGACACCCATGCCATTACTTGTAATCTAAACAAGATGGATTAAGGGACACATTTATACTAATGTTGGTGATTACCATGGGGGGGACAAACAGCCAATGTTACTGATTACAACAGAACAGACACAGAAACACATCTTTTTTGTAAACAACTTAACCAGCATGATTACAAATATGTAGACTACTTCTGCACATGTTTGAAAAAAAAAACTAACAACAACAGTCTTTGATACAGATCAGCATCACTGATCCACACCAGCATTTAACAGTGCTTCCACATGCACATCATTAAAGTCGGTGCACTATTTTTTTTATTTAATCTTGTGGAGCAGACCCTGCGTCCCACCTCTGCACCAAATCGGCATCACAATTTAGTGAGTTAATCCTTGTGTTCTACTCAGTCTTTCCAACAAGTTTCATCACAACTGATTCAGTAGTTTTTGAGTAATCTGGCTGAACCGGTCCAAGATCTGCATTCCGCCGAAAACATAATTCCCCCCTCGTTCCACTGACACCCCCCCCCCCAATCTTTTGACAAAGTGTGGTTAAAATAGGTACAAATTTTTATGGGGTTTTTTGTTTATGTGCCTACTCCTGCTAATGGACAAATAAACAAACCAACCGACACTGGTGGAAACAAAACCTCCAAGCAGAATCACAACTGAATAAGTACAAGTAGTAGTAAACAAACAAATTATACTAACCATCATCCTCCTCTGGCCGCTTCATTGCAGTACTTTCATGTAGCTTCTTACAGGCCATCAGCACCACCACCGTCGCCACAAAAATGAGAACGCATACAACCCCAATCAAAGCAAAAGCCAGACTCTTCCAGTACTCTCCATCATCCTTCTGCACAACAGGTTCATTCTGCTGCCTGCCTGCACTGTGGGCAGGCTCCTTAGAGTCATCAAGCCCGCTTGAGTTCTCGCTGAAGAACGTCTCATACTCATATGAAGTGTAGGAAGAATCCATGTCCTCCAGCTGGTTAAAGAAACTGAACTCCCGGAAAGGTCCACATTTGGTGTTGCTGTTTCTGCTGCAAGGTTTACGGATGATTTCGTTTAGGGGACATCTAGTACAGGGCCCGACACAATCTCTCCCTGAAGTCCCAGTAATGCAGATGGTCGCAATGGCGACTTGCAGCCAAGCCGCAAAAGCAGAGCATAAGAAGGACGTGACACCTGTTCAGCAGCTGAGAGAGATACTTGACGTCCATCCTGTCTGCCGTGGTTTAAACGAGTGTATGCAATCTCTGAAAAGTAAAACCAACATTGAAAAAAAAAAAAGATACAAGGAACAAAAAAAAACCTTACTTGATCAGCCATAGTGAATCTGAAATAAACCAACAGTTCAAAAAGGCATTAATGTTTTAAACTTAGTACACACACTGATGAAGATCACTCACATCTCATTTTCTAAAGCAAGAAATGAGAATGGAAAATCACTGTTATTTCCTTTAACCTACCAAAAAAAATTGTTTCCACTTGTACCAATGTAACAGAAGACACTGCCATCAACTGATGAAACAATGGGAAGCGTCTACTCTTAGCATGAAAATTACCTACCCTCTTTGGGTTCAATGGGTCCTATGTAAGACTGGATGCAAAGCAAGTAATTTGTTTTAG